>JAGFNQ010002484.1:0-232995 GCA_024364735.1 Boesenbergia rotunda
GAGAGGCTATTCTGGAAAAGTCCTCCACAAATTTTCTGTAATATCCTGCCAGGCCTAAGAAGCTTCTGATTTCACTGGCATTCTTGGGTCTACACCAGTTGCTGATTGCTTCTATCTTGGCTGGATCAACTTGAATGCCTTCTTTGGATACAATGTGGCCTAGGAAGGCCACCTGATCAAGCCAAAACTCACACTTTGAGAATTTGGCGTACAACTCCTTCTGGTGTAAGGTTTGCAACACTATCTTCAAGTGTTCTTCATGTTCTTTCCGAGTCTTTGAATACACTAGGATATCATCAATGAAGGCAATGACGAACTTGTCCAGAAAATCCCTGAACACTCTATTCATTAGATCCATAAACGTTGCAGGGGCGTTTGTCACTCCAAAAGGCATGACCACAAACTCATAGTGCCCATATCTTGTACTGAAAGCAGTCCTTGGCACATCACTCTCCTTCACTCTGAGCTGATGGTAACCTGATCGCAGATCTATCTTGGAGAACACTGTGGCTCCCTTCAGCTGATCAAATAAATCATCTATCCTTGGCAAAGGATATCTGTTCTTGATGGTTACCTTATTCAAAGCTCGATAATCTATGCACATTCGCATAGATCCATCTTTCTTCTTGACCAACAGTACAGGAGCTCCCCAAGGTGAATGACTAGGGCGGATGAAACCCTTGTCAAGCAGCTCTTGCAATTGTTCTTGTAATTCTTTCAGTTCTGCTGGTGCCATGTGAAAAGGTGCCTTCGAAATTGGGTTGGTTCCTGGGGCCAACTCAATGTCAAACTCAATTTCCCGATTGGGAAGGAGTCCTGGTAACTCTTCAGGAAACACCTCAGGATAGTCACAGACTACCCTCACTACTTCTCTCTTCAATCCTTCTCCTTGACTTGCATCCACTATATGAGCTAGAAAACCAGAGCACCCCTTCTCTAACATTCTCTGAGCTTGTAAGGTAGATAGGAACCTATTTATCTTTCTCCTTGGGTCTCCAATAAACTCAAATGAAGGTTCTGCTTCCGGTGTGAACTTGACTTTTCTCTTGCGGCAGTCTATAGAAGCATTATACTTGCTCAAGAAGTCCATTCCTAAAATGACATCGTAATCCTTCATTTCAAGGACTACCAAGTCACTGTAGAGCTCTCGGTTGGAAATCTAGATTGATACTGCCCTTAGCCTCTCAGTAGAGGCCATCACTTCCCCTGACGGTAAGGTTGTTAAGAACTTCCTCGTTCAACCTTCCTGGTGGCCTTTATACTGTTTAAGTAGTGCTCAGTGATCAAAGCACTACTTATTAGTTCTTCGGAGGTTTGCAGCCTCTTAACACCGCTAGCCCCCTTTAACGCTATCTCAGGCCTTAACATCTTGAGCATTAGCCTAACTATCTCTTTTTCTGTGCTAACTAGCTCTGGGCACAGATGAGCTAACCGCTTAAACATCTTCACTGCTTCATCCACGGATAGTTCTCCTTGTCTGAACTCCGTGAATTCATCATAATGCTTGTTGGTTACTTGCATGTGAAAGTATTCTTCGAAGAACTCAGTCTCGAAGTCGGCCCATGTCATCTGGCTGACATTTCTCTTGGTCTTGACTCTCTTCCACTATATTCTAGCATCTCCCGTAAGGCAGAACGATGCACACTTTATCTTCTCTACCTCATGCCAGTCCAGTAGCCCTACTATTCTTTCCAACGTTTAGTACCATGCTTAAGCATCCCATGGTTTGCTTGTGCCTGGGAAGTTCCCTGGCTTCAGTTTCTTCTACTGAATGAGGTACGCTTCTTGCCTTACCCCCCTTACCGGACTACAGATGTAATCGATGGGTCTTCGATCACAACTGGTGCCACTACATTCGTCACCGGCGAGGTAATAATAACGACCTGCTAGTTAGCCATCCTAGTGGCAATAACTTGCTGTTGTTTTGCTAACTGTCTCTGTGACTGAGCCACCACGTCTAAGAGATTTGGTGGGGGTACTGACTCTGTTGCCTCTTGCCCTCTAGGAGCTTGCTCCTCCTTTTGGGCCTTTCTAGGACGTCCTCAAATGTATAACTTAACACTTAATGGTAATGTTCCCAAACTTGCTTTAGGATATAACAAGACCTTAGTCTTGATTCTTATCTCATTTCTTAGTCCTAGAATTCGTTCTAGGGCTTAGTAAGACCTTGGTCTTACTCAAAACTTTTATCAAGCACCATGCGTGCCATAATCCCAAAACTTACTTTTGGGAAAATCAAGTAAGTACTTAAGCATTTCTCTAATATCCATTCTAGGGATTAAACATGATTCCGTGATACTAAGGTATTAAACATGCTTCCTTGTTCTATGCACATATGAGTAGTACCTAAGCATTTCTCTATACTGCAATTAAATAAAGGAGCAATAGAAAAACTGAAACTTAAAACTTTCTTACTTGAAGACGGCAAGGTTGATGCTGATGTGTGTGTGATGCTGGAGAATGGGAACTGCTCTGATACCACCTGTAGCGACCCGCCTTCTCTCTACCTTAGACGGATCGTTACTTTTGCTACTTCTTGACTCTAATGCACGACTAGAAATGCGGAACTTCTTTTTTTTTTCTTCAAATCCATCTAAGGATGATATTCTAACTTTAATAGTCATGCATGATACAATGGAAACTTCCTTTCTCTAAAACTTTTCTGCACTGGTACCAGTCGACTGCTACCTAACTAGTCGACTGGGATTGGCCACAGAAAGTTTCTGGGCGCGGCACCAGTCGACTGGCCTCTTGGCAGTCGACTGGTGCATCGAACAGAATCTACTGTTCGATAGGGCAGTCGACTGATACTGAACCAGTCGACTGGCACGCCTGAAAAACTGTATTTCAGATTCGAAACCTTGTTCTAAAAGTCCACCAAACTTATAGTTTCAAGCCATACAAAGACACAACACCATTTCTATACTCTATACTAGTTTCCTAAACATTTTAGCCAATCAAAACAACTTCATAAACTCGAAATTAGAACTTTTGCGGAAGAAATTAAGTTATGAAAACCTATATGAACTTTAAACTAGAGTTTTGTACCAAACTTAACTCCTATGCATTCATAATACCAAAATACATGTTCTACACCTTACTAAAGCATTTTGGAATGTAATGCAACTTTTCTAGGCATATTTCTAGCAATAAAACTTGATTCAAAGGGAAACTTGCACTATCTTGGCACATGCATCAATATCTCCAACAAAGTATCAATATTCAAAACTACTCACACTTCTACTCATCCAATGCAATCATAAGGATATGTATGCTAAATGAAATGACATGGAATCTTTATTCTACGAAATTGAGCATGTAAAACTATCCAAAGCTTAAAAGTTCGCTAAACTCCATAAAGGAATAACTTGGAATTTGAATAAATTTAAACATTGTAATTCAAATAAACTAAATTGTCTTGTCCCAAGGATCTCTCCAAGGTCAGCCACCACACACACGTCACTCAGCACCGCCTCGTCGCCTTCCTTCAGAATTGCTTGCCTTTACCTTTATCTGCAGTAAGAGGAAATGCAACTAGTAAGCATAAAGCTTAGTAAGTACTATCTAGCTCACAAAAATCTCGAAATGTGCAAGCATGCTTTTTAAACAATATGGAAACATATGAGATACTTTGATGCTTAGAAGGAAACTAAACAAACATGTATAACTTAGAACATGCATACTCAAGCATTCATAATTCTTAATTCACTTTTCTTGGCTTATCTTGAAACTTTAGCAATTCTTTAGCTTTAAATCTTTCTTTAACTTTTTGAAAACTTTCTTAAACTTTAGAAAACTTTGCTAAAGCATATACTTGAAAATAATAATCACTTGGATCCACTTAAGACGTAAGTACCATCTTATGCGCGTTCCCTAAAAGGTTGGGGTAGCGAGCCACCAATCCTAATAGAGCAGACCTTGGTCTACCAGGGCCAAGACCTTGGAATTGGACACCTGGATTTCTTTAACGACGCCCTTGGACGCCGGGTACTGGCCTTAGAAAATAAAATAGCTTTCTTTACTTATTTTGAATGCCTTGGCATTTTTACGAGCACCTTGTGTGCTCAAATCCCTAAGTCTTGACTTTTGTGGATTTCATAAGGCCTTGGCCTTTTCTTTTCTTATCTTTATCTTCTTTTCTTTTCTTATAGCTTTCTTAGACCCTAAACTCATATAGGGAAATTAATTAACTCATACAAGCATGAATTAAACTAGGGTTACATGCATAAATCACAATCTTAATGGAAAAATCGCATTTTTAACTTTCCAATGGGAAAAACTTGCGGAAAAACCGCCTCTTACCACAGGTGAGCAGTACTTACGTTGGTTTCCTTGAACTTACAACCAAAATTGACGTCTAGGGCTCGGGAGAAGCTTGAAATCTCTACGAACCGTCCGCGCCTACGTGTTCTTCTCGTCGAGACGGACGAAACGCTCCGTCTCCTTGGTTCCCTCTTGGCCGGCGCCCCTTGGAAGAGAGGAGGGAAGAGCTTGGTGCTTGGTGTTGGCGTGCGCACAAGAGAGGGGAAGAAATTTCGTGCGTCGCGCGGCTAGGGTGAGGAAGAGAAAACCCAAAATTCTAATTTCCTCTCTTTAATCATCTATTTATACTATCTTCATGAAAAAAACGTAACCACTCTATAAATTTATTTCTCTCCACCTTTTGTTGTGCTTGATACCCTAGCCCAGCCGGTTCCGTGCGCGCCTGCTCTCCTGGTGGTCGCGGGTTCGAACCCCCTGCTGCCCTTTAACGTTTTTCCTTTTTTAAAAATACTAAACGGACTCGGAAAATTCCATAAAAATATTCTAAAAATTCCTAAAAATATCTAGAATATTTCTAAACCATTTTTAAATAATTCTAAGGACTTTAAGAACTTAAAATGGAAATTTTGGGGCGTTACATGACCCAAGACAAAGGCAAGGCCAAATTTGTTGAGGCAATCTATGGTCCGGAGTGACCATGTGTTTTGATGTTTGGGCAAAGGATTTAAGTTAGGTTTACCCTTGTGTATTTGATATGTGTATGTGAGAGTGCAAGATGTGCAGGTTACTCATATTGTCTTAGTTGGACGGCCTTGGTACGGTGAAGGGTGGCATGGAGACAAGCCGCGGGCTTGTGTGCGCACCTGAGGGACTATGGAGAGCAGGGATGATGAGCTGAGGGGTGCGAACTTCGAGACATGCGTGAAGGATGGCATGGAGGCAAGCTGGAGGCTTGCGTGCATCCGAGGGACGAGAGCCGAAGATGAAGAGGGTGCGAAGGCAATAGTCGAGGCTACTGGTGAGGGGTTAGCTGAGTCATGAGGGTACCAGTGCTGAGTGATTGTACTCGGGAAAATCCTAGGGTTCGAGTGCTGAGTGAAGTATACTCGGGAAGGGAAACCTTAGGTGTGTGAGTGGACCAGTCGACTGCCCTGGGGGTAGTTAACTGATAAAACTCACAAAAAGTTTTTGGCTGGGGACCAGTCAACTGCCTTGGGAGCAGTCGACTGGTAAAGTCAAAAACTAGCCGTTACAGCGAGCCGTTGGACTGCTGTTTGGCTGGCACCAGTCGACTGCCCTGGGAACAGTCGACTTGTGGCGAGGATTTCAGCCTTAGTTCTATTTAAGAGGACTTCGTGTTGGGTAAAAAGGTTTGACGAATTTGGCTTTGGGTAAGAGCCAAATAGTAGTCTTGGTGCTCAGATAATGTCGAGGTGTTGTGTCGAGGTTTCTCCACCCACAAGGAGCGACAAGGGATAGCCGGAGGTCATCCGGGGAGTGATCCACCGAAGAATTCTTGGATTAGTCACCTTTAGGGGTGAATACCAAGTAAACCCTTCTTGTTAGCATTGTTTTCTTATTGTTTATTGTTTTGTTTGTATTTCTGTGTGCGCAACTAACAACGTAGGTACAAGAAAGCCAAAAAGTGCTATTCACCCCCTCTACCAAACATCCTCGATCTTACAAGTTGTATCCGAGTGAAGGACCGCTCTTATTGGACTAACCGCCGAGAGAGCACATGCTAGTGGAGAAGAAAATGATGGAAGATAAGCTAGGAGATGACATCTTCACTCCACCCCTACGACCATGAAGATTTCGGATATTGGAGAACAAGGATAGAGACATGGTTCAGAATGGAGTGGGACCTTAGGATTGCGCTTGAAGAGCCCTTCGAGATTCCAAAGGATAAGCATGGGAAGAAGCTTAGACCGAGATGTTGGAATCAAGAGCAACAAAATCAATCTAGGGCAAATAAGAAGGTAATTGAAATATTAGTTAATATTTTACCTAACAATGTCTTGAGTGGTGTAGGGAATATGAAAATGCACATGAATTGTGGAAAAAGATAGAAGAATTTCATGAGAACCTACACAAGTTCAAGAGCTCAAGGAAACAAGAGAAATAGTTCAAGAAGAGCAGCAAGAAAAAGAATTATCAATATCATCAAGGGAAGTGAGCTCAATAGCCCAAGAGGAGGAAGAAGAGAGTGAGAGATCATCCACTTGCTCAAGAGAAGGATAAGAGGTCACCACCTCAAGGATTGAGGGGGAGGAGAGATCCATATCCATACAAGAACAAAAAAGAGCTTCAACCTCCACCAATGCAAAGACCAAGGATCATATCATATGCTTTGGGTGCAATGAAAAGGGACACTACAAAGATAAGTGTCCAAATGGTAAGAAAAAGGAGGTAGTCCCTAAATCCACTTCAATTCTTTTTAAATCTAACATGGGGTGTAGGAATGAAGAAGCTCAAGAGAAAAGGAAGAAAATTAGATGCTTCACGTGTGGTGAGCTAGGACACTACCACACAAAATGCCCAAGGAGTGGAAAGCTCAAGAAATGGAGCATCTAAGAAGATGGGAGAAGGAGGAGAGAAAGAAAAGAAGTTTAAAACAAGGGGGAGCTCCAAAGGTAAGGGAGGTAATTCCTAACTTTAAGTTAAAATGTAATTCAAATTTGAGTTCCACTATGCATATTAAAAATAGTGTTAATTATTCCTCCATGCATGCTAGGATTAATGAAAATTGCTTACTTGTGCACAATCATGGTTTTAAATACAATGATAGGAGTAGGGTTAACAAAGTAGATCAAAACCCTAGGAAAAACATGCATCATGAAAAACCCAAGACCGTTGTACCTAAGGATCAAGACATAAATCCCAAGAAGGGGAGGCATATGCCTAGAAAGGTGGGTAGGTCTAGGGATGTCTAAAGTGGACATATGGACACTAAAGTTAGAAACTTGGAAAGGAAAAATCAAGCCTTGAGGGCAAGGCTTGATACATTGGAAAAGACCCTAGAAAGATTCACAGTTGGATCAAAGGGTTTAGACATGGTGTTGGGTAGTATAAAACCCAACTATGATAGATCAGGTTTGGGATACCGGTCTAGAGTCTCCAATGCCAACAAAAAGAAGTATGCTGGGGAAGCATACAATTATAGCAAGAAGGAGAAGTCCAAAAATGGCAAGGGGGTGCCATTTAAAGGTAAAAAGAAGGACTTAACCAAGGACAAGGTATCCAAGGTTAAGAAGGTTAGGTTTGTAGGCCAAGAATCACCGGGGGCACACCGGTGTGGTCTAGTGTGCATTGAGTCACCTAGGGAGGTGGCTAGGGCTAAGAGCTCAAGGGGGAGGTCTAGGAGCCTTTGGGGTCCATGGTAAATGGATCTCAAGAGATGGTTTCTCTAGGAACTCTAGGTGGACTAGGAAATGTGCCAAAAGGATTGGAAGACTAGGGTAAGTCTTAATCCTAGAGAATTGGCACATCAAAAGGAGAATTATGGAGAAAAAGGTGAAAATACGATTATATTGGGTAAAATTAGGTTTTAATGTGTGAATACCGTATAATTCAGTGATAGAGATGAATTATGATCAAGAATAA
This sequence comes from Boesenbergia rotunda, assembly GCA_024364735.1. Lineage (NCBI taxonomy): Eukaryota > Viridiplantae > Streptophyta > Magnoliopsida > Zingiberales > Zingiberaceae > Boesenbergia > Boesenbergia rotunda. The sequence continues at coordinate 7,867 of JAGFNQ010002484.1, forward strand.
GAAGATACATTGAGGAGAAGTCACAATTAGGACTTTTGGAGAAGCTTGAATGATACAATTTAGGAGGAGTTGAGTTTCATGCAAATCTTGGGATTTGGAGTACATTTATTTGGAAACATATTTTTCCCAAGTAGACATAGGCTTCACAAATCTCCTCACGAAATTTCAGATTTTTTGGAGATTTATGGAATTAATTAGGCATTTCCAAATTTAGACTGAAAACCTGAAATTTAGGTATCAGTGGACTGCCCTGGGGGGCAGTCGACTGATCCGAGTGAATTCAGCCCTGAGAGCTTTCTGTTTGTTTTAGCAGTCGACTGCCCTGGGGGGCAGTCGACTGATCCATAGGCTGAAATAAAAAGGGCATATTGGCTGATCAGAAATTGCAAGATTGAAATCATAGGAAAGTGTCATGCTATCTTGTGAGATTTTATGTCATGATTTGATATTATATGGTTTGAAAGTCATTAGATGATATTGAATGATAAGTTTTTGGTGAATGAAAGGATATGAAAGTCTACAATATGTATCTAGGATTAGGAAATAAAAAGGGGAGAATTGAGGACAATTCCATATGTCAAATTATAATGGTGAGCCTTGGCAAACACATGAAATTATAGATAGGTTTCCAAGTTGATACAAAATGACAATTTTTTAAGGAAATTAGATAATGTACCCAAAGTCAAGCACATTTGATATTTTCATGGAATTATATTTTTCTAGGATAGGGTATATTCTAGCAAATGTGCTTGCAAACTTTTAAATTTTTTCGGGTTTTGTTGAGTTCTTTTTGGCACTAGGGGTAAGGTTGCTTGGGGCAATCCTTTGATAGTATCAAAGGAGGAAGAACTTGGGTGTTAAGTTGGGTAGAACTTAACTGGTGTTATGGTGTTAAGTTGGGTAGAACTTAACCTTGGCAAATTGAAAATTGGGAGAAGGCATAGGTCAAGGGGGAGGTTGCCTCTTATTTGCCTTAATTTTCATAGGAAGTTTTTGGATTTTGTGTCAAACTTGGGAATGGTGATAGATACATGGTGAAATATATTTTTCCCAAGTAGGTATGGGTACCACAAACTTCTCCACAAAATTTGAGAATTTTTGGAGATTTGTGAAATTTCTGGCGTATTTTTGAATTTGGCCAGAAAAACTGATTTTCAGAGTATCAGTCGACTGCCCTGGGGGGCAGTCGACTGGTCAGGGCTCGATTAGGTATCCAGCAGCTGATTGTGTTCAAATGATGTAAAACAAGTGTATGGGGGGGGCTAGTACACTGTGTTTAGGATTATTAGAGATTAAAAGATCCAATAATTGGGATATTGTTGGTGTCTTTTTGATGTTAGGCAAAGGGGGAGAAGTGTTGGGTTTAATTTGGGAAACCAAACACACCTTTGCGGGAAACCCTAGGTCTAAGGGGAGACTAGGTGAAGGGGGAGCATGGTTGCTCCATTTTTGGCGTAAGGGGAACCTTGGAGAGGTTCTTAAAAAGCCTTTGTAAGTCCAGTGTAGGGGGAGCTTTGGAGAAGCATTAAAAAGTCCGTTTTTGGTAAAAAGTCCTAACTTGGAGGGTTAGGTGTGGGATGCCTTGGGATAGGATCCATGTTTACATTGCATATGCATTGGCGGTGTAAGTCCAAGGTGAAGCCTTGGCAACGTAAGTCCAGTTGTTTGTTTAGCATTGTTATTGCTACTTATTACTATTTGTTTTCCCTAACTTAAACGTATTGCCAAACATCAAAAAGGGGGAGATTGTTGAGGCAATCTATGGTCCGGAGTGACCATGTGTTTTGATGTTTGGGCAAAGGGTTTAAGTTAGGTTTACCCTTGTGTATTTGATATGTGTATGTGAGTGTGCAGGATGTGCAGGTTACACATATTGGCTTAGCTGGACGGTCTCGGTACGGTGAAGGGTGGCATGGAGACAAGCCGCGGGCTTGTGTGCGCACCTGAGGGACTATGGAGAGTAGGGACGATGAGCTGAGGGGCGTGGACTTCGAGGTATGCATGAAGGATGACATGGAGGCAAGCTGGAGGCTTGCGTGCATTCGAGGGACGGGAGCCGAAGATGAAGAGGGCGCGAAGGCAATAGTCGAGGCTGCTGGTGAGGGGTCAGCTAAGTCGTGAGGGTACGAGTGCTGAGTGATTGTACTCGGGAAAATCCTAGGGTTCGAGTGTTAAGAGAAGTGTACTCGGGAAAGGAAACCTTAGGTGTGTGAGTGGACCAGTCGACTGCCCAGGGGCAGTCGACTCATAAATCTCATAGAAAATTTTCGGCTGGCGACCAGTCGACTGCCCTGGGAGCAGTCAACTGGTAAAGTCAAAAACTAGCCATTACAGCGAGCCGTTGGACTGCTGTTTGGCTGGCACCAGTCGACTGCCCTGGGAGCAGTCGACTGGTGGCGAGGGTTTTAGCCTTAGTTCTATTTAAGAGGACTTCGTGTTGGCTTAAAGGTTTGACGAATTTGGCTTTGGGTAAGAGCCAAATAGTAGTCTTGGTGCTCAGATATTGTCGAGGTGTTGTGGCGAGGTTTCTCCACCCACAAGGAGCGACAAGGGCTTGCCGGAGGTCATCCGGGGAGTGATCCACCGAAGGATTCTTGGATTAGTCACCTTTAGGGGTGGATACCAAGTAAACTCTTCTTGTTAGCATTGCTTTCTTATTGTTTATTGTTTTGTTTGTATTTCTGCGTGCGCAACTAACAACGTAGGTACAAGAAAGCCGAAAAGTGCTATTCACCCCCTCTAGCAAACGTCATCGATCTTACAAAATTTACTACACCGAAACCCAAAGGCGGGGTGGCTAAGGAAGGGACCTGCTTCCACTGTGGTGAGACCGGACATTGGAAGCGTAACTACAAACTCTACCTGGAGGAAGTAAAGAAGAAAAGAAGTGAGGCTCCTGCCTCAAGTATTTTTGTTATAGAAGTCAATCTATCTATTTCTTTTTCATGAGTATTAGATACCAGTTGTGCATATCACATTTATACTAATGTGTAAGGCCTCAGAAGGACTAGATCGTTGACAAAGGATGAAGTGGACCTATGAGTAGGCAATGACGCAAGAGTTGCTACTATAGTTGTAGGAACATATTCCTTATCTTTGCCCACTGGGCTTGTCTTATAACTAGAGGAGTGTTATTTTGTACCTGCATTAACTAAGAACATAATCTCTATTTTTTGTTTAGACAAGAAGGGCTTTTCATTTATAATAAAGGACAAATATTGTTCTATATCATTAAATGATATATTCTATTGTAGTGCACCACTTATGAATGAACTCTATGTTCTAGACTTAGAAAACCCAATCTATAACATAAATACCAAACAGTTCAAACCAAATGATTTCAACCAAACATATTTCTGGCATTGTCACTTGGGTCACATAAATGAGAGTCGCATATCACAACTCCATAACAATGGACTTCTAAACTCATTTGATTTTGAATCATTTGAGGTATGCGAATCTTGTCTTTTAGGCATGATGACCAAGACTCCTTTTAGTAGACACGGCAAAAAGCTACTAACATATTAGGACTCATACATACTGATGTTTGTGGCCCTTTCAATGTAGCAGCTAGAGGAGACTATCAATACTTTATTCTTTTACTGATGATGTCAGTAGATACGGCTATGTGTATCTAATAAAACCCAAGTCAGAATCCATTGAAAAGTTTAAGGTATTTATGAATGAAGTATAAAGCCAACTTGGCAAAAGTATTAAGATGCTTCGATTAGATCGAGATGATGAATACCTTAGTTAAGAGTTTTGTGACCATCTAGCTGAGTGTGGGATCATATCCCAACTCACTCCACTTGGAACACCAAAGTGGAATGGTGTATCTGAGAGGAGGAATCGTATATTATTAGATATTGTGCGATCAATGATGAGTCATATAGATCTTCCTACTTCCTTCTGGAGGTTCGCTCTAGAGACGGTTATTTTCACACTTAACCGAGTTTTATCTAAAGCCGTCATAAAGACACCATATATGATATGAACTGGGAAAAGTCCCATAATGTCTTTTATGAAGATTTGGGATTGTGAGACTTATGTTTGACGTCAAATCTCAGATAAACTAGGATCTAAATCTGATAAGTGCTATTTTGTAGGATATCCCAAGGAAATGAAGAGATATTACTTTTACAATCCCACACAAAGCAAAGTGTTTGTTGCTAGAAATTGTATTTTTCTAGAAAGAGAGTTTATTTTTAGAATAACTAGTGTGAGTAAGATTCATCTTGAAGAAGTTCAAGATTTAGAAAATAGCAGTGAGGCCTTGATGGAAATTGAACCGACACCACAAAGTGTTGATCATGAGTTTGTTGCACATGAAGTTGTGGAGTAACAACCTGTTCAAGTAGACCAATATCTTTTCAGATCTGATAGGATACGTCGTCAGCTTGAGAGATACTGATTTCTCTTGTCTTATCATGATGATGTTATGCTTGTTGAGTTGATCGAGCCTACATCCTATCACGAAGCTATGATGAGCTCGGATTTTTAGAAATGGCTAGAGGCCATGAGGTCCGAAATGGAATCCATGTACACTAATCAAGTATGGACTTTGGTTGTTCCACCTGAGGGTATCAAACCCATTGAGTGTAAGTGGATCTTTAAGAGAAAGACTGACATGGATGGTCTTATGCATATCTATAAAGGGCGACTGGTAGCTAAAGGTTTCAAGTAGATTCATGGTATAGACTATGATGAAACCTTTTCACCAGTTGCGATGCTTAAGTCTATTCAGATCATGCTTGCTATTACAGCTTACCATGATTATGAGATATGACAGACGGATATCAATACTGCATTCCTAAATGGGAATCTACTCGAGGATGTGTACATGACACAATCTAAGGGTTTTGTAGATCTAAAGAATGTTAGAAAGTTATATAAGTTGCAAAGGTCCATTTATGGACTTAAGCAAGCTTCTTAAAGCTGAAATCTTCGATTCGATGATGCGATCAAAGAGTTTAGTTTCATCAAGAATGAAGATGAATCTTGTGTCTATAAGAGGGTTAGTGGGATCACAGTTATCTTCCTAATCTTGTATGTAGATAACATATCCTCATTGAAAATGATATCCCTTCATTATAGTTTGTGAAGATATGGCGGGGGAATTGTTTCTTAATGAAAGACTTAAGTGAAGCAGCCTATATTCTAGGCATCAAGATTTATAGAGATATATCTAAAGATTGCTTGGCCTATGTCTGAGTACATACATTGAAAAGGTATTACATCGTTTTGCTATGCAGAATTTCAAGAAGGGATTTCTACTGATGTCACATGGTGTGAGTCTTTCGAAGACTTAATGTCCCTCTTCTAAGGAGGAGAGAGACCGCATAGATTAAATCCCTTATGCATCTGCTAAAGAGTCTAACATGTATGTCATGCTATGTACTCGCCCAGATATCTCGTATGCGTTGAGCATGACGAGCAGATACCAGTTAGATCCAGGTGAAAGTCACTGGACAGCTGTCAAGAATATTCTTAAGTACTTACGAAGGACGAAAGAATATTTCATGATATTTGAAGGCGATGAAGAGCTAGTTGTAAAGGGTTATAGTGATGCAAGCTTCCAAACTGACAAGGATGATTTTATATCGCAGTCAGGTGTGTATTTTTCTTGAATAGTGACGCTGTGAGCTGGAAGAGTTCAAAGCAAGACACAGTCGCAGATTCTACAATAGAAGCCAAGTATATTGCTGCATCTGATGTAGCAAAAGAGGCTGTTTGGATCCGGATATTCATTATAGAGTTTGGTGTGGTTCTTAACATAGTGGACTCAATAGACCTGTATTGTGACAACAATGGGGCTATTGCATAGGCTAAGGAACATGATAATTACCATTTTGCTAATCAAATTAGGCTCTCAAATCCATGTTTTGATCCCTTTTTATATGCTTAATCTTGTATCTACACTAGGTTTCATGAATTGTTGTTATTTTATCTTTGGATGCAAATCTTTTCATAATTGAGATATTTTGGCATTAAATTTTGAATCTATTTTTGTAGGCTTTGAATGATCATGGACCTAGATCAGATTGGATCGAGTTTGAGCCAAAATTGGATTCGGATCAAGACGATCAAGCATTGGAAGAATATGGGCCGTCCAATCAAGAAATGGTGAGATCTGAGCCATCTGTCAGCTTCTGATCAATCCGAGCTCAAGATAGATTTAATCAAGGCCATAGATCATGATCTGAAGCTTTGGTCCCAATTAGAAACCTTCTGATCGTTGTATCAAGCTTAGGAGAAGTCTAGACCATCTATTCAAGAGACAGGGAGATCTGAACCATCCATCGCAGATCTGATCGATTCAAGCTAAGGAGGAGCAGATCTTGACCATTGATGGAGATCTGGAAGATTTGAACTCAAACTGAGATGATCTGACCGTTGGATGAGGCGAGGATGATCACAGCCGTTCAATTTCAAATGGGATTAATTAAAACCAAACTTTTCCGCCCAGCTCAGGTCATCACCAGATCGCGAGTTGTCTCTGTTCTTCATCTGTTCTTCATCGATTTCTTTGTTGTTTTCTTCTCCGATCGCGCGGCCAACACCAGATTTGTTTGTTTGCAAAATTTCAGATCATCGAGGTAGTTTTCTTGTTGAGTTTGCTAATCCAAATCTCGCAGTTGAAAGAGCTAAGGTGAGTGTTTTGCCGGAGCTGCTGTGCCTGTCGATCGATCCTTGTTGATCGCTGGTTTCCGTCGTCTGGAGCTGTCGATGCTTTAGAGGGGTTCTCGAAAGCGTCTTGATAGTTTTTGAGCTCGATCGCCATCCAACCAATCGAGAAGGAAGAGATCGGGGACAGTATTCAGCTACTGACCGATCGCTGTGACTGGACAGAGACGCTTCTGATCGGTCCCCAATCCGATCAGAAGAATACCTGATCGGTCCCGTGACCGATCAGGAAGAGCAGTACAGATCAATTCGCAGCAAACTGAGCAAGGGAGTTTTTCTTCGTTGGTTTTCGAGCTAGGGGGTTCATAGCTCAACTTTTGTGTGACGACAAAGGGAAGTCTTGATAATGAGCTGATTTGATGTTTAATTTAGGATAATTTTGGTTCCAAGCACTTACTTTCTTCAAATTGCTCTAGCTTGTTCCAACTACACTTCAAGTCATGTTCTTAAGCATTGTTTTGTTCTAGCTTTTAATTTCTACAATTAGTTCCTTGCAATTAGTTCTCTGCAATTAGTCCTTAAGTTTCAATTCCATCGTTTGAATTTAATTACTCAGTTGTCAAATAGGTTAAGTGTAGTTCTTGCGATTTCCTAATTCGTTCCATGCTTAAGCTGAGTTCATTCTGTTTCATATTGTTGTTTCATTCTTTATCGCAAAAACCCCCATTTTACTAGAAAACCCAAAACATAAATGACAAATTCAAGCTCGAACTAAACACTCTAAACTAGTCCTTGGAAAAATATGACTTGAGGCCCCTGTACATTTTAATTTTGTGAGCTAAGGGTTTTCAACTTATAAATATCTAAATTTGAGGCATATTCGTGACACTTGTTATTGGGCTACCATCAGAACCTCGCTCTCATCAGCGGTCCAAGCACATACTACGACGCTTCTATCTCATTTGAGAGATCATCGATAGAGGAGATGTGAGGATATGTAGAGTATCAACAGGCACTAACATCGCAAATCCTTTGACCAAGGGTTTGGCACAGTGAAAGCATGATGGTGACACTAGGTCACTGGGTATTCGATATTTCAGTGATTGACACTAGTGTTAGTGTGAGATTGTTAGTGTTAAATCTAGAGCCATTTATGAGATGATTGTCTAGGAAATATTTTGTATCATTTTCTATTTAGTAAAAATAAAGTTTGATTATTATATTTATTTCATGATTGTACCCAATGAATAAGTATAATAATGTCCTTGGGTAGTAGGTTCTGATCTACATTATATCAATTAGTTGAATTAATAGTGAGATGTTGTAGAGAACACTACTTTTAACTATTCCTAATCAAGTATTAATATTCAAAGAATATTAATGCATTGAGACTAACATATAGGTCAATTGATAACTTGATCTCACAAGTCATGGATATGGGATATCAAGTTGACACATGAGTATACATTAGAGAATGTGTACTGAATTGATCCGCCATAATAAAGTTTCATGGATCGTTATATGAGTATCATAAACTTTCTCATGTGACTATTACTATTAATAGTCCTTAGACCTGAAGTTACTAAGGTTCTCTATATAAGGAGTTGTGTACTTTTGTATCGTCAAACGTCACCCGTAACAGGATGGACTATAAAGGCGATCACTGGGTATGCAACAAATTATGCGGAGGGATGTGAGTGATGTAGATGGGTTCTATCTCTCCCATATAACAGGAGTGATATCTGTGAGCCCCTTGATCAAGTAGGACTATTAAAATGCATGATCATGCTCAAATGAGTCAATATGAGATATTGAGTTCATTTGGTTGAGTGAGTTACTTGGAGATGAGATATTGAGTTCATTTGGTTGAGTGAGTCTACTTGGAGATCAAGAAACACAAAATTGATTAGAAGATGACACGATCTATGCCTTGTAGATAAATTTAAATATCGAGGATAGAAGGACAAAGTTATACATTATAATAGACACGAAAAGGTTATATCCGATGTCGACATTCTCCTCACTTGGGTAGCATGATGCATTGCTAGATGTCACTCATTGTTTATATATCTAAAGTGGTTAAGTTACATTGCCAACGTTACAAGAACCTATTGGGTCATACACAAAGGACACGATGTCTCGGAGATATGTTGATTTTAGTTTGATTAAAATGTGATCCGAAATTGGATTATTTAAGTTAGACTCAAGCGAATCCAATTGGATTGAGAGATTGAGTTTAATCCGAGTTAGACTCATTTAGATTAGACTTAACCACTTAATTATGGATAATATTTATTAAAAGATTTAATGAAATATTATTAGAGTGGAAGGCTAAGGGACATTCTATTCATTATATGGGTAGCATATTAAGACTCTCAAGGGATACTAGAGGCTTGGTATTCATTGTGTTTTATTAGCATTAAGATGAAGGGAGCTCAAGGGGCAAAGACCCTTTGTATTTATTGGATGAATATAAAACCCCTCTTTGTCAAAGACTAAGTATTGAATCATTCTTCTTCCTTTTCTTCATCCTTGGCCGAAATTCCTTAGTGGAGGTTTTTGTGCTTTGTGAACCATCCAAAGTTGCTAGCATAGCTAAAATGGTTCTTCTCCGAGGTATATATCATGTTCGTGTGGATACTACTAGTGGCACGGATATTCTGAATGTGTCAGAGATCCGACGAACCGAAGGAATAGTAGGATAACCGAAGGACGCACTCCAAAGGTATAATTTATTAGATAGATCAAACTTTATAGAAATTTTTCGCATGGATCGCTCAAGAGATCTTATTTTCTGCTGCATATATTATTATTTTTCACATAGAGATTCCTACAGAAATTGGACATCTTATTAGAGAATCATAGTGCATTGTTTGTTCATTGTTAAGAAATGAGTGCCGAAATTATTTCTAATACTTTGAAGCGTGTGTTATAATCTACTTTATCCATGAGTTTCACATTCCCCTTGCTCGATGTGTCCTTATTCTTTGAGAAAACCCATTTCTTTGGATGCCATGACATTATAAGTCTTCTATCCAAGACAAATGGAGGTGAATATGGTGAAAAGAGTAGGAAAGGGTAGGGGGCGTGGATTAGGGGGGGGGGTGTTGTGGAGGTTGGCACGGGGTGCGATGTGGAAGGACACGACCTGAGAAGAAAGGAGGAAGGGCATGGGTTGGTTAGGGTAAAACGTGTCGACCACTCCCTTTTATTTCGGCTCGCCCAACGAACCGACACGATTTCCACAGGGAGCTGTGCGGGGTTCGGTGAGTCCAACACGGCCTGGATAAGGGGTTGTGCACTCTGCGGTGGGCGTGGCATGACCGCTTGTAGGGTTGTGCTGGGTTAGACGCCCCCTCCCCGCGCGTTGTCTGCAGGGGTAGAATGGCCTCCGGCACAGGGCCGTGCCAAATAGCATAGCCTGACCCTGCACCTTGGGTGAAGGTGGCACGGTCATGCCTCCTCACACGACCATGCCATGCAGGGGCCTGCAGGGGCTGCCTCTTCTCTAGGTGGTAAGCGTTTCATCCCGGTTCGTCCTAGCCCTGTGAAAGCAAAGAAAGACAGGTATCAAATTCTATGAAAAAGATTAAAACAGATAAAGAAAAGCCATGAAAAGAGAAATATGTACAAATTGGGTTGCCTCCTAAGGAGCGCTCGTTTAAGGTCACGAGATCGATCCCTAATTTTCAATCTGGAGGTGGTGGTTCCGTTAGTTCCAATTCTTCTTCTGCTTCGTCATGTATTTCGATGAAGTATCTTTTTAATATTTGACCATTCACCTTGATTAACTTTAATTCTTTACTCCAAATATCAACCAATCCATAAGAATATACCTTCTGAATTCTATACAGTCCCGTCCATCGTGATTTTAATTTTCCAGGGAAGAGCTTCAGTGGGAGTTGAAAATAAATGCCAACTCCCCTTCTTGAAATTCTCTCCAAATAATGTGTCTATCATGTCATTTTTTATTCTCCATTTGTAAGACTTGGCGTGGTTGATGGGTATGTGCGGTATGACTTGGCGAGTTTCCTAAGCGAATACCTGGTCGTCCTTGAGAGACCTCTCCATGTCTTCGGATTAAAAATTAATCCGAATGGAGACCTGTCTCCCAAACGACTGTCTCGTCATCGTATCAATTGATTCGAATTACAACTTAGCCAATCTCAAAGATCGAGCCTTGTAATTCGCCTAACCAATCGACCACGGAAAAGATGACGAGTGGATCGCCGATTTTTGTGTTTATAATTGGGGTCAAATAATTAATTATTAACAATGATTAACAAATAATCAAGAACATAATAATTAATTAACATGCCACATAAAATGATAGAACTAATCAAGGGAACCAAGAGAGAAATATATCTCTCTTTACCTCGTAGCCTTCTACCTTATGTCCTTTCCCTATTGGACGTCGTGTGGGTGACGAGCTACCAAGAACCAGAATCACCAAGGGCTCCAATTAATCACCTTCTTCACTTGCCAATCAAAACCCTAGAAGAGGGTTCACCGCCAGCCACCTTCTCCTCCTTCTTCCTTGCGCCGCTGACCACCAAGAGCCCAATAAGCTCACCAACCACAAGGAAGCACCCAAGAGGAAGATGAAGAAGAAGAAGAAGGAGAGAAGAACACTCCTTCTTCACCAAACCAAGCCGCCTATGCTCCTTTCCTTCCCTTTGCTTGCGCCACCACCTTCACTAAGAGAAGGAGGCTTCTCTCCACAACCGGCCACTTTCTTCTCCTTTTCCTTGCTGCCGAGCACCACAAAAGGAAGAGGAAGACTCCTCCTTATCCTTGTGAATTCCGGCCAAGAGGTGGAGAAGAAGGGAGGAAGAAAAGAGGAGGTGATCCTCTCTTTTACCTTGCGCCAGCCGGTTGCCCTAGGAGAGAGAAGAAGAGGGAGAGAAAGAAAAAGACTGGTTTGGATGATTAAGTGGATTAGCCTTGGTTTCTTGATTCCATAGGGTATATATAAGGCTAAGGTAGGGACCATGAGGAGGAGTTGGGTCTTGGCCCGCTAATGGATCCAAATTCGATCCATTAATGAAGATCCATTCCACTAAAAGATCTCCATTGGACTTCCTCACCAACCCCCATATTTTCATATGAGCTCCATCTATTATGAGTACATCCATCTCCCCGTGTTTAAGATATCGAATGCCCGTCGATTAATTTAAATTACCGATAATTTTAATTAATCAACTTCTAACTCCTTGACTAGTACCACTCAACCTTATCATCATGTTGGATCAATTCCACCTGCAGGGATTAACATGATGAACCTTATGAGCTCATCTAGGGGGCATCATCATCCCGACTCACCAGGACACGGATTCCGTCAATAATCAATAGGACACTATGTACATAATATTATTTCCCAACTTACCGGGTCTATCCATTTTGCAGAATAAATCTTGCCCATTGGTAAATCAAAGAAATAAAATAATAAATACACGTGCCTGTTATTATATCAGGATTTAGAGATTGTACTCCATAATAATTCGAGGTTTGATCCAATTATTAAGTCAGTACAAATTGGATTACCTTTATTTTGGTCCTGCTCAAAGCACACAAAGCACACTAGTATAATTCTATGGTCAAGATAAACCACACCTAATTACACTACAACCATCCCGACGGTTTGTCCAACTCCATCTCGGTTGTGAGCCTCTACTTATACTCTGCAAGGAACTGATAACATGATCTTTTGTGCATCACCACACACCATGTTATCTATAATGCAGAGTGTGAGACGGTTATGCATATACTAATATAAACATGTAACTGTGTTGTTGTGATTCTCTTTCAAAATGTGTATGTTCATACAGAAAAGGCAAGACTTTTAGTATACATCTAACAGTGGTCATAGAAATCCAACCTCAGTTCATCTAGTTCATTGAGCTGCAGTTTCCTTTTTTGTCCTGCCGCTTGTAGATCAAAGTTCAATGTTTGAATTGACCAGAATGCCTTGTGCTCTAACTCCACTAATAGATGGCAAAGCTTTCTGTAGACGAGAGGAGCTATCCCAATTGGAGTTCTATAAGCAATTAGGTACGCCCATAGGGCATCATCTAACTTGAGTGCCCAGTCTTTCCTTGATGACGATAAAGTTTTCTCTAGAATCCCTTTGATTTCTCTATTTGAACTTTCTACTTACCCACTAGTTTGGGGGTGATAAGGAGTAGAGATCTTGTGGCCCACTTCATACATTTCAGAAGACTTTCAAATTAATTCTCTATAAAGTGTGAGCCTCCATCACTGATGATCGCTCGTGGAACCCCGAAGCAAGGAAAAATCACCTTTTTGAATAATCTGATTATTATCTTAGCATCATAGGAAGGTGAGGCAATGAAGTCCATGTAAGATGTGTATATTGAAAGACATGAATTTCTTTATATGAACATCTTCATTTTGAAAAGAGAATCACAACTACAATAGGTGCTTGTTTATATTAGTACATGCATGAAGTCCAATTACTTTACATTGTAGATAACATGGTGTGTGGTGTCACACGGAAGATCATGTTATCAGCTCCTTGCTTAGCATAAATAGAGGCTCACAACCGAGATGGAATTGGACAATCGATCGGAATGGTTGTAGTGTAATTAGGTGTGGTTGGTCTTGACCATAGAATTACACTAGTGGGCTTTGAGTACATTGAGCAGGACCAAAACCCGAGGTTATCCAATTTGTATTGACTCGATAATTGGATAGGACCTCAAGATTATATTATGGAGTACGATCCCTTAATCCCGATATAATAACGGACATATATTATTAACTATTATTTCTTTGATTTACCAATGGGCGAGATCTATTCTGTTAGATCGATAGACCCAGTAAGTTGGGAGATAATATTAATAATATGATGTACTGTTGATTATTGACATAATCCATGTCCTGGTAGTTGATGATGCCCCCTTGATGAGCTCAAAAGGTTCATCATGCTAAACCCTGCAGGTGGATTTGATCCGACATGATGATAAGGTCGAGTGGTACTAGTCAAGGATTCAGAGGTTAATTTATTTGAATTGTCAGTAATTTAAATTAATTAACGGACATTCGAGATCTTAAACACGGGGGATGGGAGACTCGTAATATGTGGAGCCCATATGAAAATATGGGGGTTAGTGAGGAAGTTCAATTAAGATCCTTTAATGGAATGGATCAGGTTTTGATCTATTGGTGGGCCAAGATCCAACTCCTCCTCTTGGTCCCTACCTTAGCCCTATAAATACCCAAGGAGATCATAATACCAAGGCTTGATCCAACACACAACAAACTCGGGGTCTCTCTCTTATTCTCTCTTCCACTCTCTCTCTCCTAGGGTTGGGTGACGCCGGTGGAGAAGAAGAAGAGAAGCAAGGATAGGGAGGAGGAGAAAGCTTGGCTATCTCTTCCTTTATTCCTCTCTTCTCCTTCTCTTGTGCGAGCACAACTTGGAGAGGTGAAGGAGTGGTTGGCCGGCGGCAAGGCTTGGCCTTGGGGCGGTGGCGGCAAGGAGAAATAGGAGAAGGAGCCGACGGGTGTTGAGGAAGAAGAAGTGTCTTCTTCTTCCTTATTCTTCCACTTCTTCCTCTTCCATAGTCTCCTCTGATCAGTGGACTTGTGGCTGATGCGCTCTTGAGGAACAACAGCAGCTGGCGACGCAAGTTGGGACGAGGAGAAGCTCACCGGCGATAACCCTAACCTAGGGTTTCAGCAAGGAGGAGAAGAAGGTGCTGTCGGAGGCCTCGGTGATCTCGGTTCGCAGTAGATAGTCACCCACACGACGTCCGGACACGACGTCCGCGAAGGGAGAGACATAAGGTAGAAGACCGTGAGGTGATCGGAAGGTATATCTCTTCCCCAAGCTCCTTGATTATCCTTATGTCTATTGTGTGCCATGTTTGCTAATCTCGTCATTTCATGTTAGTTAGTTTATTATTTTGATTTTGTATCATGGTGAATAATTTACTAACTAGACCCCGACCATAAACACAAAAGCCGACGATCCACTCGTCGTCTTTTCCGCGATCGAACGCTCGTGCAAATTACAAGGTCGATTTTGATAATTGGCCAAGTTGTAATTTGGATCGTTCGATACGGTACGAGATGGTCGTAGGGAGACGGGTCTCCTTTCGGCTTAATTTTTTAATTCGTAGACATGGAGAGGTCTCCCGGATCAACCAAGTATTCGCTTAGGAAACCCGCCAAGCCATACCCAACAATCCACCCATTTAGATATGTAATCTACCGCAACCAGTATATAATTGTTGCACAAGAAGATGAGAACGAACCACACCCTAGACATCAAACATTTCCACTTCCAGAATGTAGTTTTTGGCATCTCATGTTGCCTAGTGATGTTACTCGGCTTTTGGTAGCAATTGCATGACTGTACAAACTCGTGAGCGTCCTTGAATATGTGAGGCTAATAAAAATTGACCTGTAAAATTTTTGTTGCTATTTCCATACCTCCTAGATGACCTCTATATGATGATGAGTGACATTGCTCCAAAATTCTCCTTTGTTCATCCTTGGGCACACATCTTATGTAGATGGTGTCACTGCATTTTTATATAATAGGGTTCGCCCCACACATAGTACTTGGCATCTGCAAGAAATTTTCTTTTCTGATGCATGTTTAGGTTTGTTGGTAGCACCTCTCTAACTAGAAAATTTGCTATGTCGGCAAACCAAAGTGCATTTGTACAAGAAACCATCATTAGGTGTTCATCTAGTAAAGAATCGTCTATCAGTAGGTCATTATTTATCTCGCCCTGTGGGATCCTTGACAAATGGTCTGCCACCACATTTTTTGCTCCCTTTTTATCTCAGATTTCCAAGTTGAATTCTTAGAGGAGTAGAATCCACCTTATGAGGCGTGGCTTGACATCTTTCCTGCTCAGGAGGTAACGGATAGCTACGTGATCCGAGTACACTATAACTTTCAACCCAAACAAATTGGATCTGAATTTATCGAAGGCAAATACCACTGCTAATAATTCCTTCTATGTGGTGGTGTAGTTGATCTGGGCCTCATCTAATGTCTTGCTGGCGTAATGGATTGCATGCAACTTCTTGTCTTTTCTTTGTCCTAATATTGCACCTACAGCAAAGTCGCTAGAATCACACATGATTTCAAAAGGAAGTTCTCAGTCTAGAGCTTGGATTATCGGAGCGGTGATAAGTGCCCTCATGATCTTTTGGAAAACATCTTTGCATCGTTGATCAAAACAAAACTCTGCTTCTTTCAGGAGAAAATTAGTCAATGGCTTAGAAATCTTCGAGAAGTCTTTAATGAATCGTCGATAAAGTCTCGCGTGCCCCAAAAGCCTCTAACCCCTTTGACATTAATGAGAGGAGGAAATTTCTTATTACCTCAATCTTCACTGGGTCCACCTCAATTCTATTCTTAGAGATCTTATGCCCCAGGACAATGCATTCCTTAACCATAAAGTGACACTTTTCCCAATTCAAAACTAGATTCACCTCTTGTAAGGCTCTATAAACAGACATCAAAATCTATTTCATAAACAGAGAAGTCATCCATGAACACTTTCATGATATCTTCAATCATGTCTGAGAAGATGAACATCATGCAACACTGAAAAGTTACTGGAGCATTGCACAATCCAAAAGGCATCCGTCTATAAGAAAAGGTCCCATAGGGGCTTGTGAAAGTTGTTTTCTCTTGATCATGTGGGTGTATGGGGATTTGTAAGAATCCAGAGTATCCGTCTAAATAACAAAAATAGGAATGTTTAGCGAGTCTTTCAAGCATCTAATCAATGAATGACAACGGGAAGTGATCTTTCCTTATCTCCTTATTTAATTTTCTATAGTCTATACACATCCGCCATCCTGTCACTGTTCGAGTGGGTACTGTTGGTGCAGACAGCACCCAAGTCGAACCTGTGTTTTGATAATGGCAAAGGGTTCAAAAGTTAAGATGTTATGTTGATCTAACATGTTCACTAAGTGTATAGGAAAAGAAGCCCTAGGTACACTAGGCACGAAGTCCTGGTCGAGGACTGGGCACGAAGCCCTGGCAAGGAGCTGGGCACCAAAGACCTGCTTGGAAGGTGGGCACGAAGTCCTAGTCAAGGACTGGGCACGAAGCCCTGGCAAGGAGCTGGGCACCGAAGACCTGCTCGGAAGGTGGGCACGAAGACCTGGTCAGGTGCATCGGGCAAAAGTCCAACCGGAGGAGCCGGTTGGCAAAAGGTAAACTCTCCTGAGAGGAGTAGGTGAGGACGCGTTCCCCGTCGAGGGAACAGTAGGCGTCGGCTCGACCTAGGGCTCCATTTGGGAGACCCAAGTCAGAACCAAGATAGCTACGGTTGTAAGACTCACTAACATTCTTGCTTTGTTTTGTGTGGCACTAACCCTGGATGCAGGACCGAAGGAACGAGTTTCTGCAGCTCAGAACGCCCCAAAGGAGAGGGGCAGCAGCTGGGCAGGGCGCTCCGGAGGTCCCGGGCGCCCCCAAGGTGAGGGAAAGACAAGCTGAGCAAGTAAAGCTTCGGAAGCTCACTGGGCGGGGCGCCCCCAAGCTCCCGGGCGCCCCCGTGCTCCCGGGCACCCCGGATGCCTTGGGCGCCCTGGGCTCAAGCCAACGAAGCGGATAGAGGTTATCCAGCCGAGAAGCCAGCTGATTGAGTCAACCCGGGCGCCCCCTACTTCCCGGGCGCCCCCGTCAAACCTCGAGCCCGATCCTGGAGGGATAAGGGCTGACCGAGTTCGGATAGAGGCTTTGCGGATCGGGAGACACGTGGAGGGCGCCCCCAACGTCCAGGGCGCCCCCAGGTGCACTATATAAGGGGCTCGACCCCTATGGCTTCTGAACACAACTTTCCAAAGCCAATACGCTCTTCTACTCAAGCGCTCTGCTCCAGAAACCTCCCATCTCGAGATTGAAGTGCCGACGATGACCCTCTGCTCCGAAGTACAATCCACACCGGGCGTCGGTAACGAAAGAACTTAATTTTTTGTTTACTGTACTACAACTATAAAATTTCTCTGTAAACATTTGCCCACATATAGAATTGCCCGCAGTAAACGGTCAACGACCGTGGGCCTTGGAGTAGGAGCTGACTGCGACTCCGAACCAAGTAAAATCGCTTGAGTTCGCGTGTGTGTTCTCTATTTTTCCGCTGCTTATTCTCTTTACGAATCCGAAAACGATTTACGATATTCACCCCCCCTCTATCGTATTTTCTCGATCCAACAAATGGTATCAGAGCGGGGAAGCTCAAATTTGGTGCAACCACCAATTTGAGAATTTTTCGGATTTTCTTCGAATTGTTTTAATTTTTTCTTCGAAATTTTATCGTTAATCGAGACCGGTGCAACACCACTCGATAATTATTTTTTTCCCGCACTACTAATCCAAGACCAAGTCTTGGGACACTTTTTTCCTTTTCTCTTTCTTTTTCGTAAATCCTTAATGGCCATGCAAGAGGGCTTCAGTACCGCAAGACCACCGCTCTTCAGTGGGGAGGACTTCTCCTACTGGAAGAGCAGGATGGAGGTTCACCTGAAAACTCAGGTGGACATGTGGATAATAATCCAGTCCAGACTGAAAATACCAAAGAATGCTGACGGAGTACAACAATCTTACACTGATTGGGACACTTCACTCAAAAAGAAAATTGAAGCTGATGCCAAAGCGACCCAAACGCTCCAATGTGGCCTAACTAAAGAGGAGCTGAACCGGGTGGGTCCATTCAACAGCGCAAAAGAACTCTGGGGTAAGCTGATTGAATTACACGAAGGAACCTCCGACACCCGAATCAGCAAGAGGGACCTACTTCTGAACAAGCTGTATACTATCAAGATGAACGACAACGAATCTGCAGCTCAGCTCCACGCCAGAATTCAGGAGCTGATGAACGGTCTCCACACCATCGGTCACAAGGTAGAAAATCGTGATCTGATCAGGTATACCCTTAACGCCTTCCCAAGAAACACCTTGTGGGCATCTATGGTAGATGCGTACAAAGTTTCAAGGGATTTGTCTAAAATTAAATTAGATGAACTATTTTCCGAACTTGAATTACATGAGCAGACTAACTGCACACTGGCCGAGAAAAGCATTGCCTTTATTGCAGGTAGAACTGGAAAGACAACCAAGAAGAAGCCTCAACCTGAGCCCGAGTCTGATTCAGATTCAGACTCAGAAGTCAGCGAAGGAGATCGACCCAAGCTGGTCCGGCTTGCCCGGAACTATTACAAGGAATTGAAGAATCAATCCAACAGAAGAAAAGCCAGCCGAAAGAAGGACAATCTAGCTGAACCAACGAAGAACAAATCAAGTGTGACTTGTTTCAAATGAAACAAAAAGGGTCATTTCAAATTGGAATGCCCTAACCTAAAAGAAGCCAAGAAGCCAAGAAAGCAAGAAGAAAGAAGGCTCTTCAAGCAACGTAGGACTAGTCTTCCTCCGAAGAAGAAGAAGAGACCCCACAGTCGAACCTGCTTGCACTAACCGCCTCAGAAGAAATCGAGACCGAGTCAGAATCAGAGCCAGACGACGGCAAACTCACGTTTTCAGAGGATGGCGGAATCACTGTAAGTGGTTTTTCTAGAAGTCAATTAAACGAATTAATTACATATCTTTCTCGAGGCTTGGCGAAAGCCAAAATCCGAGTCGAATCCCTCTGACAGGAAGTAAAACTCCTGAAAGAGGGAGCTGACTCTAGATCCTTAACTGAGAAGGTTCAAGAAGGAACCTCTACTCAAGTTGAAAAACTTGAGAAAGAGAACTCCTCCTTGAAAACTCAAGTCAAGGATCTCAGAACAGCCTTAGAACGATTCACTTCTGGTTCCAAGGGTCTTGACATGATCCTTGGAAAAATAGAAGTCGGTTCTAAATCGATCCGGATTAGGCTATAGAACCAAATCTAGACAAAGATCATACTATGCTGTACTGAACCAGTCCAGACCTAAAACTCAGGCATGGGTACCCAAACTGTACCTGAACAAACAAACTGGATCAAATCAGTATTGGATCCCCAAGGACAAGATTCACATCTTGCCGAACCATTATCGCGGCTTTAGTCCAGGGGGAGCCAAATTAAAAATGATATTCATAGTTAGATAAACTTCTATTCTTGTTTTTAAAATTGCTTGATTGCTTGTTTCTTTAATTTCTGTAACTTATCATGCTTAGACTTAGGATTAGTTAGTTTAAGGACTGAACCAACTTAACTGAAATTTAAACAACCTAGTATTGGGTGGTGGTGAGATGATAGTACGTTAGGGAAGCCAATTCTAATAAGGTCAAGTATACTCTATTTGGTCTCTTTAGACTGGTGAAACTAGCCGAAGCTACCGATCCAAGACCCAAACTAGTTAGACCAGAATTTTTCAAAGACTAATTTTGAAAATGAAATCTCATTGAAAGGCTTTGTCAAGGAAAGGGTTGATGATCCAATAAGGCTACGGCTAAAGAAGGCCTAGTGCCTCGCCAAGACCTGGAAGCCAATCTTTGAAATTCAGATTCAAATTATTCATTGTCAAATTCGAATCTAACACAAATCTTCAGTTAATTCTAGATTCAAACATTTTTTAAATAAATTCAAAACAATTGTTTTCAAAATTAACCTAACTTTTTCAAAATAAATTATGATTTTTTTAAAAAAAAATTATCTATCTGTCTCACAAAAACCCATAAGGCAAACGTGATTGATAACTCTAGAATGGGTGAGAAGGTAAAAATTAATTTAAATAAAATTAAGTTTATCTTTGTACTGTTGTTAAATTCTGTAGCTTAGAACTTGATTATTGCTTGATTCAATAATGGTCAAACCATGGTCAAAATAGTCATACCATTGTCAAAGCAGTCAAATCGTGGTCAAATTAGTCATACCATGGTCAAAATAGTTAAACCATGGTTAAATGATCAACAAAACATTCAATTCCAACCTAACCCGGGCGCCCGTGACTCCTCGGGCGCCCTAGCCAAAACATCTATATAAGGAACCCGAACTCCTCATCTTGCCACACCCAAAACCCTTCTCCTATCTAACTCTTTTTCTTTCATGGCGACCAAGTGACCCTCTTGCTCCCTCAATCTCGACCATGCCTCCCCAAATAGCTACTCAGTATAATTTTTTTCGCATTTAAAATTATTTTTCTCAATTCCTTTCGTTTAAACGCATACTTCGTATCTTAGAAAATGCCGAGCAAACCAATCAAACCCTGGTACCGAACCTAGTCCCGATCCTAGGTTCCCAACTTTAGAACTTTGCAATAGATTTGCTCGAACAACATATAAACCCATAAAGACAAGTTACCTAAATAGACAATTCTTCACTCAATCTTGTCCCTTGGCCATGAATGTTATCAACTTTACCAATTAGACAACCTTGTATTCTGCACTCATCCAATTAACACATCCTTATGTGCAGAATTCTATAACAACATAATTAGACAGGATGGTCTTATGTTCGTCACCACCGTTCAAGGGATACCCTTGACAATCACACCTTCGTTGCTCAACCGATTTCTGGGACTACGACTCTCACAGTCCACCTTTTGCTGTTACCCTCCTAGGGATCCTCCCTTTGATGCTCCCTACTCTCACATTACCCTAGATACTCTACACTCCTACTTCTATAGGCATGCTAGAAACCCCTTGGCCAGACGATTTCAGTCTGTTGACCTTCAAGTCCAGGACTACGCTCTATATAGAGTTCTAGTCCGCTGCATTCTGCCTTTATCCACTAGAGACGTCGCTACCATGAGACCATTTCACACCTTCCTCCTATACGCATTGATCCATCATCTTGATATTGACATTGAACTCCACATGTTCCACACGATTCTACATGCGTCCAGTGTTACCACTCAGGGACGGGTACGCTCCCCCTATTGCCACATCATCACTTCCATTCTTCATCATCACGGTCGTAACATCACCGAAGGTGAGATGGCTGCGATGACTGACTTCGATGAGATAGGTTTTAGGAACTTTTCCCTAGCCGGTGTAGAGGCATCGGGTACCGGGGTTTTGTCGTGGAGGCGTTAGAGAGCCGGACCCTAGATCGACTCTGATGAGGACGTTGAGGTCGATGTAGCAGATCTGGCAGCTAAGGTTCGAGAGCACATAGACGAGCCCCCACTATCGACACTCTATGAGAGAGTGACGTGACTTGAGACATAGATCCAGAGCCTCCGGGAGGAAGTGGAGGCAAATCATGCTGAAGAAATGGAGGCAAATCAAGCCTATTACACTAAGTACATGAGTGCCCGCAGAGCCGATAGGGAGACTAGCGACGCTCGATATCATGAGATGATGTCGCTATTTCGATCCTGGCAGCCAGGCTCATCGGATCGTCCCGGTCCCTCCTCCTAGTTTAGATTGGCATTGTATGATTGACTATTTGACTGCCCCTACTCAGTAGGGTTGACTTATATTTGACTTGTATGACTGTGCTGGTTTTCTCCTTTTCTAGCTGACTTATGGAATTGACTATTTGCTTTTCTTGATGTTTATTAGGATTTTGCTTGGTAGAATAAGTTTACTCTACTTTTGGTTTTCTTACTGCTTTACTTGATTTCAAAATCAGCTTTTAATTAGTTTGAAAAATCTTTTTAGTATTTCTTTTTAATAATTTTTCGACTTAGTGTTATTTTCAAAAACTATCCCCCTTCAAAACTAGGGCTTTTTTGCAAATGGACATAGCCTAGGCCCGAACCCTAGAACTGCATGCACCTATAGATTTAGAAGCCAGCATCTCACAAGCACCTTAGGGTACTTTTGATTGATAACCTAGAATTGGTTGAGATGCTTAGGTCTTTGCCTTAATTCAAGATGCTTTAAGTCAGTGCAACGGCAGTAATTGGGGCACTAAATACAAATTAAACAGCAATAAGGTTAAGTGTCAAGTTTAGAAAATCTAACTTGAACAGAACACTTAACTTGACTAACCCTAGCGAAAACTACTGTTTATAACAGTTAGTAAGTAGCTAATTGGGTTAGACAGGACCCTAAAGAGATAATTCAAATTGATTTGGTTCAGTTTATATCTTGAATTGGTTCAGTACAACACATTATTCTTTTGTTATATCCTTATGCAACTACTTTTTGCTATATTGCTTTGTTTTTGATATATGGCAAAGGGGGAGAGATAGGAAAGGAGAGAAGGTTTAAATTTTTTTTTTTCAAATTCAAAATAAATAAATTTTCAAAACTTTATTTTTTCAAAAAGTACTTATCCTGTCTTCAAAACTGTCTTTTTCAAAACTTAAAGTGTTTTCCAAAAATTTCTAAGTACCTGACCTAAATTGTTTTCAAAAATTTCCAAGTACTTGACTTAATCCAATTTCAAAATTGTTTTTAAGTACTTGATCCAAACTGTTTACAAAAGTATTTCTAAGTACTTAAACTCAAGCTATGTTCAAAATTTTCTAAGTATTTATCTTAAATAGAAAAGTTTCTAAAGTACTAAAGAGATTGAAATTTTTATTAGAAAATTTTCTAATAAGTTATTGACTTAAATCTCTCTAAGGGTAAAGTTTCTAAGTGTACAAACCAAAACTTTTTTTACCAAAATTTCTTTTGTAAAATAGTTTCTAAAACTTCTATTGAAAAATGTTCTAAGTGTTGAAAAAGAAAATCAATTCCATCTTTAGACTTAGAAATTTTTTCAAACCCCACGAACTTTTGAAAAACCTAGGGGGAGATTCCTTCCGGGGGAAGGAAACTAAACTGTTATATCACTTGTTTTTAACTTAACTTTTTGAATCGGGTTGCCATAAATCAAAAAGGGGGAGATTGTTGGTGCAGACAGCACCCAAGTCGAACCTGTGTTTTGATAATGGCAAAGGGTTCAAAAGTTAAGATGTTATGTTGATCTAACATGTTCATTAAGTGTACAGGAAAAGAAGCCCTAGGTACACTAGGCACGAAGTCCTGGTCGAGGACTGGGCATGAAGCCCTGGCAAGGAGCTGGGCACCAAAGACCTGCTTGGAAGGTGGGCACGAAGTCCTAGTCGAGGACTGGGCACGAAGCCCTGGCAAGGAGCTGGGTACCGAAGACCTGCTCGGAAGGTGGGCAGGAAGACCTGGTCAGGTGCATCGGGCAAAAGTCCAACCGGAGGAGCCGGTTGGCAAAAGGTAAACTCTCCTGAGAGGAGTAGGTGAGGACGCGTTCCCCGTCGAGGGAACAGTAGGCGTCGGCTCGACCTAGGGCTCCATTTGGGAGACCCGAAGTCAAAACCAAGACAGCTATGGCTGTAAGACTCACTAACATTCTTGCTTTGTTTTGTGTGGCACTAACCCTGGATGCAAGACCGAAGGAACGAGTTTCTGCAGCTCAGAACCCCCCAAAGGAGAGGGGCAGCAGCTGGGCAGGGCGCCCCGGAGGTCCCGGGCGCCCCGGAGGTCCCGGGCTCCCCCAAGGTGAGGGAAAGGCAAGCTGAGCAAGTAAAGCTTCGGAAGCTCACTGGGCGGGGCGCCCCAAGCTCCCGGGTGCCCCTGTGCTCCCGGGCGCCCCGGTTGCCTTGGGCGCCCTGGGCTCAAGCCAACGAAGCGGATAGAGGTTATCCAGCCGAGAAGCCAGCTGATTGAGTCAACCCGGGCGCCCCGTCAAACCTCGAGCCTGATCCTGGAGGGATAAGGGCTGACCGAGTTCGGATAGAGGCTTTGCGGATCGGGAGACACGTGGAGGGCGCCCCAACGTCCAGGGCGCCTCCAGGTGCACTATATAAGGGGCTCGACCCCTATGGCTTCTGAACACAACTTTTCAATGCCAATACGCTCTTCTACTCAAGCGCTCTGCTCCAGAAATCTCCCATCTCAAGATTGAAGCGCCGACGACGACCCTCTGCTCCGAAGTACAATCCACACCGGGCATCGGTAACGAAAGAGCTTAATTTTCTATTTACTGTACTACAACTATAAAATTTCTCTGTAAACATTTGCGCACATATAGAATTGTCCGCAGTAAACGGTCAACGACCGTGGGTCTTGGAGTAGGAGCCACCGCGACTCCGAACCAAGTAAAATTGCTTGAGTTCGCGTGTGTGTTTCTCTATTTTTCCGCTGCTTATTCTCTTTACGAATCTGAAAACGGTTTACGATATTCACCCCCCCTCTATCGTATTTTCTCGATCCAACAGGTACTAGTTTGTTGTTTGCATTCTCAACCACTGTCATCCCCCTTTCTTTGGAACCACGTGCATCGGGCTTACCCATGGTCTATCCGATATAGGATATATAATTCCTGTATTAAGGAGTTTAAGGACTTCTTTTTAACCACACCCTTCATGTTGGGATTTAGTCTTCTTTGGTGTTCCACAAAGCATTTACTATCCTCTTAAAGAAGAATTCTATGCATACATAAAGAAGGACTAATTCCTTTGATGTCATTAATGGTGTATTCGATTACTTTCCTATACCGACATAGTATCTTTAATACTTTCCTTGTCTCACTCTGATTGAGATTAGCATTTACTATCAACAATAAAGTGGAGTTGGGTCACAAAAATTCATATTTCAGAGTAGTAGGAGCTTAAGCTCCACTTGTGGTGTAGAAACCTTGGGCATACTAATATCTAGTTCAATAGCCATTGCTTGATCACAATCCGTGATTGCAATGATATCTGAATCCTCTGATTGGGTTTCTATTTCCTCTAGCATGACTGAACCTTTCATCGTTTGACTTAACGTTCCACTGCACCGGGAGGGCAATGACTTAACGTCTCGCTGCATTGCCTTGTACTCTAATGGCCCCGAGTGGGAGAGTCAACAAGTCTCCTCCAGACCATTCATTTATAATACTGACTATCAAATTAATCAAATCACTAGCTTTATTGAGGGTCTTGTTCATCAGAGCCCCACCAGCGGCCAGATCCAAGAGGCTTTTGTTAGGGGAAGATTGCCCGATACAGAACATGTGAATGAGCAACCATTCCTCTATCTCATGATGGGGACATTGTCTTATCAGTGCCATGTATCTATCCCATGCTTGATATAGTGAATCTTCCTCCTTTTGCACAAAATTTAGGATTTGGTTCCTTATGAAAATGGTTTTACTTAGAGGAAAGTATTTATTCAGAAAGTTCAGCTCTAGGTTGCCCCAAGTGTCGTTACTTCGAGGTCGCAAAGTATTTATCCAAGACTTTGCTGAATCTCTAAGACTGAAGGGAAAGGCCAGAAGTCGAATAATGTCAGGTGGAACCCCTTTATATTTTAGAGTATTGCAATATCTATGAAATTCCATTAAATGCCCATACGGATCCTCGGCTTCTAACCCACTAAATTGATCCTCTTGAAGCTTAGAAATAAAGGCTGGGTTAAGCTCATGGTTGTTAGTTTGGAATTTAGGAATTACAACGGGATTTAGTTTCCAGACTGATTTGGGAGCTGCATAGTCTTTTAATGACTTATTGTTGTTTGCCATGACGGGTTGATTAAGCTCTGAATCAAGCTATGTTTGTTGTTCTCTTTTTCTGCGTCTGAAGGTTCTGTCAATCTCTAGATCAAAAGGTAATAAAGTTTCTGTAGGAAGAAGTCTACGCATGCACAACAATAAAATCTACAAGAATTAAAGAAATAATATTTTTGGTGTTTCTATGAAAAATGATGCAAGAAATAGGAAAATAAACATAGATAAGTATCTTTTTGTATTTACAATATATGTATGAAGGGGAAAACAAACTATGTTTTGTGTTTTCTATAAAAAGATGCAAAATGAACTAAGCAAGTAAAATAAACAAGTGTGTAATAAATATATACACTAAGCAAAAAAAAAAAAATTGCCTAGTTTTACTTTAGATGCTAGTCGCCTGATGTTGCACTCTCAGTCCCTGGCAACAGAGCTAAAAACTTGATGTCGTGCCCGTAAGTGCACGGAATGACGTCAAATAATAAAAAATTATCGTATCCACAGGGACTTAGGTTGGCAATTATTAGTGAGTTCGCAAGCAGACCTAGCTAAATGAATTGGAAAGAGAGTGAAGATTGCACAGAAATTTACTTTAGAGGGAGAGAGAGAGAGAGTAGAGAAGAGAAGAGAGGAAATCTAGGTTCTTGAGGAGAAAAGACTATGAGAGGGGAACGTCTTAGGGCATTGGTTTCCATGTGATGGCCTTTGATGTTCCATGGGTTGATAATGTCTTGGTCTTTATGGTTTGAGATCATAGGTAGTCCAAGTAGATCACCAGTGTGGTTGTAACTTCACACCGGAGTGCCTCCCTTATTGACTATCCAATGCCATTAGATAGGCAAGGTAACTAAGGATATTCAGTTAAAGGATTTCCCATGTCACTAGGGTTCCATGGTCATATGATCCTAGGTTACATATGTCATCTCCTAACATGTGATTAAGGGAGACCCATTGAGTTAGAGTTCGATCTGCCCTTGTTTGGATACAATGTCCAAGTCAAGGGAGTGCTCAAGGTTGTCCGGTTGAAAGGATACCCATGTTATGGAGGGCTCCCTGGGTATACAACCTTGAGTATCTCACCCTAGATGGGTATTGATCCCTATAATAGATTCAATCAACACAACAATAAGTAGAAACTCATAGCAAATAAGAGTAAAATATTCATTGAAGCATTAAATCAAATAAGATATGCTCCAAACCATGTCATAATGCAAGGGCATTATACAAACCATGGAGTTTACATCAAATACACATTACATCTACTTACCAGCCCTAGAATATGTGGAGATCTACTTGTTGGTGCCGAAAGCACTAGATCGAACCTGGTTTTGATAATAGCAAAGGGTTCAATGTTAAGTTTGTGTTGTGATCTAATGAATTTGCTAAGTGTGTAGGAAAGTCCTAGTTTACCTAGGCACGTAGTCTTGACCTGCAGGGTTGAGTACGATGTCCTGATCGAGGACTGGGCATGAAGACCTGACCGAGGGTTGGGCATCGAAGACCTTACCAAGGGTTGGGCACGAAGACCTGGTTTGAGAAATTGGGCATGAAGACCTAACCGAGGGTTGGGCATGAAGACCTGGTTCAAGGAATTGGGTACGAAGACCTGGTTGAGGATTGGGCACCGAAGATCTGATCCGGAAGATCAGGCAGATGACTTAGCCGAGAAGGACTACAGATAAAAATAGGGGCGGTCAAGGTGCGGACGACTCAAGATCCGAGAGTTTCGAAGGCCGAGCAAAAGTCCAACTGGAGGTGTCGGTTGGCAAAAGGTAACTTATCCAGAGTGGAGTAGGTGAGGGCGCGTTCCCAAAAGAGGGAGCAGTAGGCGTCGGTTCAACCTAGGATTTCATTTGAAATCTAAAGTCAGAACCAAATAGCTCTAGCTATCATTTATGCATGCATTCACTATACTATTATTATTCTTGGACTAACCTTGATTGCATACTTAAGGATTAGCTGGCTGCGATCAGGGGTTCCTGAGAGGTCTCAAGCGCCCGAGAACCCAGGCGCCCGAGAGGACTCAGGTGCCCCAAAGGGGTTTTTTTCTCAGCAGTTAAAGCTGAGTTGGCGGTCTCTGGTTGGATGCGCCACGTCAGCTCCTAGGCACTCCAGTGCTCCCAGGCACCCAAGAAGAGGATATGATTTGGCCGAGTCAGTGGATAACGACACGACCAAAACGGTTACGTGGAGGGCGACCCTATAGCCTCTCGGGCGGCCAAGTTCAAGTATAAAAGGGGTTTCACCCCTTTGCTTCCAGATATGAATTCAATCTCTCGAAATCTCAACGATGAAGCTTCCGTGCTCAAGTTCTCTGCGCCCAAGAAGTTCAATATCGACGACACGCCGCTTCCACAACGAAATTCTTCCTTTAAGTGTCATTGGTATAATTTTCATTTTATTTATATACTTAATCATTATTCTTGTACTTTATTTACAAATTATAGTATTACCCAATGAAAACAGTCATGGACTGTGGGCCTTGGAGTAGGAGCCGTCAAAGACTTCAAACCAAGTAAAAAACAAGGCGTTAGCCGTGTTTTTGACTTATTTATTTCCATTACGTCGAATCAGATTTATCTGAAAATAAATAATCGATATTCACCCCTCCTTTATTGATCACAACGATCCCACACTACTCACAAGATATGAAATGAAATACAAAGTCTCAAATATAGGAAGCTTCTCATGCAAATCTAGAGAAAGAGTGGGAGAAGCTTATCCAATATTGATGCTGAGTCTTTGGATCTAATCTAAGCCTTGACGAAGATGGGGAGCATTGGAGATGTCGTGGAATTGTTAGAGATGGATGGAATGATTGGGGAGAGCCTAAAGATGGTGAGGGTGATCGAAGGTCAGCAAGAGGGGGATGAATTTTCCCTAAAAAGGAAAACTCAATCTTTTGTTTGAACTTAACAATGATGTTAGTTAGAACACAAATAACTTAAATAAATAAAGCAAACAATAAATAGAGAGGCAACCGGATTTACTTGGTTTGCAACCGGGGAGGTTGCTAATCCAAAGCTGAATGTGGCTCGATTCTCCTGAATAAAACTCCTTCGGGCGGAGAAGCCTCTTACATGTGGAAAGCTCAGAGAAAGAAAGAGAATTTATACAAAACTTATTTGCTAATGCTTAGAATGAATTGGATGAATGAAACTGAGCTCCAGGGGTCTATTTATAGCCCCGGTAGGATTTATCCGTTTGCTGATGAGACACTTGTAGGGCACCCGAGAGCTCTTGAGTGCCTGACACGTGGCCTGATGCTTATCCAGAAAGCAACATTCGCAAACGACAAGAATTAGCCTCTCGGACGCCTGATAGCAAAGCGACGCCCGAGTGCTCGAGCGCCCGACTGTTAGGATGTATACTAAAAGCCTTACTTTTATATAGACATCTACATTTTGAAAGAGAATCACATGATCACTGTTTGCATATTTATATTAGTTATTTATGTGCATATTGTCTAGTACTTTACATTATAGATAACATAGTGTGTGGTGTCACACAGAAGATCATGTTATAAGTCCCTTGTAAAGTATAAGTAGAGGCTCACAACCGAGATGGATTTGGACAAACTATCAGGATGGTTGTAGTGTAATTTGATATTAGTTTATCTTGACCATAGAATTATACTAGTACACTTTGTGTGTATTAAGCAGGACCGATATAGAGGTGATTCAATTTATACTGACTATATAATTGAATCAGACCTCAGATATTATGGAGTATATGCTCTTAATCCCGATATAATAACTGGCACATATACTTAATATTTATTTCTTTGATTTATCAATGGGTGAGATTTATTTGTTAAATCGATAGGCCCGGTAAGTTGGGAAATAATATTATTTACATGGTGTGTCATTGATTATAAAAGGAAATCGTATGCTGGTGAGTCAGGTTGATGATGTCCCCTTGAGAAACTCATAAAGTTCATCATGTTAAATCTTGCAAGTGGATTTGGTCCAACATGATGATAAGGTTGAGTGGTACTACTCAAGGGTTAGATGTTAATTAATTAAATTGTTAGTAATTTAATTAATTAACAGACATTCGATATCTCAAACATGGGGAGTTTTTGTACTTATAATAGGTGGAGCCCATATTTAAATATGGGGGTTGGTGAGGTAGATCAATGAGGATCCTTTAATGGAATGAATCTTCATTAATGGATCGGGCATTGACCCATTAGGTGGCCAAGACCCAACTCCTCCTTATGGTCCCTATTGTAGCCCTATATATACCCATGGAGTCATGAGACCAAGGCATCAAATTGATCATTCAACCCTAATCCTCTCCTCTCCTCCTCTTTCTCCCTTCTCTCTCCTAGGGCATGCCGGCGGTAGGGATAAGGAGGAAGAATTTTTCTTCCTTCTCTTCTCCTTTCTCCTCCCTTCTTTCTTTCCACTTGGTGGCCAGCGATCACATAGATAAGGAGGAGATCTTCTCCTCCTTTTGTGGCACACGACAAGAAGAAAGGAAGGAGAAGATAGGCATGGGGAGGATATGAGAGTCAGATGTATGACATTATGAGGATAACATAGTCTTTTAGTATAAGTGGGAGATTGTTAAGATGTATACTAAAAGCCTTGCTTTTATATAGACATCTACATTTTGAAAGAGAATCACATGATCACTGTTTGCATATTTATATTAGTTATTTATGTGCATATTGTCTAGTAATTTAAATTGTAGATAACATGGTGTGTGGTGTCACACAGAAGATCATGTTATCAGTCCCTTGTAAAGTATAAGTAGAGGCTCACAACCGAGATGAATTTGGATAAACCATCAGGATGGTTGTAGTGTAATTTGGTATTGGTTTATCTTGACCATAGAATTACATTAGTACACTTTGTGTGTATTGAGCAGGACCGATTTAGAGGTGATTCAATTTATACTGACTATATAATTGAATCAGACCTCATATATTATGGAGTACATACTCTTAATCCCGATATAATAACGGGCACATGTACTTAATATTTATTTCTTTGATTTACCAATAGGCGAGATTTATTTGTTAAATCGATAGGCCCGGTAAGTTAAAAAATAATATTATTTACATGGTGTGCCGTTGATTATAGAAGGAAATCGTGTCCTGGTGAGTCGGGTTGATGATGTCCCCTTGAGGAAGTCATAAAGTTCATCATGTTAAATCCTGCAGGTGGACTTGATCCGACATGATGATAAGGTTGGGTGGTACTATTTAAGGAGTTAGATGTTAATTAATTAAATTGTCAGTAATTTAATTAATTAACAAACATTCGGTATCTTAAACACGGGGAGTTTTGTACTCATAATAGGTGGAGCCCATATTTAAATATGGGAGTTGGTGAGGTAGATCAATGAGGATCCATTAGTAGAATGGATCTTTATTAATGGATTGGGCCTTAATCCATTAGGTGGCCAAGACCCAACTCCTCCTCATGATCCCTATTGTAGCCCTATATATACCCATGGAGTCATGCGACCAAGGCATCCAATTGATCATCCAACCCTAAGCCTGTCCTCTCCTCCTCCTTCTCCCTTCTCTCTCCTAGGGCACGCCGGCGATAGTGATAAGGAGGAAGAATATTTCTTCCTTCTCTTCTCCTTTCTCCTCCCTTCTTTCTTTCCACTTGGTGATCGGCGATCACATAGATAAGGAGGAGATCTTCTCCTCCTTTTGTGGCGCGCGACAAGAAGAAAGGAAGGAGAATAATCGGCGCAAGGAGAGAGTTCGTCTTCCTTGTGGAGCTTGGCGCCGCGGGCTTGGAAGAAGCGAGGAGGAGGCTTTGTTCTTCCTTGTGGAGCTTGGTGCCGCGAGAAAGGAAGACAAGGAGGAGGCCGGATAGGGTTTTAGTGAAGGAGAAAACTCTTCTCTTCTCCTTCATCATCTTCTTCTTCCTTGAGGTGGTCGACGACAATAACCCTAGGGTTAGGGTTCGACGCATGCAAAGGAGAAGGAGATTGGAGATTTGGTGACTTCGATTTTTGGTAGATCGTCACCCACACGACGTCCAAGAAGGGGGGGATCACATAATAGAAGATCGCGAGGTAAACGGGAAGGTATATCTTCTCTCATGGTTCCTCTAATCTTGTTTGTTCTTGTTTAATTAATTGTATGATTATTGTTTATCATTTCATGTTGATAATAATCTTGGACCCCGATGATAAATACAAAAACCGGCGATCCACTCATTGTCTATTCCACAACTAATTGGTTGGACGAGATTGATTGCTAGAACAACACGTTTGTTCAAGCGGTCGCTTGAATCAGTTAGCACGATGATAAGATAGTCGTTTGAGACATTGTTCTCCATTCGGGTTAAAATTTTAATCTGTGGACATGGAGAGGTTTCCCATGCGTGACCCGAAATTCCCCAGGAAACCCAACACCAACATCCCAGGCGCCCGACAGTGGTTGTTTTGGTCAACAACCACTGACCATTCTCCAGCTTATCTTTTGGTCTTCTTGGGTGATTTCTAGCCAACTGGAGTTAGGCTCACCCGAACCCGACTTCGGTCTTTCACCTCTCGAGCATCCTTCCTCCCGGCTTCTCGTCCCTCAGACGCCGCGCACGTCCTTTTCGCTCCACCGGCGTACTCTTACGTAGAACTCCGCGCCCCTTAGATGCACCGAGCCCGTTAACTCCCTCTTCGTGCCATCCATCTCGACCGCTGTGTCTTCTGCTCAATTTTCTGCGCTCCTAAGTTCTTGTACACTTAGACACAGGGATTAAACACACCAGGAAGTAACTTAAGTTAGTTGATCATATCAAAAATAACCTCGGGTACTTACATATGGTTTCCTACAAAGCGGAAACTTCCTCCCAAAGTAAAGGGGAGGAGATCTCCTTTTATACTCTAATCTGCGACCCTCAACATGGCTCCGTGGCACGGACGATGTGGGGTGGCATGGCCCAGTTGTGCCACACATAGTTGGGGTTGCACGACCAAGGCATGACCGTGCTGGGTCACACGGCCTGGTCGTGACACTCGTGATGAGGGGAGCACGACATGAGCCTGGTCGTGCCTGATTGGTACAACCAGGTCTTGAGCTGGACACACGATCGGGGCATGGTCGTGCCTAGGTGGCACGACTAGTGTTGAAATGGGAGGCACGGGTCGTGCCATGGGGAACGACCCTGCCCCAGTGACCTACAAGGCCTGCACGGCTATGCCAGGAGGCACGTCCTCAACTGAGAGGGTGCACGAGCCATGCTAGGGGGCATGTCCAATCTTGTTCATCTTCTTGCTCCCTCTCGCTCCTCTTTCTTGTTTGTTTTTGCTCCAAAACACTCCCTGAAAGTGAAAACAAAAGAAAAACATATCTCTGAACTAGAAATAGGACATATGTTGATAAAAACTAAGAAAGAAGCATAACAACGTAAATGTGAATCGATAAAAGCAAGTGAATGCGCGTAAAAGTAAGGAAAAATGGTATCAAATTTATGCACATCAAAACCCTATATCTCTTTACCTCACCCCTCCTACTCCTTCCACATGCATCAAACATCTTCCCAAAAAGGTCTCTCCCTCTTCCCCAACTTCTTTCACCCAAACCCTACACCATAAAAGAACCTCTTCACCACTGCCTCTAGATCCCAACTTGGGCAAAGACTCAACGATATTGAAGAAAGGGGTAACTTCCCAGAAGAAGGACAATTTCGATAGCAAGGGGAAAGGAAACCTTAAAGACATAGAAGATCCTAGAACACACTTCAAAGGTACTATAACAACTTTAACATCCTATTCATTAATGATGAGCAATAACAACACTTTGATAATCTTATGAAATGTCTAATTAGGAGCACTAAAAATTTGGACTACAATACTTTAGAACTCCTAGGCCTTAGAGATGATGTTGAATGGCTTGTTTCTAGAATTGACTGGACAACATTTTTGCAATTTAACTATCCTACATGTCCTAGAGTGGTGCTCGAAGTGCTATGTTCTATAAATTTTTCATATGATTGTGGAGGGGAAGGGATAGTTTCATTTTGCCTATTCAATGAGAGCTACAAATGGACTTTGGGTCACATTTACGCTTGTTTCGACCTACCTGAAGGGGGACACTAGCAAATTCCTGGTAACTTTCCCCGCACAACAACATGGGTGCAACTAGGAGGCCGCAATACTTTTGAGACCTCTTATTCAAAGGCCACCCAATTAGTCAACCTCGTCTTCCGCTACTTTCAGCTAGTAATGAGACATACTATTTTTAAGCGAGGGGCTAGTGAAGGAATGGTATGCCAAGATGAGCTAATTTTCTTATGGGGAATGATGAATGGAATCCAAATTGACATAGGTTATTATTTCATCAAACACTTAATAAAATTAGGAAAGTCTCGCTCTACTAGCCCAATTATTTTGGGGAGCCTACTCATCCGCATTGTATTAGCTTTCTGTCGATGATAAATAATGGTCCAGGACTACATATACACACATGTTTGGCAATACAAATGATTGGTAGGAGTGGAAACGACTATAGTCTTATATTACCAGATAAATCTACACTAAGATTGCCAAACAAGGAACTAACCACCATACACATTGAGGAAAATTAGCGATTCTCAAATGCAAAAGAAGAAAACCTGCAAATTGACAACCCAAACCAAAACCCCCAAGGAACCATTCTCTCTCAAAATTTGATTTTTTAGAATTTCATACCGTCATTAACACTCTTCATCATAACCAAACAACGGTTAAAACCATGTTAGAACATCAACATGAGATGTCAAATGAAGCATTTGAATATGTATGAACCCAATTTAAAAGGGAGAGGGAAATGTTTGAACAAATAGAGACCTTTTTGGGGGACATGAGGGAAGGATGGAAAGAGATGGAGGAATTTAGGGTGATGATGAAAAATCTATACTTAGAAATCAATGCCATATATCAATATCATTGAAGGGTAGTAGTGAAATTTGACCAAAGTGTGTCTTTTTCCAAACCATTTATGAACTACTTCCTTCCCCACCCCTTCAAGAAGCGCCAACCTTTCCCCTTTGATAATACATATGAGGCCTCTAAACTTCATCCAGAGAACTACGTGGACCACAACCATCCCCCTTCTTCATAGTGATCTTAGTGGGATACTGGGTATCTTCATAGTGATCTTAGTGGTATACTGAGTTGTCCAAGTCTGGGGCGTGTCTTGTACATACTGGTACATAGTTTGATTTGCATGCATGTCGCTTTGTTTATAGTTTGTTTTTAGTTCCATTTCAGCTAGTGTGTTTTGAGAGAGAGTTTGCTATAAACACATCACTGCTACTAGGTCTTGTTTTTGAGTGGATACTCCTACATCCATATCCTCTTTGAGATCGAGTTAGGTTATTGGAGAAATAAATACTATGCTTCCCTTGATCTGAACATGCCTTTGAGACCACGGGTAGTTTGAAAGGGATGAATCAAGCATGTGACAGGTAAATGCCTATCGTTGGGATTATGAGAAACCTTGTTATATGACGTCTTAACTAGACATCGGACTTGATACTTGAAGGAATAAGATCACTTATTGCACTAATCACAGAGAACTTTTTCTTATGCTATTCTCAAATTAATCTCTATATCATGCTCATCAGTGAATGTGATTGATAGAATTAAGCCATGTCACTAGGGATTATGATATATAACGACCGACACATAAGTATATGCGGAGTATTTACTTGAGGACAAGCAAAAGTTTAAGTCTGGGGGTGTGATGCGCATAGATTAGATACATTTCTATCCTTGTTTTAATGCTTATTTACTTGTTTCTATTGATTTTAATTTGCATAGTTATGTCCCTACTTAGCTTTTTATTAGCATATTTTCTTCTCCTAGTTTGGAGATCTGTTCTTCTCTTCTTTTCATTAATAGAGAGTGATTTGGAGCAAAATGGATGAGAAATGGAGCAAGACGATCACCAGAATCAGAGCTGGATGAAGTTGGAGCTGATCGGAGCTGAAGTCGCAGGGGGATGTGTGGGCTCACTGTTGATGCAGTCTGACCCGATTGTTGTTTTGGTGTTGACACCAATTTAAGTTTGGTTGAGTAAATTTGTATTAAGTCCTGGTCGGGGACTGGGCACGAAGTGAAGGAAATCCTAGTGAGTGAAGCTAGGTGAACGAAACCCCGGTGAGTGAAGCCGGGTCCCGATGAGTGAAGTCGGGTGACGAAAACCCTGGTGAGTGAAGCTGGGTCCTAGCGAGTGAAGCTAGGTGAAGGAAATCCCGATGAGTGAAGCCGGGTCCTAGTGAGTGAAGCCGGGTCCTAGCGAGTGAAGCTAGGTGAAGGAAATCCCTGATGAGTGAAGCTAGGTGACGGAAACCTCGGTGAGGAAACCTCCGGTGAGTGAAGCCGGGTGAGGTCCCGGTGAGTGAAGCCGGGTGGTGAGTGAAGCCGGGGTCCCGGTGAGTGAAGCCGGGTCCCGGTGAGTGAAGCTGGGTGACGAAAACCCCGGTGAGTGAAGCCGGGTCCTAGCGAGTGAAGCTAGGTGAAGGAAACCCCGGTGAGTGAAGCCGGGTCCTAGTGAGTGAAGCTAGGTTGAACAAAGTCCTAGTGAGTGAAGCCGGGCATGAAGTCGTGGTCTGGGGGACTGAGCATGAGTCAGCCAAGTGGCTGGATCGGTTTGGAGTCCGATCAGAAGTTGGCACGAGCTCCCTTGTTAATAAATTGGTCTGGTGACCGATCCAGGGAGTCTGATCGTTCTAAAGAACGATCATTCTATTTGGTGGCTGATCGATCTAGTGAATGATCAGAATCAAGTCAGAGGGGATTAAGGAAACCCTGATCGATCAGAGCAACCAATCAGGGCCCTTCTGGACCGATCAGGATGGATCCTGATCAGTCCAGAGCTGACCTGATCGGTCACCTTGACCGATCAGGTGACTGATCAGTCTTCAGCCCTGAGAGTTCAGTGAAGGATCGGTCTGATGACCGATCCTTGATCTGTGATCGGTCAGTGTGACCGATCACAGCCTCACTAGATCGATCAGGCAGGAGCCTGATCAATCAGGACTTCACTGATCGGTCCGAGTGACCGATCAGTGTCTGAACTTTAATTTGAAAACGTTGTCAGACTTCTGATAACGCTTTGAACCGCTTCTGATTTCTCTGTTACACTACTGATTTACTTTTGATTTGCTGTGCTAAGCCTCTGTTGAGTGTGCAGGTGAGACAGGGATGACTGAAACCAAGAAAGAGGGTCAATTGGCGACTTTCGCTTCGGTCAGGTTTGTCCGTTTTCCCTTTGCAGGTTTCAACGGCATCTGGCACGGCTGGCGATTAACTGAGGCTCAGCTGAAGAGGTCTTCAGTGGACTGAGCGCTCTGTGAAGGTTAGTGGGTCAGGTTGTGGTTCAGTGGGTGCTGATGAAGCTGGGCGATGAGCAAGAGGAAGTTTAAGAGGGAGAGGCTGGCGATGCAGACAGAACAAGAACAAGAAAGAAACAGAAAAACAGGCGAAGGGTTTTGCGAGGTTTTTGCTGTGTGATTGTTGTGCTGTCTGAGTATTGTTTCTTCCTCCTTGAAGCTTCCTACTGCATCTATTATTTGTGAGTTTCTTCTCGTGTCTCTGTGCATAATCTCATATCATCTTGAGACTGTTTGTGGAGAGGTTACTCCACCGAGAAGGAGACTTTTATATCCGGGGTTCCGGGGCTTGATGTGCCGACGATCAAGGGATCGCCCACCTCACGGGCACACCAAGGAGTAGGGGCAAGTTATCCCCGAACCTTGTACATCTCTTGTTAGCGACTGGTCTGTGTTCTGTCTATTTCTGTGTTCTTTCTTTCTGTATTGTTTCCGCTGCTATCCTAATCGCAGAAAGAAAGAAAAGTTCAAAGAAGCCAAAGTTTAAGTGTCTGGCTATTCACACCCCCCTCTCTAGTCATCCAAGGTCCAACACTCACATGGCCTTGTGCCCCTCACATAGTGGGGTCGTGCCATCTGGCATGGCCTTGTACCTCTTCAGCGTGGATGGCACAGCGGGGTCGTGCCATCCGACACATCCCCATGCCACCCAGCCGAGGGTGGCACGACCTCGTATGCCCCTGTACCACAGGGGCACGGCGGGGATGTGCCCCCAGTATGTTGGATCGAGAAAACCGATAGAGGGGGGGGGTGAATATCGGAAATCGTTTTTCGGAAAGAACTTAGAGCAAGTACGCAGCGAAAATTAAGAAAATAAAGTCACACAGAGACACGTTCGATTTTACTTGGTTCGGAGCCTGTGTCGACTCCTACTCCAAGGCCCACAGTCGTTGACCGTTTACTTTGGGCAATTCTATATTAGGCGCAAATAGTTTACAAAAGATTATTACAGAATTCAGTACAGTAAACTTAAATAGCTCTTTTACCGACGTCCGAGGTAGATTGACTTTTTAGGAGCAGCAGGACGTCGTCGGCTCGAGTTGGAAGGATTCCGGGGCGAAGCGCGAGAGCAGAAGAGCGTAAAAGCGTTGATTGGAAGTTGATGTTGAAGCTTGGGGTCGAGGGCCCTTTATATAGGGTCTGGGGGCTCCCGGGACGTCGGGGGCGCCCCCCCACGTGTCATTTGATCCGTCAATGTCTCGGTCAGCGTCTGATCCCTTTACCTTCGGGATCAGGTTTGACCGGGGCGCCCGGAGCGCTCGGAGCGCCCGGAGCGCTCGGGGCGCCCGGAGCGCTCGGGGCGCCCGGAGCGCTCGGGGCGCCCGGAGCGCTCGGGGCGCCCGGAGCGCTCGGGGCGCCCGGAGCGCTCGGGGCGCCCGGATTGACCGGGTCAAACTTCTATCTTCTGGCTTCGCGAGGGTGTGCTTCGGTACTTTGTTGTTGGGGGCGCCCGGAGCGCTGGGGGCGCCCGGGAGCAGCGGGGGCGCCCGGGAGCACGGGGGCGCCCGCAGGATGTACTGTCGAAGCGTGCTTTTTACTTGTGTGTTTTGTGTTCACCTTGGGGGCGCCCGGGACACTCCGGGCGCCCTGGTCAGCTGTTGCCTCACTCCTTTGAGGCTCTCTGAGCTGCAGTCACTCGTTCCTTCGGTCCTGCATCCAGGGTTAGTCCAAAACACAACAAAACATTAAGTGGTTAGTTATACAGCCTTAGCTGTCTTGGTTCTGACTTTGGGTCTCCAAAATGGAGCCCTAGGTCGAACCGACGCCTACTCTTCCCTCGACGGGGAACGCGTTCTCACCTACTCCTCTCGGGAGAATGTACCTGATGCCAACCGCTCCTTTGGTTGGACTTTTGCCTGGCGGTCCTTTACCAGGTCTTGGATACCGAGCTGTCCTTCGCCCGTTGCCTAGCAGTCCTTTGCTAGGGCTTTAGTCCCAAGCTGTCCTTCGCCTGGCGCTTAGCAGTCCTTCGCTAGGGCTTTGTTTCCTGGCAGCCCTTCGCCAGGTGCCTAGCAGCCCTTCGCTAGGACTTTGTTTCCTGGCAGCCCTTCGCCAGGTGCCTAGCAGCCCTTCGCTAGGACTTTTCCTGCACACTTGAGCAACATTATTAGATCACAAATAACACTTAATTTTGAACCCTTTGCCAATATCAAAACGAGGTTCGACATGGTGCTTCCTGCACCAACAATCTCCCCCTTTTTGATTTATGACAATACAATTCAAAGTTAAGTAAAAACTTATAATAGTTAATAAAAGAAGGTAAAAACACAATGAAGTATAGGAAAAAACACGATGAAGTACATCAAAAATTTTTATTTCTCATACTCCCCCTAAAACCCTGAATACTTGCAAAATACTTAACTTTGACCTTTCCTCCTCCTTTGACATATATCAAAAATAATACATGGGCGAACAAGTTTCTTAATAGGGAGTTTTTGAGTTTTTGTAAAAATTTCTAAGTTTTTTTTTGACAACGTGTTTTTCAAAAAAATAAAAGTCTTTGCACTAAAAGCTTTTTACACTTAGACAATTTTCCATTTTGAAGAGCTTTGCAAGCCTAAATTTTGTTTAAAACAAAAAAAAATACTTAGGCAAAATTTTGAATTCAAATTTCCCAAAAACAATTTGTTTACCAAAAATTTTTTTTGCACACTTAGAAATATTTGTTTGGAAACACTTTGTGCATTTTGGAAAACAAGGTCTTTAAGAAATTTCTAGACAAGTTTTAAACCATTTCTAAGAAAAAAATTTATGTATCAGAGTCTATGAGTTTTGAAAACATAAAAATACTTAGCATAATTCTTGAAAGTATAGCAAAAAAAACTTTAAACTGCACCAACAAAACTCCACTTAAAAAATATTTTATATTTGTAGGCAAGTCTTTTAGAAACTTCATGCACTTAGAATACTATTGCCTTTACAAGTATTAGTACTTTTCAAAACATTATACTTTGAAAAATAGAAGTACTTTTGAAGATTATGCAAAAAAAATTATTTTATTTTGAATACTTGACTTGATTTCTTTTCCAGTCTGACACAATCCTAGGAAATCTTGTTAACTACAAGGACATTTTCCTAAGTGTCCTGGAAATTTTTCAACCCAAGTAAATATTATTTCAAAAGGTATTTCAAAAATAATTTATAAGCCACAAAAACATTTTAAAATAATATTATTTTGTAAGACAAATGTTTTCGACACAATTTTGAAAATATAGTGTATGAAAACATATTATTTAGAAATATTTAATAATTCTTTTTAATTTGACCTCCCCCTAAACTTGATACAGTCCTTGGAAGCTTGTTGACCACAAGTATTCTTCCTCTGAGTTCTTAGGGTTCGATTTAAATTATAAGAATTATCTAATAACTTCAAAACAAATAATAACCAAAAAAAATATTTCAGAAATTCTTCTTTTGACTCAAACTCCCCCTAAATTTGACACATCCTAGGAGTCCTTGTAGATCATGAAGTGGACCTTCCTCTGTGTCTTTAGGGTTTATTAAAATCAAAAGAATAATTTTGAACAATCTTCTGAGTATGATAACTTTCAAGATAAATTTTTGAAAACATATCTGGAAATGATAGCACAGTTTTCGAAAATCATGATGATAATTTTTCAACGAGATAGTAATATCCGAAGGTTTTTGAATCAATTTTTGAAAACCTTATCGACATGATAATAAGATTTAGAGCATAAGGTTTTTGAAAAATAATTTAATTTTTTGAAAAGTATTAAAAGAAACTCCCCCTATATCTGACACAGTCTAACTTTTATCTATGTTCTTTAAGGAACTTCAGTATTGACCAGGTTTGACTATGTTGACTAGGGTTTGACTGTGTTCCCCAAGCTTGACTCAGTTGACTATGTTTTACCAATCAATAACTAAACCAAACAAGATTCGATTTAAAATGGGTCTATTTTAACATGAAATTCAATATTTTAAAAAAATAAAGATGAAAAGGAGGGTACAGTAAACTGAATTAATTTGAAAAATTTTGAATAACTTTTGCAAACCTTTTTATTTATTTAAAATGATAGTGAATTATGCTTTTAGGTCCTAGATGTCTCACCCAGTTCTACATGATCAAGCATGTTAACCTTATGGGTTTTGTGAGACAAATTTAAATAGAAGTAAGGATTTTACTTTGAAGAGTCATGATTAATTTTGAAAAATTGAATCAACTTTGAAAACCATTTTAATGAATTTTAACTTTATTTTGGAAAAAGTAGTTGAGTCTAAGATCAATTGAAATTTGTGTTAGATTTGAATTTGACAAGAAGTAACTTGAATTTGAATTTCAAAAATTGGCTTCCAGGTCTTGGCGAGGCACTAGGCCTTCTTTGGCCGTAGCCTTATTGGATCATCAACCCTTTCCTAGACAAAGCCTTTTAGTGAAATTTCATCTTCAAAATTACTTTTTGATAAATTCTGGTCTAACTAGTTTGGGTCTTGGATCGGTAGCTTCGGCTAGTTCCGCTAAGATGGCTTCCCTAACGTACTATCATCTCACCGCCACCCAATACTATGTTGTTCAAATTTTAGTTAAACTGTTTTATCCTTAAACTAATCAATCCTAATTCAAAAAAAATGAAATAAAAAGAAACATACAATTAAAGCAAAAAAAATATCTAAGTTACATCATAATCGTAATAATATTCTGGATTATCAAAAACAACAATATTATGAATTTCTAACACATTAGCCTTATAAGATTCAATCATATTATTCATGGTAAATAATGGATTTTCAAATACTGTAAATTTACCTTTTGATTCCCGGTTGGGAATCTCCCCCTTGATTCTAGCCATCTTTCTTTTGCTTGATTGTTTCTTTGGTATTTTGTAGCGGTCGCGAGCCAACCAGACCAGTTTCCAAGGATCCCTTCCTTCGTCATCAGATTCTGAGTCTGAGTCGGACTCAGGTACAGGTTGAATCTTCTTCTTTGGTGGTTCTCTTGGGGTTTTCCCTGCAATAAAAACTATACCTTCCTCGACCATTGCAGTATCAACTAGATTATTTAACCTTAATTTAAAAGAAGATTTGAAATTGGTTACCATTTTTGTCTCAGTCAACTCGTCGTCTAATTCTGGTTCGTTTTCGTCGTCGGGTGTCGAGTCTATCTCAGCTACTTGTTCTTGAGCTTCTAAGATCTCAACATAGGAGCTCTCTTCGTGTAGATTGATTAGCTTTTCCCACATCTCCTTGGCACAGTTGAAGGATCCGACCCGCTTCAGTTCGTCTTTGGTCAGGCCGCATTGTAAGATTGCTATAGCCCTGGCATCAGTCTTGATCTTCCTCAGAGTTGGTTCGTCCAATTTGTCCCAGGCGATCGATGATCCATCTTCTGTGGGGAGGGAGAACCCTGTTTGAATGATCATCCATATGTCCATATGGGCCTTCAGATGGAACTCCATTAGACTTCTCCAGGAATTGAAGTTCTCGTCGGAGAATAACGGTGGACGGGCACTGTTCCATTCTTGATTGGCCATTTAAAATGATCCTTGTACACAAAAGAAATAACAGAAATGTATCAAGACTTGGTCTTGGATTAGTAGTGCGGGAGAAGGGGAAAAAATAGCCCAAAATAAATATTGCATGAATTTCGAGGTGAAATAATAATAAAATGACAAATTTTTTGAAAATGTTGATTTTGTCAATTCTGATAAATGATGAAAAAGTAAGAATTTAATGTTTAAAAAAAAGTTTGCTTGAATTAAGGTAGCACGAATTTCGAGAAAAGTATTAAAATAATAATAAAAAAAGTTTATGACAAATTTTTAGAAATTGATCGTTTTATTAATTCTGACTTATAGGAAAAAAATGAGCATTCAAAATTGAAAAAGGCGAACAAGATTGAGTGGTGTTGCACCAACCTCAATCAACGAAAAAGATAAAAAAAAATTAAAATTATTTCGTAAAATCCGAAAATACTCTTAAATTGGTGGTTGCACCAAATTTGAGCTTCCCCGCTCTGATACCACTTGTTGGATCGAGAAAACCGATAGAGGGGGGGGGTGAATATCGGAAATCGTTTTTCGGAAAGAACTTAGAGCAAGTACGCAGCGGAAATTAAGAAAATAAAGTCAGACAGAGACACGTTCGATTTTACTTGGTTCGGAGCCTGTGTCGACTCCTACTCCAAGGCCCACGGTCGTTGATCGTTTACTTTGGGCAATTCTATATTAGGCGCAAATAGTTTACAAAAGATTATTACAGAATTCAGTACAGTAAACTTAAATAGCTCTTTTACCTACGTCCGAGGTAGATCGACTTTTTTGGAGCAGCAGGACGTCATCGGCTCGAGTTGGAAGGATTCCGGGGCGAAGCGCGAGAGCAGAAGAGCGTAGAAGCGTTGATTGGAAGTTGATGTTGAAGCTTGGGGTCGAGGGCCCTTTATATAGGGCCTGGGGGCGCCCAGGACGTCGGGGGCGCCCCCCCACGTGTCATTTGATCCGTCAATGTCTCGGTCAACGTCTGATCCCTTTACCTTCGGGATCAGGTTTGACCGGGGCGCCCGGAGCGCTCAGTGCGCCCGGATTGACCAGGTCAAACTTCTATCTTCTGGCTTCGCGAGGGTGTGCTTCGGTACTTTGTTGTTGGGGGCGCCCGGAGCGCTGGGGGCGCCCGGGAGCAGCGGGGGCGCCCGGGAGCACGGGGGCGCCCGGAACACTCCGGGCGCCCTGGTCAGCTGTTGCCTCACTCCTTTGAGGCTCTCTGAGCTGTAGACACTCGTTCCTTCGGTCCTGCATCCAGGGTTAGTCCAAAACACAACAAAACATTAAGTGGCTAGTTTATACAGCCTTAGCTGTCTTGGTTCTGACTTTGGGTCTCCAAAATGGAGCCCTAGGTCGAACCGATGCCTACTGTCCCTCGACGGGGAACGCGTCCTCACCTACTCCTCTCGGGAGAATGTACCTGATGCCAACCGCTCCTTTGGTTGGACTTTTGCCTGGCGGTCCTTTACCAGGTCTTAGATACCGAGCTGTCCTTCGCCCGTTGCCTAGCAGTCCTTCGCTAGGGCTTTAGTCCCAAGCTGTCCTTCGCCTGGTGCTTAGCAGTCCTTCGCTAGGGCTTTGTTTCCTGGCATCCCTTCGCCAGGTGCCTAGCAGCCCTTCGTTAGGACTTTGTTTCCTGGCAGCCCTTCGCCAGGTGCCTAGCAGCCCTTCGCTAGGACTTTTCCTGCACACTTGAGTAACATTATTAGATCACAAATAACACTTAACTTTGAACTCTTTGCCAATATCAAAACAAGGTTCGACATGGTGCTTCCTGCACCAACACAGTACGCCCCCGTGCCCCAATCAGGGGGTCGTGCAGCCTGACTATAAAAGGGGAATCCTCCCCTTTTCTTGGGAAGGAGGGTTTTCCCTTTGGTGAGGCTTACCCTATTCATCTACCTTCTTTCTAGCGACTTTCAACGGTCTGAGGACAATCTCTAGTGCTCTCCACATCTCTTGAAGGCGTGGTT
Source organism: Boesenbergia rotunda (assembly GCA_024364735.1). Lineage (NCBI taxonomy): Eukaryota > Viridiplantae > Streptophyta > Magnoliopsida > Zingiberales > Zingiberaceae > Boesenbergia > Boesenbergia rotunda. The sequence goes on from JAGFNQ010002484.1 coordinate 52,686, forward strand.
GGTTCTGAAGACTCTCGACCATGGAAGGATAACCATTTCTCTCTTCCTCCTCTTTACTTTGTCAATTTGGATGATTGTGTAACGACCCGGCCCATTTGGCGGCCCATTTGGCGGTCTCGACCGTCGACCGTCGACCGTGCCGTTACCAATACTAGGTCTTCCCACTCCTGGGCGTGGATTTTTGCCTTCCCAGGATTCGAACTCTAGACCCAGGCTTAAATCTAGTTCTTTGTGAATCCTGAATACCAATTGAGCTATAGCTCAATTGGTATTCAGGATTCACAAAGAACTAGATTTAAGCCTGGGTCTAGAGTTCGAATCCTGGGAAGGCAAAAATCCACGCCCAGGAGTGGGAAGACCTAGTATTGGTAACGGCACGGTCGACGGTCGACGGTCGAGACCGCCAAATGGGCCGCCAAATGGGCCGGGTCGTTACAATAAAAAGGCGCCTTTTTATTGTAACGACCCGGCCCATTTGGCGGCCCATTTGGCGGTCTCGACCGTCGACCGTCGACCGTGCCGTTACCAATACTAGGTCTTCCCACTCCTGGGCGTGGATTTTTGCCTTCCCAGGATTCGAACCCTAGACCCAGGCTTAAATCTAGTTCTTTATGAATCCTGAATACCAATTGAGCTATCAATTGAGCTAGCTCAATTGGTATTCAGGATTCACAAAGAACTAGATTTAAGCCTGGGTCTAGAGTTCGAATCCTGGGAAGGCAAAAATCCACGCCCAGGAGTGGGAAGACCAAGTATTGGTAACGGCACGGTCGACGGTCGACGGTCGAGACCGCCAAATGGGCCGCCAAATGGGCCGGGTCGTTACAGATTGAGTGTTTTTCCTTCTTGATTCTTTATATTCCTCTCATGTCCAGAGAGTAGATTCTTGTGTTCTAGGATTTTGTGAGTATTTGTGATGTGATTTGATGTAAAACTCTATGGATTACTTTTTCCCTTGTAATGATGATATGATTTGGCATGGATCTTGTTTGATTCAATGCTTCAATGAATATTTTACACTTAGATTTCTAAGTGTATGCTTGATTTGGTGTGTTTGATTGAATGGATGTGTGGAGTGACCTCCATCTAGAAGATATACTCAAGGTTGTATGCCCGAGGAGTCCTATGTAACAAGGATAATCCTTTTAACCGGACAACCTTGAGTGTTCCTTTGATTTGGAGGTCATATTTACACAAGGATGAACCTAGCCCTGCTCTTAATGGATTTTCCCTAATCCTATGCTAGTAGATGACTTGTATAATCTAGAATCGTATGACCGGGAAACCCTATGTGACAAGGGTCATCCTTTAATCAGACATTCTAGGTTCACCTGCCTATCTAATAGCATCGGATAACCAATATAGAAGACACTCCGATATGACATTCACGAGGTCACATTGGTAATCTAGTTAGACTTCCTACTAAGCTAAATCATAAAGATTAAGGCACTGGCAACCATAGAACATCAAGGGCAATCACAAGGAAACCACAACCCTAGGACATTTTCTCTTCATAGTCTTCACACCGAGTTCTCCTAGCTTCCGTCTTTCTTCCTCTCTTCTCATTTTTGCTTTAGTTCTTGTGCGAATCTTCTTTACACTTTTGCTTTGCTTAGCTAATTCCCTTTAGCAAAGCTCCCTAGTGCTTGCTAATCAGTCCCTGTGGATATGATATCTTTTATTACTTGACGACATCCCATTCACTTGTGGGATCAATCCTTGTGAATACAATATTTTTTTATATTACTTGGTGATGTTTCTGTACACTTGCAAATTCACATCATAAGTGCAGGATGCGAAGAAGGAAATAAGGTTTCGTTGACTAATCATCAGGATCAGTAGACTAATCAATTAAAAGTAGTGTAGCCAATCAGATCAAATTAGCGAAAATATGGAAGGGAGCATGGTTCCGTTGACTGATAGAAGGTTCAGTGGACTGAAAGGTCCAGTCGACCCAACGCAGTTTTTAGTCGATTGAACACTACCTATAAAAGAGCACCTCGAGATCAAAGTTGAACATCACATCTTACACTTGCTACATTCTATTCTTGCATCCTTTGATCAAATAAGATTTGCTACTATGACGCCGAAAAAGCTCACCGACATCCACACTTACGCTCATATTTTTTTGTCAGTATATTTAAATTCTTGTACTTGCAGTTCATTCTAAGGAGATAGTAGAGTGTTACTATCCTCTACGAGTTTGCTTTTCTCCAAAAGGTTGCCCAACAAAATGATTAAGGATTACGGGTCTTGAAGTAGTAGCCACGGGGCTACGAACTAAGTAAAAAATGATTTGTCTTTTGTATTGTGTGATTTCTATTCCGCTGCTACTTAGTTTCAAAACTAAAAGAAAGTTTTCCCTTTCTCACTTATCACGATCCTACTTTTTTATATTTTCAATCATCTCAAGATTTATATGCCTATAACGATGTGAATTGGGCAAGCTCTCTTGAAGACATACAATCTACAAGTGGATATGAAAATATTTTTTGGATTAAATATTTTCTCACGAAATTCGAAAAAGCAACCTACAATATGTCGTTCAAGTATTGAGGTTGAATATAAACTATAGTCAATATAACATCTGAAATTATTTAACTTTAATTGCTTCTTTCTTAACTTCATCTTACGCCAAATAATGCACCAAAAATTTATTGTTACAATATTGGAGTAACATATCTTATAGCTAATCCAATATTTCATGCTCATGCAAAATATATGAAAATTGATTTTCATTTTATTTGAAAACTTGTGGCAACTCATGAGTTATTTGTCTTTTATATTTATGTAGAGGATCAAAATGTCGATATATTTATTAAGTTATTGTCTAGGCAACGTTTCAACAGACTAGCTAGCAAATTCAATGTCAAAAATCTCCCATTGAGTTTGTCAAGGATTAAAAAAATTGTTGAATTTGACCGAATTAATTCAAGACATAATAATTATTTGAATAAATCTATTTCTTTAGTCAATTGATTAAGTCCTATAAATATACTATAAATTGTACTATTTATGTATAGACCTATAATTAATGAAGTTTAGTTATTTGTCGAATTCTTTCTCTGTTTTTACATTATAGAAGTTGTTGTTCACTAGCTAGTACAACTTATAGCAATTATTGTTGAGTAGCTGCTATAATATTGTAGCATCTAATGTCAGGTAGCTGCTACAACGTGTAGTAGCTATTCTCGCTTTTACGTTGTAGCAACTACTCTCGACTAGCTGCTACAACATGTAGCAACTACTTTCGCTTTCACGTTACAGTTATTGTCTAGTAGCTGATACAATATGGAATATACTTTCGATTTCATGTTATAGTTATAGTTAACAAAGTAAAATGTTAAGCGCTAGAAATCTAGAATAAAAACAATGACAACATGACCTGTAAACACAACAACTAGAAATAATAGTATAGTATATCGTCCAATCAATAAGCTTAACATCTTCAAGAGATTAATAAAAAAAAGAATCTAACAAGACCTATAAACACAACAACTTGAAATAACATATCTATTCTTCATCACTAATTTATAGAGAATCAAACTATTACTTTATTTCTTCTAATGCATCTTTTAGTTTTCTAAATTTTTCAGTTTTCAATAGTTTTCTGTCTGAGATTCAACTTGAAACTATCTTTGAAGGTGCACACAAACTTTATTTTCCTCTTGATGTAAATAAGGTAGGTGCTAGATTTTTATAAAAGTGTGTGTGATGGGGTTGAGCATCCCAGGTTTGACATGTGGCACAGGGAAGCTACGTGTCCGGGTCCACTGAACCCGACCACCGAGGTCGGATTCCCGAGACCACCTCGGGAGGCCAGCCACCCGAGGTTATGCCGGGTCGTAGTTTCCCGAGATCACCCCGGGAGGACAGGTACCCGAGGTCATACCAGGCCTTAGTCTCCCAAGACCACCTCAGGAGGCCAGCCGCCTGTGGTTAGGCCGGGCCGTAAGCTCCGGAGACAACCTCGGGAGTACAGGCGCCCGACAGCAGGCCGATCCTTGGGCTCCCGAGACCACCTCGGGGTGACAGACGCCCGAGATAAGGCCGAGCCGTATGCTCCTGAGACCACCTCGGGAGTACAGGTGCCCGGCGGCAGGCCGGGCCTTAGACTCCCGAGACCACCTTGGGAGGACAAACCCCCGAGGTCATTCCGGGAGGGGATACCCCGAGACCAACTCGGGAGAATGGAGCTCGAAGATCAATACATTAGATAGCCCGACTGTTGGGACTGGGTGTATGTTGACATGGATGTGGGTTCGTAATCTTAAAATTAATTACGTGCAGTGGAAGGTTTAGCATAAATAATTTCTCAAATTATTTAACCACACATCTAAGCATGCAACTTTATCTTGTGTAGACATGATCATATATTTATAATTTTGTAGAAATATAAACTAATTTACGTATTACCTCGCGTAACTCGAAAGAAGGGACGAGATCCAACCGTAAGCGTCCCTTGGAAGCTCCGCCTCTATTCGCGTCCACGCCGAGTATCTTCGGGATGACTTCGCAAAGCCACGAGTTTCGTGTTCTCGAGAACTACTAGATTCTCCGAGAACACGACAAGAAAAACAAGAGAGAAGTAATCACATCGAAAAAACTCACTACCAAGGTTGGCCGGAATCACAATTCCGGCGAGGAGGAAGATGACTTGCGCCCAATCCCAAGGTGATAATGGCCAGAGAGGAAGATCGTCCCAACGGAAGAACTTTGTCGCCTCGGTGCTTCTCCTTGTGCTCACGGAGAAGAGCCTTGTGGTCGGCCAAGAGAAAGAAGGGTGGAGAGGGAGAGAGCCCAGGCAAGAATACTTCGATTATTTTTCAAGCCTTGCCTTGGGTCCTTTATATAGTGGCCACTCAACCGCCAAGTCTCTTTTTTCTTATGGAATAAATTTACTATGACTTATTCCATCATGCCAAGTTTTATCATATTTTAATTCATGATAAAAACCGACCAAGTCTCCTTTTTTTCTTATGGAATAAATTTTCTTATCATGGTAAATCAATCCATGATTAATTTTATAAAATAAAATAAACCAATCCATGGTTCATTTTAATTTCCATGAAAAATAAACCAAACCTTGGTTTATTATATAAAAATTTATATCATCCATAATTTTATAAAATAAACTACACTTGGTTTATTTTATAAATTGAACCAAAAACTTGGTTCTCTCCCTTTGTTGTGGCCGGCCAAGCAAAGAGGATGGAGACTCTCTTTGGCCGGCCCATCCAAGCCACGCCCCAATGAATTAAACTTATTTAATTCATCTATTAAGTCTTCAAAAGACATAGCCATTTTACGCTTCCGATGCGTCTCTGAAAAATTCAGATTCGACTTATCATTTGGCTTAACCAAACCTAATCTCTCTTGATTGGAAAATCCAATTTTCAACTCGTTTTAAATCCCTCGGATTACTCGTAGTGCGTGTGACTAAATAGGCTTTCGATTTATGTTGGTCGTCTATAATTAACGAATTATAGAACGATCATGAGTGGCACCTAGTAGTACATTATGATCCCCAATTAATCGAAAGATCAACGGTTGACCTCAGAAACAATTCTGAAACCCTTCAGCAGCTATAATGAATCGTGCCCCATTCCCTTCACCATCTTATACCCACTTGGTTCAGGACATGGTCTATGTGTGTCAGTCCCCACTAGGCTGACTATGTCACACCTAGCCCAAGTAACGTTTTCTCGTCCTACGGATTCTAATTACTCTCATGTATTTAAGAGATTCATACTCTGAACATGTCATGCTCTGGCCAGAGACTTCGAGTAACAATCCGACGATAGGCCTTGAGTATACATCTCCTCGCAAGGGGTGGTGAATCCTTTGTAGGCTGTTCAAACATCTTCAGGCACTTCGGCTTATACCCAATCATCCTGGGTCCACACCTCCTTGGAGATGCTTGCTTAAGATGTCAAAGTATAAGTCTCCATGACCAAGATGACTTGAACACCGCAAGTCAAAGGAACATCGCACTTAAGTTGCAGTAAGAACTTCATTGACATATCTATATGTAGACTACCATATGAAGTTTTACAGCCAGTCACTCCAATGAACTAGTTCCCTTAACTAGCATTCATGTTTATCTCCGGACATCCCAATGTCACCAGCCAGTGAGAATCAGCTGATTAGAGAATAACCCATGCTAGTCTCAACAGAATTGATAGTGTCCGTATTTATCAATTCATCGACTAGGGACAATTTCAATACTTCACAATTGCACATGTAGAGATAATCACTAGTTGTGAATTCATCACAAACTCTCTCATGTTGTGAATTGTATTGCGGACATTCAGTAAATGAGTTTAAGATCTCAATCAAATATACAAACATGTATACTCAAATAGTGAATATTCATTTATTAGAATAAATGATTACAATCATAAGACGATTGCCTTAGGACATTTTTCTCATATCACTAACACCGACTTCAAGTAACTATTTCCCTTTCCAGATCAGGAAAGTCGTCGGATATTTATTGTCTGCTACACGTGATAATTAAGACCTTAATAATCGTTGCGGCCGTTACCTAAAGGTTTTCATGTACCTGACGATTACGGAACATGGAGGAGAACGTGGAGACACGTGTGACCAAGCCCTCAGGTATATAAAGTGCATCGGCACCCAGGTAATGGGGGTATGCTTTTTGAACTAACACCAGTTATATTCCTCGTTGTCCTCCTGTAGCGATCAAGTTTCTGACTTGAGCGTCGGAGTGGGCTTCGCTGGAAAACCTCCGGTGTGTTCCCATTAACGCTCGTGTTAATCTCGGAAGGTGTGATCTTCTTCTGCCCGTCATCGTCCTCGTGGGCTGCACTTTGGTGACTCGCCATCCACATCGATTCCTTTCCAGAACAAGTTTGACGCCATCTATGGGAAACTAAATCAAATCACCAGATGGAGCAACGTGATGGCAGATCTAGAGGGACAACCCATCGTCTTGACAAAAGAGGAGTTGGATCGCCTCATCGCCAACACTGTCAAAGGAGCGCTGGAACAACATCAAATCGAGCAAGCCATCTCACGATGAGTGGCTTCGGGGCAAGGCGAGATTCCAAGAATGTTTGCCTCACACCCCCACAACCGAAGGTCAGTCACGCCACCAGTAGGACTGGCAATGACAACTCTAGTGCCCCGGCGAGATTCATTGGGGGATCTGGAGAGAGTAAACTCTGCCGCCTCCAGTGCTTTACGGCAAGAAAAAGGATTGGGGAAGATCGAGGGGGTCCAAAGCCACCCAGAAAGCTCCGTCTACACCGTTTTCTCCAGAAATCATAGCGGATTCCATGCCCAAGAAATTTCGTGGTATGGGAATTGCTGACTACGATGGAAAGATAGATCTGGAGGATCATGTCTGTAAGTTCGAGAACACGGCTTTACTACACCAATACACAGATGGTGTGAAGTGCCAGGTGTTCTTGAACACCTTGTCCTGGAGTTTAGGATTGCTTTCCTACATCACTTTGCCAGTAGCCGCCGATACTAGAAGATGACGTTAAATCTGTTCGCCCTCAAGCAGAAGGCGAAAGAACTGTTGAAGGACTACATCCAGCGGTTTAATCGGGTGGCTCAAGACGTGCCAACGGCTACCTCGGAGATACTCATCAGTGCCTTCACGCAAGGACTCTCTGAAGGGGAATTCTTTCGATCGCTAGTGAAGAAGCCACCCGCCAGCTTCGATGACTTCTGGGATGCTCTGTCAAGCATGTCAACGTCGAGGAGGTGTAGCACGCCCATCGCAAAGATCTGGCGGGAGTCCCAACCCAGATCTCGGTGACTCGAGAGAAGAGAGCCTCCTGCACCAACCCGGACTAAGGATCCTCGCCCTGGGGAGGACCACTGGGCTGATATGAATAGGCTGGTGGAGATGGTCGACACGGCCGAACTAGAGCCACCGAAGAAGTACTGCAACTTCCATGGCAGTACAACACACTCTATCGAGGAGTTCCACACCCTGAAGAAGAGGTTGTCTCAGGAAGCGGACGCTAAGCCTCGGAAGCGGTGGAATAAAGCGGGGTATCGACGAAGATCTCCACGGCGAAGTCCTTCTCCTCGCAAACGGCAGTCAGGAGAAGATGGATCCAGGCGGCGATCCCGGTCGCGTTCCAGGGGAAGGAGTTAGGAGATAGCACACCGCCAATCTCTCTGCCCTGAATGAGATCCCAAGAATGACAAAGCTCCAGTGCGGGGGCCTCCTTCTGGCCATGTGAGAGTGATCTCCGGAGGAGACTCTCATCGGGCAAGGAAGGTCACACTCATCGGTTGGAGAACTATGCCATCGGGATGAGCAATGGTCAACGTCAGGGCCTTGTTATCTGATTCTGCCCTGAAGACCTGGAAGACGTAGAAGCCCCTCACGAAGACGCACTGGTAACTCTCGCACGCAAAGCAAATTATGAAGTTAAGCGCGTCTTTATGAATACAGGTAGTTTTGTCAACATCCTGTACAAGGCGACCCTGGACCAGATGCAAATCGATGAGGATGAGCTACATTCGGTCTCCACTCCGCTCTTCGGCTTCACCGGATACCGGGTGCAGCCAATATGACAAATCTCCCTATCCTTGTTGTTGGGAGACGACGTGGTGGAGAGGCCGAGAAGGACTCCCTTCATGGTCGTGGACACTCCTTCGTCCTACAACGCCATCCTGGGGTGCCCGACGCTCAGCATATTCTAGGCGGTGGTCTCAGTCTACCATCAGAAGATCAAGTTCCCAGTGGGTGAGCAAGTGGTCAAGGTCAATGGGGATCAGTTAGCTTCCCGACGATGCTACAGCGGGGAGGTCAGGTTGGAAACCCGCAAGAACTCGAGGGCTCATGAAGCTTTACAAATCGACCTCGCCAACCCTTGAGAGGAGGAAGCACCCAAAGAAGAACGAAGGGAGGCCGAGAACGAAGAGGTCCAAATCCATCCTCAATAGACTGGAGGGGTTACAAGGATTACTGCCGATCTCACACCGGAGCTGAGAAGCCGTTTGATTGGCTGCTTGCAGAACCATCGAGACATCTTTGCGTGAGCAACCGAAGAGATCAAAGGAGTCCCTCTAGCCTTGGCCATGCATCACTTGCATATAACCCCTGGAGCCCGGCCGGTGAAGCAAAGGCGAAGATACTTTGTGCCCGAATAGGACAAGGTTATCAGAGAGGAAGTCACCAAGTTGCTGAAGGCCGGACACATCAGAGAAGATTAATTCCCAACTTGGTTGACTAATGTAGTACTCATCCCTAAGCCTAGGGGTAAATGGCGGGTTTGTATCAATTTTAGATATTTAAATAAAGTCTTCCTTAAAGACTGCTACCCCTTGCCTCGGATAGATCAGTTGGTAGATTCCACCTCCGGTTGTGAGTTTATTTGGATGCTGGATGCTTACCAGGGATACCAAAAAGATCCTCTCGCTCCTGAAGACCAAGAAAAGGTCAGTTTCGTGACGGCAGATGGTACCTACTGCTACAACGTCATGCCGTTTGGGTTGCGGAATGCAGGGGCAACCTATCAACAGATGATGGATAAGGTCTTCTAGAACCAGATAGGGAGGAACATTGAAGTATATGTGGATGACATCCTGGTTAAGACAGACAAGGGGAAAGACATGATAGCCAACTTGGAAGAAACGTTCGCCACCTTGAGGGCCAATAAACTGAAGTTAAACCCCGCTAAGTGTCTGTTCGGGATGAAGAGTAGCTAGTTCCTCGGTTACATGGTGACAGAGATGTGGATTGAAGCAAATTCAGAAAAAGTGAAAGTCATCCTCGACATACCATCCCCTCGCAAGGATGCACAACGACTGAATGGCAGAACTACAGCCCTGTCCAGGTTCATCTCCAAGTCCACTGACAGAACGCTGCCGTTCTTTAAGATTCTAAGGAAGGCGGTCAAGTTCGATTGGAATGACCAGTGTGAGAAGGCATTCACAGATCTTAAGGCATACCTCGTCGAGCTCCCCATCCTTTACAAGCCCTTGGAGGGAGAAATGTCGTTCGTCTACCTGTTCGCGGTTGAACAAGCAATGGGCTCAGCACTCATTTGGGAAGAAGGCACTGTACAGTACCCAGTGTACTTCTTCAGACATCTCTTGAAGGACGCAGAGACACGGTACACTACCATGGAAAAGTTATGTTGGTGCAGGAAGCACCATATCGAACTTGGTTTTGATATTGGCAAAGGATTCAAAGTTAAGTTTATTTGTTATCTAACGTTGTTCACTGAGTGTGCAGAAAAAGCCCTAGCGAAGGACTGCTAGGCACCTGGCGAAGGACTGCCAGTATCCAAGCCCTAGTGAAGGACTGCTAGGCACCTGGCGAAGGACTGCCAGTATCCAAGCCCTAGCGAAGGACTGCTAGGCACCTGGCGAAGGACTGCCAGCAACCAAGCCCTAGCGAAGGACTGCTAGGCAACTGGCGAAGGACTGCCAGCATCCAAGCTCTAGCGAAGGACTGCTAGGCGCCAGGCGAAGGACAGCTTGGGACTAAAGCCCTAGCGAAGGAATGCTAGGCACCGGGCGAAGGACAGCTCGGCATCCAAGCCCTGGCAAAGGACCGCCAGGCAAAAGTCCAACCAAAGGAACGGTTGGCATCAGGTAAACTCTCCCGAGAGGAGTAGGTGAGGACGCGTTCCCCGTCGAGGGAACAGTAGGCGTCGGTTCGACCTAGGGCTCCATTTTGTAGACCAAAGTCAGAACCAAGACAGCTAAGGCTGTATAAACTAATAATTAATTGTTGTATTGTGTTTTGGACTAACCCTGGATGCAGGACCGAAGGAACGTGTGTCTGCAACTCAGAGAGCCTCAAAGGAGTGAGGCAGAAGCTGAGCAGGGCGCCCTGAGTGTCCAGGGCGCCCCCAAGGTGAACCAGAACCAAGTGAAGCAAAAAGGGCTTCGGCTGCTTACTGGGCAGGGCGCCCTCAGCAGCCAGGGCGCCCTCAGCAGCCAGGGCGCCCTCAGCAGCCAAGGCGCCTTGAGCCCAGGTCTGCGAAGCTTCATCTTTATCCACAGTCGAGATTTCTGCGCGGAAGAAGTCAGCCAAGGCACCCTCTGCGACCAGGGCGCCCCCAGAGTCAAACCTATCCCTATTCGGATGGGATAACTGTTGACTGAGCTAAATCCGGATCGGCTGACACGTGGCAGGGCGCCCCCGACGTCCAGGGCGCCCCTAGGTGCTATAAATAGCACCCAACGCCCAAGCCTTCCACAACAACTTCGAAACTACGACTCTACGCTCTTTTGCTCTCGCGCTACGCCCCGGAATCCTTCCAACTCGAGCCGACGATGTCCTGCTGCTCCAAAAAAGTTGATCTTCTCGGACGTCGGTAAAAAGAGCTATTTAAGTTTACTGCACATACTTTTGTAATCAATTTTGTAAACTTGTTTTGCGCCTGATATAGAATTGCCCAAAGTAAACGGTCAACGACCGTGGGCCTTGGAGTAGGAGTCGACACAGGCTCCGAACCAAGTAAAACCTCCCGTGTTTGCGTTGTGTGTTTTTAACTTCCGCTGTGCAATTGCTCTTTACGTAAATTTGAAAATTTATCGATATTCACCCCCCCTCTATCGGTTTTCTCGATCCAACAAGTTGGCCTATGCTCTGGTGTTAATGGCCTGGAGGCTCAGGTCATACTTCTTAGTGCATCCCATTGTGGTACTCACCAATAGCCCGCTTGGGTGCGTCCTCACCAATCCAGAAGCTTCAGGTCGACTGATCAAGTGGACGACAGAATTGAGCGAGTATGGGATTGAATACAACCCCCGCATTGCCATCAAGGCACAAGCACTTGCTAATTTCATGCTCGAGGTTGCTCCAGAGCCAGAAGCCAATGAAGTGTGGAAGATCTACGTCGATGGTTCCTCCAATAGCAAACACAGTGGAGTCGGAGTGCAAATGATTTTCCCTAGGGGGATAGATTACATTTATCCATCTGACTTCACTTCCGGGCCACCAATAATGAAGTTGAGTACGAGGCGATTCTAGTAGGATTACAAGCGGCCAAGCAGGTGGGAGCTGCTCGGGTCACCCTGCACTCGGACTTTCAGCTCATCGCCCAACAGATAAAGGGCGAGTTTGAAATAAAGAATGAGCGCCTACAAAAGTATGTGGCCATCTATGAACAGCTGAAATCCTCGTTCACCGAGGTTGTCCTACATAAGATCTCTAGAGTCGACAATGTTAAAGCAGACGAGCTAGCCAAGTTAGCCAACTCCATCACCTTGTGGACGCTGGAAGAGCCTAGCGCGACAAAAGGAATGGTGGCTCAGATCGAGGGAGAGGCTGTTGATGCCGCGTTACCTGATTGGAGGACACTTTATGTGGAGTTCCTACGCAGTGGTGTCACGTTGGCCGTTGATAAAGGATTTCGGCTCTTTCACCGTCGGGCTTCTAGGTTCACGCTGGTGGGGGAGAAACTGTACAAAAGAGCCTTGCCCGACCATTACTCAAGTGTGTCGGCCCAGAGGAAGCCGACTACATCATGCGAGAAGTCCACGAAGGCATTTGCGGGAGCCACATTAGGGGACGATCCCTAGTTAGGAATATCATCCTGGCTGGATACTTTTGGCCAACGTTACAAGCAGATGCCCTCAAGTTCGTAGCTGGATGTGAGGCCTATCAAAAGCATCAGCATATAACGCATTGCTCGACTAAGCTGCTTCAAGCCTCCATAGTATCATGCCCATATGATCAGTGGGGAATGGACATTATGGGTCCCTTTCCAATCGGACCCCAACAGAAGAAGTTCTTACTGGTGTTGGTCGACTACTTCTCTAAGTGGGTAGAAGCTGAGCCTCTCGCATACATCACAAAGGCCGTAGTAATGAAGATCCTGTGGAGGGACATCATCTGTAGGTACGATATCCCTCACAAGTTGGTGTCGGATAATGGCAGACAGTTTGTATGACGCAAACTAAAGGAATGGTGTGAAGGGCTAGGAATTCACCAAGCCTTCACTTCAGTCGCATACCCCCAAGTCAATGGCCAAGCAGAAGTCGTCAATCGGGAGATCATTAGGGGGCTCAAGATAAAGCTGGACCATGTTGGAGGTAGCTGGGTCGATGAACTCCCCAGCATTCTGTGGTCTTACGCACCACTCCAAGGGAAGGAACAGGCTAGAGTACTTTTAACCTGGTATATGGTGTGGAGGCAGTAATTCCAGTGGAAGTCAGTGAGGAGTCCGTCCGGCGGCAGCACTACAATAAGGAAGACAATGATCAAGAACGACTGATAGATCTAGACCTGGTGTCATAGGTACAACAAAGCAGCTACCCAGCTAGTGGCATATACACAACGTATGCAACAAGTGTACAATCGCCACGTAATTGCCCGAACTTTTTAAGTCAGAGACAAGGTCTGGAAGAGAATCAAGCCATTCGATGATCCAAGAAAGCTCAAGACGCAATGGAGCGGACCTTACATTGTCGTGAAGAAGCTCGCAGGAGGTAGCTACAATCTACAAGACGACAAGGGCAAGAAGTTGGAGATGCCATGACATGCCAATTACCTCTAACCTAATTGCACTCGGTGAGACTTGTGAGATATAATATGTACTTGCATATGTATTTCTACTGCCTTGCAGTTTCAAGCATGAAATAAACAAGATGTCTTACTAAGAAGATCCAACGCCATTGACGAAAAACCCTACTACCTCGCGGTGCTGCGATGCCCGAGGTGAGTAGGCCTGGTCGTGGAGCTGTGGATGCCCGACCAAGAGATGCCAAAACCCTACTACCTCACGGTGCTGCGGATGCCCGAGGTGAGTAGGCCTAGTCGTGATGTTACGGATGCCTGATCAGGAGCGCAAAACCCTACAACCACGCGGTGTTGCGGATGCCCGAGGTGAGTAGGCCTGATCGTGGTGCTGTAGATGCCTGACCAGGAGCTGCCAAAACCCTATTACCTCGCGGTGCTGCGGATGCCCGAGGTGAGTAGACTTGGTCGTGGTACTGCGGATGCCCGACCAGGAGCTTCCAAAACCCTACTATCTCGTAGTGCTGCGGATGCCCGAGGTGAGTAGGCCTGGTCGTGGTACTGCGGACAGCCGACCAGGAGCTACCAAAACCCTACAACCTCGCGGTGCTGCGGATGCCTGAGGTGAGTATGCCTGGTTGTAAGATGTGTATACTGAAAGACATGAATTTCTTTATATGAACATCTTCATTTTGAAAAGAGAATCACAACTACACTAGGTGCCTGTTTACATTAGTACATGCATAAAGTCCAATTACTTTGCATTGTAGATAACATGGTGAGTGGTGTCACATGGAAGATCATGTTATCAGTTCCTTGCTTAGTATAAATAGAGGCCCACAACCGAGATGGAATTGGATAACCCATCGGGATGTTTGTAGTGTAATTAGGTATGGTTGGTCTTGACCATAGAATTACACTAGTGTGCTTTGAGTACATTGAGCAGGACCAAAACCTGAGGTTATCCAATTTATACTGACCCAATAATTGGATAGGACCTCAAGATTGTATTATGGAGTACGATCCCTTAATCCCGATATAATAACGGGCATATATTATTAACTATTATTTCTTTGATTTACCAATGGACGAGATCTATTCTGTTAGATTGATAGGCTCGGTAAGTTGGGAGATAATATTAATAATATGATGTGTGTTGATTATTGACGGAATCCGTGTCCTGGTGAGTTAGGTTGATGATACCCCCTTGATGAGCTTGAAAGGTTCATCATGCTAAACCCTGCAAATGGATTTGATCCGGCATGATGATAAGGTCGAGTGGTACTAGTCAAGAATCTAGAAGTTAATTAATTTGAATTGTCAATAATCTAAATTAATTAATGGGCATTCGAGATCTTAAACACGAGGGGATGGACGACTCGTAATATGTGGAGCCCATATGAAAATATGGGGGTTGGTGAGGAAGTTCAATTAAGATCCTTTAGTGGAATGGATCATAATTAATGGATTGAGTTTAGGTTCATTGGTGGGCCAAGATGCAACTCCTCCTCTTGATCCCTACCTTAGCCCTATATATACCTAAGTAGATCATGAAACCAATGCTTGATCCAAGAGATTACTCCCAAGGCCTCTCCTCTCTCTCTCTCTTTCTCTCTTCTCTTCTCCTCTAAGTTTCGGCCGGTGCAAAGAGAAGGAGGTCTTTCTCCTTCTTTTTTCTTCCCCTCTTCTCCATCAACACTTGGCTGGGATCACCAAGGATAAGGTAGGGATCTTCCCTTGCCTTTTTGGTGGTCGGCGGCGAGGGAGCAAGGGGTGGCAGCCGAAAGGAGGTGGCGCAAGAGAGGGTGTTGCGGCGACACAAGGAAGAGGAATAGAGAGGTTGTTCGGATGGTTGGGAGAAGGAAAAGGAGATTCATCTCCTTCTTCATCTTCTTCTCCTCCTTCTCAAGGTCTGCTGCCGGTCAGAGGGGCTGTGGTGGCCGGTGGTGGCCGGCGGCGCAAAGGAGAGAGAGACATAGCTTGCAGCGAGAAAACCCTAGAGGCTAGGGTTTGATTTTCGGACAAGTCAAGAAGAAGATCTCGGTTGGAGTGCCTCGGTGATCTCGGTTTACGGTAGATCGAAACCCACATGATATCTGTGAAGGGAGGGACATATGGTAGAAGGCCGCGAGGTGATCGGGAAGGTATATCTCTTCCCCAAGCTCCTTGATTATCCTTATGTCGTTATGTGCCTTGTTTCATTTGTCTCGTCATTTTATGTTAGTTAGTTTATTATTTTGATTTTGTATCATAGCTAATAATTTACTAACTGGACCCTGACCATAAACACAAAAGCAGGCGATCAACTCGTCGCCTTTTCCACGGTCGAACAGTCAAGCAAATTACAAGGCCCGATCTTTGTGATTGGTCAAGTTGTAATTTGGATCGTTCGATACGACACGAGATGGTCGTTGGGAGACGGCTCTCCATTCGAATTAATTTTTAATCCATAGACATGGAGAGGTCTCTCGGAACGACCGAGTATTCAGTTAGGAAACCCGCCAAGCCATACCCAACAACTAGTATCAGAGCTGAGGTTTCCGGCTTTGTGTATTTATGATTGGTTAATTTTTACATTTTCATACTTTTTATTTTGCTGGATGATGCGTGGATGTGCGCAGGCTAACTTTGTGTTGCAGGCACGAGATTCCAACTTGTCATGGCCAAATAATGGTTGTATGAATGGTTGTGCAAATTTAATGTAATTAATTAATCCTCGGGGTTGACGAGGCTAGATATTTAATTTTTGTAATTAAATACGGCACATGTTTAGCCAAGCTATTTACTTTACTTTCGATCTAGTTTTCATATACACTCCTTTATGGAGTATAGGATCGATGATGTAAATAATTAGCTGGTCATTTCGGCTTGGAGATCCTTCAAGGTAGCTTGCGCAGAAGGAAGGGAGGAGCAGACGAAGTGACGACACGACTGGAGGTGCATTAGAGTCCAAGGGCCATGAAAGTTGAAAATCTAGGATTTTCTGCAATTTTCATATAGTTGGTTATGTGCTTGGTTGTGTGGTTGTGCTAAGTTAAAATTCCTCAAAATAATTACTAAGTGGGAGAGGGACCCTAAGGGTCCCACGACTTCCATTACAATCCGATAAGTGATGCGAACAAGTCTGCACGTCGGCTCTGAGTGCCTTCCTCCCCATCGGATGGACTTGTTCTGCGGATCACTGGGTTGGAAAAGACTATAGAAAATTGTTAAAGAGCGTGTGTACTTCCCCATCGGAAGGCACATAATCGGAAATAATTTTCTTAGTGTCGTGTAATGGTGCACACTTAGATGCGAATAATAGTATCCTCCCCATCGGAGTCACTGCTATTATTTCGCTGAGCCGAAGTGAACCAACTATTGATCTTACTTGTCAAAAAGTTAGGTTGACAAGATAGTAAGATTGATGGGTAAAACCTCCTCTTACAAATGTAGGGATTCGTATACGTCCATACCATAGTGGCATGCGAATTTCGCGGTGTATAGGGGTGTTGGTTGATTTTGAAAATTAATTATTTTGAGGAATCAATTTATTTTCGATTTCTAAAGTAGTGTATGTTGTGATTCTCAGGATTTTCATAATGACCTTTAACCCACTAGCAACAATTCTTAAGGAAAATAAACATACTGTCCCAAACTACATAGACTGGAAGAGGAACCTTGACATTGTCCTCACTGCTAAAGAGTACAAATTTGTACTCTTCGAGGAATGTTCGGAAAGGCCTAGAGAAGACTCTAGTGAAGAGTTGAGGGAGCATTACAAGAAGTGGGTCAAGGCAGATGAGCTGGCGCGGTGCTACATTTTGGCATCCATGTTGAATGTGTTGCAACATCAACATCAGGCCATGCCCACTGCTAGTGACATGATGCTGAACCTCAAGGGCCTCTTCGGGCACCAAGGTCGAGCTGCTAGGCAGGCCGTGATGAAGAGTCTGATGACGACCACTATGGTCGAAGGGACACCCATGAGGGATCATGTCCTAAATATGATGGCTAACCTCAATGAGATTGAGATACTGGGAGCACAGATCGACGGGGAATCCTAGGTCGATATTATACTCCAGTCTCTGCCTAGGAGTTTTGAATAGTTCAGGCTCAATTACAATATGAACAAACGTGATTATAAGTTCGGTGAACTGCTAGGAGAACTCCAGGCGACAGAGGGTCTCTTTCGTCAGAACTCGCAGGCCTTAGTAACTCAAAGGGTTCCAGGAAACCCTTTGACCATGTCTGCAATACTTTGCAGGGGTTCTAGGAAACCCAACAGCTAGCTGAAAGAGAAATCGTGGTCTACATGGGCGATGCTACGGAAGTGGCAGCAATTGCAGTGGGAGTCTTTTATTTATCTTTTGAGAGAAATAACTTGTTTGTTCTGAGAGATTGCCTTTATGTATCCTCGTTTAGAAAGAATTTAATTTCAATTTTAAGTTGGTAAAGGATGGATATTCTGTTGCTTTTGATAATAAAGTTGTTATAAAAAGAAATAGAGAGATTATCTGTTCGGGTACTATGGTTGGCAATCTATACACTCTAGAACCAATAACTCCCACGATGCAAACTGAGGTTAATAGCTCATCATCTAACTTAAATAAGAGAAAGGAGCCTTCTAAGATGAATCAGACGTATCTTTGGCACCTTAGGCTTGGTCACATTAATCTTAGTAAGATTCAAAGGTTGATAGCCGTGGGCCCTTGGGTTCATTGGTGGTGGAAGATCTCCCGACCTGTGAGTCTTGCTTGGAAGGTAAGATGACCAAGAGACCATTCAAGGCTAAGGGGTATAGGGCCAAAGATTTGTTAGAACTGATTCATTCTGATTTGTGTGGTCCTATGTCAATCCAAGCTAGAGGTGGCTTTGAATACTTCGTCACTTTTATTGACGATTATTCAAGGTATGGGTACATTTACCTGATGCGCCGCAAGTCTGAATGCTTTGATAAGTTCAAAAAATTCAAGGCTGATGTGGAGAAACATCGAGGTAAAAGTATCAAGACACTACGATCTGATCATGGTGGCGAGTACCTTTTTGAAGAGTTTAGGACCTACCTGTCAGAAGCTGGGATTCAGTCTCAGCTAACTACACCCGGTACACCCCAACAGAACGGAGTTGCAGAAAGAAGGAATAGGACTCTTATGGGAATGGTTAGGTCAATGATGAGCTATTCAGACTTACCTGATTCGTTCTGGGGATACGCTCTGGAAACGGCAGTGTACATACTGAATTTGGTTCCATCTAAGTTAGTCCCTTCTACTCCCACAGAACTGTGGACTGGGCGCAAGCCCAGTCTAGGACATGTTCGGATTTGGGGTAGTCCAGCACATGTGCTGAAGGGAGATATTGATAAGTTGGAATCTCGTACGGAGGTACGTCTGTTCGTAGGCTATCCTAAAGGAACGAAGGGTGGTTTATTCTATAGTCCTAAAGATCAGAAGGTAATCGTTAGCACGAATACCAGATTCTTAGAAGAGGACTATGTGATGAACCATAAACCCAAGAATATACTAGTGCTTGAAGAGTTAAGAGGGGACGTTCCGACCTTAGGACCAATTGTACAAGAGGACACACCACAAGTCACTGCACCGCGTGTCATTGAGAATACACAGGTGGTGTCTCGTCGCAGTGGGAGGGTTGTCAGACAGCTTGAAAGGTTCATGTTTTTGGGAGAGTCTTCGGACTTGGTCCCTGGTAAACATGAACTGGATCCCTGGACCTATGATGAGGCCCTCCAAGATAAGGATGCAGATTCTTGGCAAAGAGCAATGAACTCTGAGATAGAATCTATGGATTCTAATCATGTTTGGGAGTTAGTAGAACCACCTAATGGTGTAAAAGCAATTGGATTCAAGTGGATCTACAAGAGAAAGAGAGGATCAGACGGGAAGGTTGAGACCTTCAAAGCTAGGCTTGTTGCGAAAGGGTACACTCAGAAAGAGGGTATCGATTATGAGGAGACCTTTTCGCCGGTAGCCATGCTTAAGTCTATCCGAATTCTCTTATCTATTGCAGCTCATATGGACTATGAGGTATGGTAGATGGACATCAAGACGGCTTTCCTTAACGGAAGTCTTGAGGAGACCATCTACATGCAGCAACCAGAAGGGTTCATTGCAAAGGGCAAAGAGCATCTAGTATGCAAGATTAATCGATCCATTTATGGATTGAAGCAAGCTTCGAGATCCTGGAACATCCGCTTTAATGAAGTAATCCAATCATATGGATTTACTCAAAGCCCGAATGAGTCATGTGTATTTAAAAGATGTAACGGAAACGTCGTGGTGTTTCTTGTACTTTATGTAGATGACATTTTGTTAATTGACAACAATGTCAAAGTGTTATCAGACGTAAGGGTCTGGCTATTAAAGCAGTTTGATATGAAGGACTTAGGATAAGCGGGACACATCCTTGGGATCAAGGTCATAAGGGATCGCCAGAAAAGGATGTTGTGCTTATCCCAAGCTTCATATGTTGACACTGTCTTGTCTCGTTTTAGCATGGAAAACTCCAAAAAGGGTTTTTACCCTTCAGGCATGGAGTTCCTCTATCCAAGGAGATGTGTCTGAAAACATCAAAGGAGATAGAGGAAATGAAGGAGGTTCCTTATACTTCGGCAGTAGGAACCTCATGTATGCTATGTTGTGCACGAGACCTGATATCTGTTTTGCCATGGGCATGGTTAGCAGATATCAGAGTAACCCTAGACAGGGACATTGGACTGCAGTAAAGCATATATTGAAATACCTGAGACGGACTAGAGATTATATGCTGGTTTACCGGGCAGACCAATTAGTCCCTGTGGGTTATATAGACTCAGATTTCCAATCAGATAGGGACAAGAGTAAGTCTACCTCGGGGTTTATGTTTACTTTAGGAGGTGGAGCCATTGTTTGGAGGAGTGTCAAGCAGAAATGTGTGGCGGACTCCACCATGGAAGCTGAGTATGTGGCAGCCTCAGAGGCAGCCAAGGAAGTTGTATGGCTCAGGAACTTCATCATGGACTTGGATGTGATTCCTGATTTGCCCAGATCTATCGCAATCTTTTGTGACAACAGTGGTGCAGTTGCAAACTCGAAGGAACCACGAGCCCATAAGGCGAGTAAACACATAGAGCGCAAGTATCACCTGATACGAGAAATCGTAGAGCGAGGAGAAGTAGCTCTCGCTAAGATTGCATCAGAGGACAACCTGGCAGATCCTTTCACTAAAGCTCTTCCAACTAGAGCTTTTGATTGACATGTGGAGGATATGGGAGTCAGATGTATGACAGTGAGAGAACAACAAAGTCATTAAGTATAAGTGGGAGATTGTAAGATATGTATACTGAAAGACATGAATTTCTTTATATGAACATCTTCATTTTGAAAAGAGAATCACAACTATACTAGGTGCCTGTTTACATTAGTACATGCATAAAGTCCAATTACTTTGCATTGTATATAACATGGTGAGTGGTGTTACACAGAAGATCATGTTATCAGTTTCATGCTTAGTATAAATAGAGGCCCATAACCGAGATGGAATTAGACAACCCATCGGGATGGTTGTAGTGTAATTAGGTGTGGTTGGTCTTGATCATAGAATTACACAAGTGTACTTTGAGTACATTGAGCAGGACCAAAACCTGAGGTTATCCAATTTGTACTGACCCAATAATTGGATAGGACCTCAAGATTGTATTATGGAGTACGATCCCTTAATCCCGATATAATAACGGGCATATATTATTAACTATTATTTCTTTGATTTACCAATGAGCGAGATCTATTCTGTTAGATCGATAGGCTCGGTAAGTTGGGAGATAATATTAATAATATGATGTGTGTTGATTATTGACGAAATCCGTGTCCTGGTGAGTCGGGTTGATGATACCCCCTTGATGAGCTCGAAAGGTTCATCATGCTAAACCCTGCAGGTGGATTTGATCCGGCATGATGATAAGGTCGAGTGGTACTAGTCAATGATCCAGAAGATAATTAATTTGAATTGTCAGTAATTTAAATTAATTAACGGGAATTCGAGATCTTAAACACGGGGGGATGGACGACTCGTAATATGTGGAGCCCATATGAAAATATGGGGATTGGTGAGGAAGTTCAATTAAGATCCTTTAGTGGAATGGATCTTAATTAATGGATCGGGTTTAGATCCATTGGTGGGCCAAGATCCAACTCCTCCTCTTGGTCCCTACCTTAGCCCTATATATACCCAAGGAGATCATGAAACCAATGCTTGATTCAAGAGATTACACCCAAGGACTCTCCTCTCTCCCTCTCTCTTTCTCTCTTCTCTTCTCCTCTAAGTTTCGGCCGGTGCAAAGAGAAGGAGGTCTTTCTCCTTCTTTTTTCTTCCCCTCTTCTCCATCAACACTTGGCTGGGATCACCAAGGATAAGGTAGGGATCTTCCCTTGCCTTTGTGGTGGTCGGCGGTGAGGGAGCAAGGGGTGGCGGCCGAAAGGAGGTGGCGCAAGAGAGGGTGTTGCGGCGGCGCAAGGAAGAGGAATAGAGAGGTTGTTCGGCTGGTTGGAAGAAGGAAAAGGAGATTCGTCTCCTTCTTCATCTTCTTCTCCTCCTTCTCAAGGTCTGCTGCCGATCGGAGGGGCTGTTGTGGCCGGTGGTGGCCGGCGGTGCAAAGGAGGGGAGACATAGGTTGCGGCGAGAAAACCCTAGAGGCTAGGGTTTGATTTTCGGCCATGTCAAGAAGAAGATCTCAGTTGGAGTGCCTCGGTGATCTCAGTTTGCAGTAGATTGAAACCCACACGATGTCTGTGAAGGGAGGGACATAAGGTAGAAGGCCGCGAGGTGATCGGGAAGGTATATCTCTTCCCCAAGCTCCTTGATTATCCTTATGTCGTTATGTGCCTTGTTTCATTTGTCTCGTCATTTTATGTTTGTTAGTTTATTATTTTGATTTTGTATCATAGCTAATAATTTACTAACTGGACCCCGACCATAAACACAAAAGTCGGCGATCCACTCGTCACCTTTTCCACGGTCGAACGGTCAAGCAAATTACAAGGCTCGATTTTGTGATTGGCCAAGTTGTAATTTGAATCGTTCGATACGGCACGAGATGGTCGTTGGGAGACGACTCTCCATTCGGATTAATTTTTAATCCGTAGACATGGAGAGGTCTCTCGGAACGACCAAGTATTCACTTAGTAAACCCGCCAAGCCATACCCAACACTGGTCGTGGTGCTCCGGATGCCCGAGGTGAGTAGGCCTGGTCGTGGTGCTACGGATGCCCGACCAGGAGCTGCCAAAACCCTACTATCTCGTGGTGCTCCATGCCCAAGGAGAGTAGGCCTGGTCGTGGTGCTGCGGATGCTCGACCAGGAGCTGCCAAAACCCTACTACCTCATGGTGCTGCGGATGCCCGAGGTGAGTAGGCCTAGTCGTGGTGCTACGGATGCCCGACCAGGAGCTGCCAAAACCCTACTATCTCGTGGTGCTCCAGATGCCCAAGGAAGTAGGACTGGTCGTGGGACTGTGGATGCCCAACCAGGAGCTACCAAAACCCTACTATCTCGCGGTGCTGCAGATGCCCGAGGTGAGTAGGCCTAGTCGTGGTGTTGCGGATGCCGGACCAGGAGCTGCCAAAACCCTACTACCTCGTGGTGCTGTGGATGCCCAAGGTGAGTAGGCTTGGTCGTGGTGCAGCAGATGCCCAGCCAGGAGCTGCAAAAACCCTACTACCTCGTGGTGCTGAGGATTCCTGAAGTGAGTGGGCCTGGTCGTGGTGTTGTGGATGCCCAACCAAGAGCAGTATAAACTTTGGTCTTCTCGTGATGTTGCGAATGCCCGAGATGAGTAAAGCTTGGTTGGGTTGCCAAAGATGTCTGACCAAGAGGAGTGCTAGATGCTCGACCAGCGACAAGTAAATTGAAGCACGGTAATGAGGAAATGCTGTCGGGAATAACTTTGGACTTACTTCATCTAAAGATGCGAGCAACACTAGAAATATGCCGGCCCTGGTTAAGCATTGAATAGGCTAAGCCCTGTCCTTACCCGTGCAGACAATTAAGTCAGAGATTATGTACGCATCTCTCCTCCGATGTAGAGTTTCGCGGATATGAAGGGGCCTAATAAGGGGGGAGAATTGAAGAAAATTTCGTAGTGAAAGGACCACAATGCATAGAAGATAGACGCATTCCGTTTCTTTGCTAAAGTCATGCTTCGATTACATACAAACAGAGAATACAAATATTAGATTCGACGACGAAGACATTTCATTCAATTCAAAATTCGGAGTACATCTCCTAAAATACAGAAGGCAACTGCAAACATGAAATAGAAAGTCCAAATCGCATCCATCAACTCAGATTACAGGAGATAATAGCACAAAGTGTATTTCATTCAAATGGGGTGATTACACTTGAAGTACATTTGGAAACAAAGATAAAGTGTATAATACAAAAGATGAAGACAAGCAGGAGGGAGTATAACTCCTCCTCAAGCGGTAGCTCGTCCCAGGCTTTGCTGACGTTGGGAGAACCGAGGTTAGCGTTCGTCCTCAACACTCCCTCCCGCTGGAGTTGCTGGACTGCTCCGTGGATAGTGGGGCCCGAGTAGCAGCTACCCATAGCCATATTATGGACCTCTTGGATGATACAAGAATTCATCCAGAGCCATATGAACTCGCAAAGGATATTGCCAAATGATGAGGAGGAGTTTGCTATGCTCTCTAGTGAAATAGATGATACCATTTTAGAAGGGAGAATTGATGAGGCCAGAGTGTGCCGAAGTGTCGTACGCTTCGCTGGCGACTCTGAGAGCACCTGACTTAACCTTCAAAGAAGCGGTTTTGTACCACTCTGGGCGGTAAACCCCCTCCCCCTCCATTTTCTCCTTCCTACTTTGGCCTCTTTCCCCTTCTTGCCGATGAATTCTAACGAGAGGAGGGGAAGAAGATGGAAGCGGAGGAGTGTTTTCACCTTCTCTATTTATAGGGAAGAGGCCGCCCTCATGCGACAATAGGAGCGCAGCATGTGTACAATGATGGAAATCAACCCCGAGGCGTCACCCTTTTTTCGGTGTCGTCGTTTGGTATGGCTAGCGATGCCTCGGAACTCGCATAACCCTTATGGACTAATTCAAAAGACTGCCATGGGCTAAGGGTCAAATGTTGTGATTCCTCGAACTCGACAAGTTGCCAACGAGGAAGTAATAGATATATGAACCCAGAGATATGTAGCTTCCCTTCGTCGCACCACCAGTCTAATCAGTCAGCCATACTTCCATCGATTAGACTTGAAGGGAGGGACTTATGATGGGGTTGAGCATCCCAGGATTGACATGAGCACGGGGAATCTACATGTCCAGGTCCACTGAACCCGACCGCTGAGGTCGGACTCCAAAGACCACCTCGGGAGGCCAGCCGCCCGAGGTCATGCTGGGCCATAGTCTCCCGAGATCACCTCGGGAGGATAGGTGTCCGAGGTCATACCAGGACTTAGTCTCCTGACACCACCTCGGGAGGCCAGCTGCCCGTGGTCAGGCCGGGTCGTAAGCTCCCGAGACCACCTCGGGAGTATAGGCGCCCGACGACAGGCCGGTCCTTGGGCTCCCGAGACCACCTCGGGAGGGGATACCACAAGACCAACTTGGGAGACGAAGCCCAAAAATCAATACATCAGATAGCCCGACTTCAAGTAACCGTTCCCCTTTCCAGATCAGGAAAGTCGTCGAATATTTATTGTCCGCTACACGCGACAAGAAGGCCTTAATAATCGCTGCGGCTATTACCTAATAGTTATCATGTTAGTAGGAGCCTTAGAGCCAATTATGTGATGATTGACTAGGGACTTTTTGTATCATATGCTATCATTAATAAAGACATATTTGGTTATTATACTTTATATTTGTGCTAATAACTAAGTACAATAATGTCCTTGGGTAGTAGATTCTTATCTACATTATACCGATTAGTTGCATCGATAATGAGATAATGTAGAGAACACTATACTAAACCATTCCTAGTCAAGCATTAATATTCAAGGACAATATTAATACATGGAGACTAGCATATAGGTCAATTGATGACTTGAGCTCACAAGTCATGGATATATGATATCAAGTTGATATATGGGTATACATTTGAGAATATTTATTGAATTGACCCGCCATGAGAAAGTTTCATAGATTGTCATATGAGTGTCATAAACTTTCTCATGTGACTATTAGTATGAATAGTCTTTAGACCTGAAGTCACTAAGGTTACCTACATAAGGAGTTATATACTTTGGTATCGTCAAACGTCACCCGTAACAGGGTAGACTATAAAGGTGATCACTGGGTATATAATGAATTATGCAGAGGGATGTGAGTGATGTAGATGAGATCTATCCCTCCCATATGACGGGAGTGATATCTGTGGGCCCTTGATAGAGTAGGACTACTAAAACGCATGACCATGCTCAAATGAGTCAATATGAGATATTGAGCTCATTTGTTTGAGTGAGTCTACTCGGGAATCAAGAAACACAAAGATTGATCGAGGATGACACGGTCTATGGCTCATTGGTCAATCTAGATATCGAGGATGGAAGGACAAGGTCATATATTGTCAGAGTCATGGAGGTTAAGTCGGATCTCGATTTTCTCGTCACTTGGGTAGCAAGAATGCAGTGCTAGATGCCGCTACGAGAATCTATTGGATCACACACTAAGGACACGATGCTTCGTAGATTAATTGATCTTAGTTTGACTAAGATTTGATCTGAATTGGATTAATTAAGTTAGACTCAAGTGAATCTAATTGGATTATGAGTTTTAGATCTAATTTGAGTTTGTCTCATTTAGATTAGACTCAACCACATTTGAATGAGATATTAATTTATTAAAATATTTAATAAAATAATAATAGAGGAAGATGAAAAGTTTCTCTTCATTGGATGAAGAGAAGTTGAAGAGCCACATGAGAAAATGTGCTCTAAATGGGTTTTTATTATCATTAATGGAGGGAAGCTAAAGGGACAAAAACTCTTCATATTCATGGGATGAGTATAAAAGAGTTTTTCTTATCATTTGGATGATGAACTTGTCATTCTTCCTTCCCTTCCTTCTCTTGGCCAAAATCCCTCTTCTCCCTCTCTTTCTTGCTTTGTGAATTTTCTCTTGTGGCTAGCACCACAAAGGTGATTCTTCTCTGAAGCTTGAGAGATTGTGTTCATGTGGATACACATAGAGGCACAGACACTTGAACGTGCAATATATCCGGCATACCTCGAACAAGTGGGATAAGCGAAGGGCACGTGCCAAAGCTATACATATACGATAGGAATTTGTAAATTAACTTTGTATGAGTTTTCTTTCGCATGGGTCGCTCGTGGGATCTCTTATTTCCACTGTGATTTTTTGAATATTTTTGCCTATAGATCCCTACAGTGGTATCCGAGCCACTTGCGAAAGATCATATAAAGTTTAGAAAATTTTTTATATGTGATATAGAAGTAGGACATAATTTTGTTATGGATTGTGTAATGTATGAGTATTTGTTGAGATACAAAAGTTTGTGCTGATCAAACTAAAAGTCCATAACATTATCATATGAATATGAAGGTGTGCTATGGTCCGATTGTACTCAACAAATTTTATAACCTATAGTTTCGGCTCATGAGTATTTTACAAGCATAATAAAAATCGATGTCCTAAATCTATTGTGTGTGATTGATGACATGGTGCATGGTTATGGCATTGACCCCAATATGATTGGATGTATCAACCCAAACCGAGCTTTTGGCCCCTGCATTTACCTTCTTGATCGCTCTCTTCCACTTTGATAGCCGTTCAGTCCTTATTAACTATTAACTGAACTGAACTTCCAAAGGTCGTTCGCTCTTCTTTAATCCGAAGTGGTTAAGAAAAAGGAAGGAGCGTCCGCATGATAGGTTAGAGGTTGGGGCCATCTCATGTGTTGGTGGAAAGAATGGAACTGCTTCCGCTTCGATCCACTTGGAAAAGTATTAAACCGCTACTATCAACAATTTCCTTTGGCCCTGAGCTAGCGGGATGTGTGTGTGTATATTGTAATGTAATTCATAATATGGCCTACGTGTCGTACCTTATATCTATTTTTCTAGTTGTAAAATAGATTTAGACTCGAATGTAACTCGATTTTTCCTAATTTGTAATGTACAAAATGAGGAGTGGAATGTCCATTGAAGAATGAAGTTATAAGAAGGAAGCCAATGACACATGACGACCGAAGGATGCACTTGGAGAAGATGTTATCCCTAGGTTGACCATCGATTTTCTCATTGGCTTGAGAAAATCATAGTATACGGGCCAACCATGTCACATTTTACCGCGTATATGTTGATATATGCAATGTGTGTATGTGATGCATGATTAGATAAATATTTATCTTAATTAAGTCAACTCGATATGCCTACCAAAGTTTGGTACTCATAAACAACCTCGATCATTTGTTGTTGAGTTTGCCAAGCAAAGCGACACATTTTATCTTGGTAGAGTGCGAGAGGACAATTGTAATGTCCCGCTATCGAACTTTGGGTGAGACTTAACTAAGTCACCTCAATTGGATTGAGAAACTTAGAGGCATATCCCAAAAGTTGAAAAAATTGGGTAAAAGAACAATTATATAAAGTCTTGGGCGATTAGCCAAAGCTAACTCAAGATGATGTGTAATGTGGATCTTGACCCTTTATTTCCAAGAGTTGCATAAGATGTAATTAGTAAAATATTACCTACCTAATTATACTATGTCTTGGGCGATTAACGAAAGTTAACTCAAGATGAGGTATAATATGGATCTTGTCGTACTTAAATGTAGTCGTTATTTGGTTTGGAGCTAGTAGTGTGGGCAAATTGAGTTTGCCTCATCAATGACTAGCCTCTACCAAAGCTCTACAATTTAATGGGAGTGTCATTTAATTAAAGGCCTAATTAAATGATCTAGATATGATACTAATTTCTGTATATTTTACTGTTGTAGATCACCATGTCATCTAACACGTCAAATACTCTCTCTCTACTATCCGTCCTTGAGAAGGACAAGCTCAATGGAGCTAATTTTCTGGACTGGTACAGAAACTTGAGGATCGTCCTGAAACAAGAACGAAAACTGTACGTCCTAGAGCAACCTCTTCCAGAAGCACCTATTGATGAACCTATCAGTTATGAAGATGTTCTGAAAAGTTCAGAAAGGGACAAATAGCTTGAGGCCATGAAGTCGGAAATGGATTCCATGTACGAAAATCAAGTATGGGACTTGGTTAACCCACCTAAAGGGATTAAACCCATAGGGTGCAAGTGGGTTTTCAAGAAGAAAACCGACATGGAAGGTAATGTAGTTACCTTTAAGGCTAGATTAGTGGCAAAAGGATATCGTCAACAACAAGGAATTGATTATGACGAAACCTATTCGCTAGTAGCTATGCTTAAATCCATTCGGATGCTCCTAGCCATAGCAGCTCATTATGATTATGAGATATGGCAAATGGATGTGAAAACAGCTTTCCTTAATGGAAATCTGCTTGAGGATGTATACATGATACAACCTGAAGGTTTCACATCGGTTGATAAAACCAAAGTATGCAAGCTTCGACGATCCATATATGGATTGAAGCAAGCATATAGGAGCTGGAACATCCGTTTTGATGAGACAATCAAAGAGTTTGATTTCTCACAAAATCCTGACGAACCTTGTGTGTACAAGAAGGTTAGTGGGAGTGCAGTCGTATTCCTAGTGCTATATGTCGATGACATATTACTTATACGAAACGACATATCAGTCTTACAGACAGTTAAAATTTGGTTGTCCAAAACTTTCTCCATGAAAGACCTGGGAGAAGTGACATATATCCTTGGGATTAGAATCTATAGAGATAGATCAAAACGGTTGCTTGGTCTTTCACAGTCTACATATATAGACCGAGTGCTAAAAAGGTTTAGCATGTCGGAATCCAAGAAAGGTTACCTTCCCATCAGGCATGGGATCAACCTTTCAAAGTCTATGTGTCCGCGCACAGAAGACGAGAGGATTTGCATGAATAAGATTCCCTATGCATCCGCAATAGGATCTATCATGTATGCTATGTTATGTAGTAGGCCCGATGTATCGTATGCTTTGAGCGTCACAAGCAGATACCAGTCGGATCCAGGAATGGATCATTGGGCGGCTGTCAAGATAATCCTTAAGTACTTAAGAAGAACTAAGGATGTGTTCCTAATATATGGAGAAGGAGATATGGTAATACGTGGGTATACAGATGCCAGTTTCCAGACAGATAAGGATGACTCCAAATCTCAGTCTGGATACGTATTTACTTTGAATGGAGGCGCAGTAAGTTGGAAAAGTTCCAAACAAGACACCGTAGCGGATTCTACCACGGAAGCAGAATATATCGCAGCTTCGGAAGCAGCAAAGGAAGCAGTCTGGATCAAGAAGTTTGTCTCCGAACTTGGCGTGGTTCCAACCATTGATGAAGCAGTGCCGATTTACTGTGACAACAATGGAGCTATTGCACAAGCAAAGGAACCAAGGTCTCATCAGCGATCCAAACACGTGCTTCGCCGCTATCATCTGATCAGAGAGATTATAAGTAGGAATGATATACAAATTGAGAAAATTCCCACTGAAAGGAATTTAGCGGTTCCTTTAACTAAGACCTTGCCTCAGAGCAAGTTTGAGGGTCATGTTAGAGCCTGTGGTATTGGATACCGTAGCGATTGGCATTAGGCCAAGTGGGAGTTTGTTAGTGATATGAGAGAAGTGTCCTAAGGCAATCGCCTTATGATTGTAAACATTTATTTTAATAAATGTTTACAATCATAAGGCGATTGCCTTAGGACACTTCTCTCATATCACTAACACCTATCACTACTGCCA
This sequence comes from Boesenbergia rotunda, assembly GCA_024364735.1. Taxonomy (NCBI): domain Eukaryota; kingdom Viridiplantae; phylum Streptophyta; class Magnoliopsida; order Zingiberales; family Zingiberaceae; genus Boesenbergia; species Boesenbergia rotunda. The sequence continues at coordinate 83,001 of JAGFNQ010002484.1, forward strand.
CTCGCATCGAAAAGGATACTTACAAGAAGCATCAGGATGATGCACTTTATGTATCATGCCTCAGGCTTGCCACCATGAACACTAAGCTTCAGAAGCAACATGAGAACATGGATGTACATAATATGGTTGAACACTTAAAATAACTATATCAAGGGCAAGCTAGGCACGAGTGGTTTGAGGTGTCTAAGACCCTATTTGCATGCAAGATGGATGAAGGAACTCCTGTAGGAACTCACGTACTCAAGATGATTGGGTATGTCGAGAACCTTGAAAGACTAAGATTTCCACTGGGTCAAGAATTGGCCATGGACCTTATCCTGCAATCGTTGCTGGAAGGGTACAATCAATTTGTCATGAACTATAACATGAACGAAATTGACAAGCCATTGTCTGAGATGCTCAACATGTTGAGAACTACTGAACCCAATCTCAATAAAATCAAGACCAGTAATGTACTGATGATATGGAAGGGCAAAGGCAAATGGAAGCCTAAGGGAAAAGGTAAGACTCAAGCCAAAGGCAATGCCAACTCTACTGCACTGAAGGCCACAGGCGGGTGCCTAAGGAAGGGACCTTCTTCCACTATGGTGAGATCGGATATTGTAAGCGAAATTGCAAACTCTACCTAGAGGAAGTAAAGAAGAAAAGAAGTAAGACTTCTGCCTCAGGTATTTTTGTTATAGAAGTCAATCTATCTATTTTCTCTTCTTGGGTATTAGATACCGTTTGTATAGCTCACATTTGTACTAATGTGCAGGGCCTTCGAAGAGCTAGATCGTTGACAAAGGGTGAAGTGGACCTACGAGTAGGCAATGGCGCAAGAGTTGTTGCTATTGCTGTAGGAACATATTGTAACGACTCGGCCCGTTTGGCGGCCCATTTACCGGCCCTCACGACCGTCGTACCTTCGTACCGTCGACCATCGACCGTGCCGTTACCAATACTAGGCCTTCCCACCGCCTGGTCGGTGGATTTTTGCCTTCCCAGGATTCGAACCCTAGACCCAGGCTTAAATCTAGTTCTTTATGAATCCTGAATACCATAGCTCAATTGGTATTCAGGATTCATAAAGAACTAGATTTAAGCCTGGGGTCTAGGGTTCGAATCCTGAGAAGGCAAAAATCCACTGACCAGGTGGTGGGAAGACCTAGTATTGGTAACGGCACGGTCGACGGTCGACGGTCGTGAGGGCCGGTAAATGGGCTGGGTCGTTACAATAAAAAGGCGCCTTTTTATTGTAATGACCCGGCCTGTTTGGCGACCCATTTACCTACCCATTTACCGGCCCTCACGATCGTCGTACCGTCGTACCGTCGACCGTCGACCGTGCCGTTACCAATACTAGGTCTTCCCACTGCCTGGTCGGTGGATTTTTGCCTTCCCAGGATTCGAACCCTAGACCCAGGCTTAAATCTAGTTCTTTATGAATCTTGAATACCAATTGGTATTCAGGATTCATAAAGAACTAGATTTAAGCCTGGGTCTAGGGTTCGAATCCTGGGAAGGCAAAAAATCCACTGCCCAGGAAGTGGGAAGACCTAGTATTGGTAATGGCACGGTCGACGGTACGACGGTCGTGAGGGCTGGTAAATGGGCCGGTAAATGGGCCGCCAAACGGGCCGGGTCGTTACAATAAAAAGGCGCCAAATGGGCCGGGTCGTTACATATTTGCTCTTGTGCAGAAGTTAACTATATATTCAATTATGAATTTACCATTGAAAATGATCATTAGAAAGGCTTATTGTATACCAAGATAAGAGAAATGGAATTAACTGATCCAATCGATCGAAGTTAAAAATTTAGTTTGGTTAATTTAAAATTTTAATTTTTTCCTTAAATTTATCTATTATTTCGATTAAATCATTTTGGTCTTGATTTTAAAAATTTTAAATTTGATTAAATCTATTAAAATGAATTCGGTTAAGTCCTGATTTAATCGAAAGCTTAGTTATTTCAGTTTTCATCCGATTTAATCGATGTTTAATCAGTTTAGTTTATTCATCTTGTTATGAAAGTATAAATTTGGATAAATAAAAAAAATTAATTTATTCGATTTGATATTAACTGTTTGAATGATTGCTCATTCTTATTCCTAATATTGATAGTAGAACCCGTCGCGTATTATTCTTCTAGCTAAACTAAAATGAGAAGAATGTTTAGATAATGCAAAATGCAATAGTAAAATGTATAAAGAAATACGTCTATCACTTTAAAAAAATGTTACACATATTCCTTCTTTGCCTACTGGGCTTGTCTTAGAACTAGAGGAGTGCTTTTATGTACCTGCACTAACTAAGAACATAATTTCTGTATCTTGTTTGGACAAGAAAGACTTTATTTATTATAAAGGACAAATGTTATTCTATAATGTTAAATGACATATTCTATTGTAGTGCACCACTTATGAATGGACTCTCTGTTCTAGACTTAGAAAACCCAATCTATAACATAAATACCAAATGGTTCAAACCAAATGATTTGAACCAAACGTATCTCTGACATTGTTTCTTAGGTTATATAAATAAGAGTCACATATCCCACCTCCATAAGGATGGATTACTGGACTCATTTGATTTGAATCATATGAGACATGTGAATCTTGTCTTCTAGGCAAGATGACCAAGACTCCATTTAATGGACATGACGAAAGAGCGACAACTTGTTAGAATTCATACATACTGATGTATGTGACCCATTTAATGTCGTAGCTAGAGGAGACTATTAGTACTTCATCACTTTTACTGATGATGCCAATAGATCGACTATGTGTATCTAATGAAACAACACAAGTTAGAATCCTTTGAAAAGTTCAAAGAATTCAAGTGAAATACAAAACCAACTTGGCAAGAGTATTAAGATGCTTCGACAGATTGAGGTGGTGAATACCTTAGCCAAGAGTTTCGTGACCATATAGCAGAGTGTGGGATCATATCCCAACTCACTCCACCTGGAACACCACAATGGAATGGTGTGTCCGAGCGGAGAAATCGTACTCTATTGGATATGGTACAATCAATGATGAGTCAGACAGATTTTCCTACTTCCTTCTGGGGATTCGCTCAAGAGACGACTCTTTTCACACTTAATCGAGTTCCATCAAAGGTTGTAAAAAACACACCATATACGATATGGACTGGGAAGAGTCTCACGATGTCTTTTATGAGGACTTGGGGTTGTGAGGCTTACGTTTGATGTCAAATCTCAGATAAACTTGGACCTAAATCTGATAAGTGTTATTTTGTAGGATATCCCAAGGAAATGAAGAGATATTGCTTCTACAATCCCACACTAGGCAAAGTGTTTGTCGCTAGAAATGACATTTTTTTTTTCAAAAGAGAGTTTATTTCTAGAAGAAATAGTGGGAGTAAAATCCATCTTGAGGAAGTTCAAGATGTATATAGTACTGTGGCCTTGATGGACATTGAACAGGCACCACAAAGTGTTGTGGATTATGAGATTGTTGCACAAGAAGTTGTGGAGCAACAACCCGTTCAAGTAGACCAACCTCTTTGCCGATCTGATAGGATACGTCGTCAGCCTGAGAGATACTCATTTCTCTTGTCTGACCATGATGACGTTATGCTTGTTGAGTTGAACGAGCCTATATCCTATCAAGAAGTTGTGATGAGCCCAGATTCTGAGAAATGGCTAGAGGCCATGAAGTTCGAAATGAAATCCATGTACACTAACCAAGTACGGACTTTGGTTGATCCACCTGAGGGAATTAAACCCATTGGGTGTAAGTGGGTCTTTAAAAGAAAGACTGACATGGATAGTCTTATGCATACCTATAAAGGGCGGTTGGTAGCTAAAGGTTTCAAGCAAATTCATGGTATCGACCATGATGAAATCTTTTCACCAGTTGCGATGCTTAAGTCTATTCGGATCATGCTTGCTATTGCAGCTTACCATGATTACAAGATTTGGCAGATGTATGTCAAAACCGCATTCCCAAATGGGAATCTACTCGAGGATGTGTACATGACACAACCTGAGGGTTTTGTAGATCCAGAGCATGTTGGAAAGGTATGTAAGTTGCAAAGGTCCATTTATGGGCTAAAGCAAGCTTCTCGAAGCTGGAATCTTCGATTCGATGATGAAATTAAAGTGTTTGGTTTCATCAAGAATGAAGATGAACCCTGTGTCTACAAGAGGGTTAGTGGGAGCACAGGTATCTTCCTAATTTTGTATGTGGATGACATACTCCTCATTGGAAATGATATCCCTTCACTACAGTCTGTGAAGACGTGGCTAGGGAATTATTTTCTAATGAAAGACTTAGGTGAAGCAGCCTATATCCTAGGCATCAAGATATATAAAGGTAGATCTAAAAGATTGCTTGGCTTAAGTCAGAGTACATATATTGACAAGGTGCTTAATCGTTTTGCCATGCAGAATTCCAAGAAGGGATTTTCTGCCGATGTCACATGGTGTAAGTCTTTCAAAGACTCAATATCCCTCTTCTAAGGAGGAGAGAGACCGAATGGATCAGATCCTTTATGCATCCGCTATAGGGTCTATTATGTACGCCATGTTTTGTACTCATCCAGATGTCTCGTATACTTTGAGCATGACGAGCAGATACCAGACAGATCCAGGTGAAAGTCACTGGACAACTGTCAAGAAATATTCTTAAGTACCTATGAAGGATGAAATAATATTTCTTGATATTTGGGGGCAATGAGGAGCTAGCTATAAAGGGTTATAGTGATGCAAGCTTCCAAACTGACAGGGATGATTTCAGATCGCAATCAGGGTATGTATTTTGCTTGAATGCTGGCACTGTGAGCTGGAAGTGTTAATGATATGAGAAAAATGTCCTAAGGCAATTGCCTTATGATTGTAATCATTTATTTTAATAAATGAATATTCACTATTTGAGTATACATGTTTATGTATTTGATTGAGATCTTAAACTCATTTACTGAATGTCCGCAATACAATTCACAGCATGACAGAATTTGTGATGAATTCACAACTAGTGATTATCTCTACATGTGCAATTGTGAAGTATTGAAATTGTCCCTAGTCGATGAATTGATAAATACAGACACTATCAATTCTGTTGAGACTAGCATGGGTTATTCTCTAATCAGCTGATTCTCACTGGCTGGTGACATTGGGATATCCGGAGATAAACATGAATGCTAGTTAAGGGAACTAGTTCATTGGAGTGACTGGCTGTAAAACTTCATATGAATAGTCTACATATAGATATGTCAGTGAAGTTCTTACTGCAGCTTAAGTGCGATATTCCTTTGACTTGCGGTGTTCAAGTCATCTTGGTCATGGAGACTTATACTTTGACATCTTAAGTAAGCATCTCTAAGGAGGTGTGGACCCAGGATGATTGGGTATAAGCCGAAATGCCCGAAGATATTTGAACAGCCTACAAAGGATTCACCACTCCTTGCGAGGAGATGTATACCCGAGGCCTATCGTTGGATTGTTACTTGAAGCCTCTGGCCAGAGCATGACATGTTCAGAGTATGAATCTCTTAAATACATGAGAGTAATTAGAGTCCGTAGGACGAGAAAATGTTACTTGGGCTAGGTGTGACGTAGTTAGCCTAGTGGGGACTGACACACATAGACCATGTCCTGAACCAAGTGGGTATAAGATGGTGAAGGGAATGGGGCACGATTCATTATAGCTGCTGAAGGGTTTCAGAATAGTTTCTGAGGTCAACCGTTGATCTTTCGATTAATTGGGGATCACGATGTACTACTAGGTGCCACTCATGATCGTTCTATAATTCGTTAATTATAGACGGCCAACATAAATCGAAAGTCTATTTAGTCACACGCACTACGAGTAATCCGAGGGATTTAAAACGAGTTGAAAATTAGATTTTCCAATCAAGAGAGATTAGGTTTGGTTAAGCCAAACGATAAGTCGAATCTGAATTTTCAGAGATGCATCGGAAGCATAAAATGGCTAAGTTTTTGAAGACTTAATAGATGAATTAAATAAGTTTAATTCATTGGGGCGTGGCTTGGATGGGCCGGCCAAAGAGGGTCTCCATCCTCTTTGCTTGGCCGGCCACAACAAAGGGAGAGAACCAAGTTTTGGTTCAATTTATAAAATAAACCAATTGTGTGGTTTGTTTTATAAAATTATGGATGATATAAATTTTTTATATAATAAACCAAGGTTTGGTTTATTTTTCATGGAAATTAAAATGAACCATGGATTGATTTATTTTATTTTATAAAATCAATCATGGATTGATTTACCATGATAAGAAAATTTATTCCATAAGAAAAAAGGAGACTTGGCGGTTGAGAGGCCACTATATAAAGGACCCAAGGCAAGGCTTGGAAATCAATCGAAATATTCTTGCCTAGGCTCTCTCCCTCTCCTCCCTTCTTTCTCTTGGCCGGCCACAAGGCTCTTCTCCCTTCTTCTTGCCGTGAGCACAAGGAGAAGCACCGAGGCGACAAAGTTCTTCCGATGGGACGATCTTCCTCTCCGGCCATTATCACCTTGGGATTGGGCGCAAGTCATCTTCCTCCTTCTCGCCGGAATTGTGATTCCGGCCAACCTTGGTAGTGAGTTTTTTCGATGTGATTACTTCTCTCTTGGTTTTTCTTGTCGCGTTCTTGGAGAATCTAGTAGTTCTCGAGAACACGAAACTCGTGGCTTTGCGAAGTCATCCCGAAGATACTCGGCGTGGACGCGAATAGAGGCGGAGCTTCCGAGGGACGCTTACGGTTGGATCTCGTCCCTTCGAGTTACGCGAGGTAATACGTAAATTAGTTTACGTTTCTGCAAAATTTTAAATATATGATCATGTCTACACAAGATAAAGTTGCATGCTTAGATGTGTGGTTAAATAATTTGAGAAATTATTTATGCTAAATCTTCCGCTACACGTAATTAATTTTAAAATTATGAACCCGCATCCATGTCAACATGCACCCGGTCCCAATAGTGGTATCAGAGCCTGTTAGTGTTCGACATAATCATATAATTATTTTGCGGAAATCTTTGTCATGATCTGAATTTTGAAAAATTTTCCAATTATGGAAACTTTCCAATTATGGTAAATTTTCGATTTAGGAATTTCAAAGTTTGGAAATCATCATGAAATTTCGCAAACTTTTGAAATATCCCTGTTTCTGAAATTTTATGATAATTGTGAAAACTTTCCATTTTTGGAAACTTTCCAATTTTGAAAATTCCCATTTTGGAAAAATGTAAGTTTTCTTTGTACCAGAAACTTACAATTATTCTGAAAACCTTTTATTTTGGAAACTTTCCATTTATGCAAAGCTTGCAATTTTGGGCACTTTCTTTCAAGAAAGTCTAGACAAATTATGGGAATATTAATTGACATTTAAATTCATAATTAGAAATTAAATTATTTACAAAATTCTTTATTTTGGATTGAGCCTTGGGGAGCTGTCCAATTTAAAGTTAGTTGTTATAATTAAATTTCCTAAATTGAATTTAAACTATCAAATTCTTATTTTGGATTGAGCCTCGGGGAGCCGTCCAAATTAAGTTATTGATATTAATTTTCCATAAATAAAATATGTGATCAAATCTTGGAAATTTTTGAGGTGATTCTCAAACGATAATTTCCTTATTTGATTTATGAGGTGATGCTCTTACATATTATTGTCTCCAAAATTAATTAGGAAAATTGTTTCCTATAGAGTATATTTACTTAAATAAGATTTTCATGAAAATAATATGTGGTTGAATTAAGAGAATCTGTCTCTTAATTTAATAAGATTTGATTTAGAGAAATCAAAGTCTTAAACATATTAATTCCGAAATTGATTATGATAATTTAGGAAATTGTTTCCCAAAAATAATTCCTTGAATAAAGTATGAAATTAGAATTAGGAAATCCGGTTCCTAATTCAATTAATGAGACTTGATAAATTAAGTCACATACATACTTTATTAAGGAAATCGTTAGTACATGACATAATTATATGTCATGAATGTGTTTAAAAGAAAAAGATGAGCCCCAAAACCGCTTACAAAATATTAAGGCCAACACTTTCCATTAATATGGTTAGAACCGGAGTTTTGTTTCTCGCTTGGGTTGATGGACACATCCATGCCCGGCTTGAACCTCAACATGTTCAAACCATGGAATTAGTTTATGATTAATATAGTTGGAGTCAGAGGTCAATCCTTAGTTTTAGTTGTTGGACACATCCAAGCCTGACTAAACGGTTGAATGAGCTCCAACCATATTAAAACTATTTCTTGATTAATGGGTCAGCCTTAAGCTTGGAGCATCGATTTGTTGTGCCACAACCAAGGTCGATGTAAAGAGAGGTGCAGTTGGGTGCTATGTACATTGTTGCATACTTGTTAATGAGTTAACTGTTGGATCGAGAGATGCGATAGAGGGGGGGGGGGTGAATGTCGCAAATCGTTCGGATTTCGTAAAGAGCAATTGCGTAGCGGAATAATCAAAATCAGACAATGCGAACACCAAGATTTTTACTTGGTTCGGAGCCTGGGTCGACTCCTACTCCAAGGCCCACGGTCGTTGACCGTTTACTATGGGCAATACTATAATCGCGCAAAACAATTTTACAAAGATTGATTACAGTAAATTGCAGTAAGAAAAAAGGCAGCTTTTCTTTGTTACCGTCGTCCGGTGTAAATCGAAGTTCCAAAGCAGTTGGACGTCGCCGGCGCTTGTATCTCGAGTCTGGAGGGTTCTGGAGCAGAGCGCGGGAGCAGAAGAGCGTGATTGCATTCAATGGAATTGATGATTTAAACCTGGGGTCGAGGGCCCTTTATATAGGGCTGGGGGCACCCAGAATGCTCGGGGCGCCCTCCCACGTGGCCTCTGATCCGGCGTGCTCTCGGTCGTGACTGATCGCTTCGACTTCGGGATAACAGTTGACCGGGGCGCCCGGAGCGCTCGGGGCGCCCGGTTGACCGGTCAAAGCTTCATCCATTTGGTTTCGCGAGGGCGCGCTTCGGCAGCTGGCAGTGGGGGCTTCACTGGGGGTGCCCGCGACACGCGGGGCGCCCGGAGCGCGCGGGGCGCCCGAAACATCAGGGGCGCCCCGAAATGCTGCTGTCGGGGCTTTTTCTTTGTCTGCTGACTTCGGTTGACTCTGGGGGCGCCCGAAACCTCCGGGGCGCCCTGCTCAGCTACTGCCTCACTCCTCTGAGGTTCTCTGAGCTGCAGATACACAGTCCTGCGGTCCTGCATCCAGGGTTAGTCCAAAACAGCAAATATTATGTTAGTTTATACAGCCTTAGCTGTCTTGGTTCTGACTTTGGGTCTCCAAAATGGAGCCCTAGGTCGAACCGACGCCTAATGTTCCCTCAAGGGGAACGCGTCCTCACCTACTCCTCTCGGGAGAATTTACCTGGTGCCAACCGGCTCCTCCAGTTGGACTTTTGCCCGGCAGTCCTTCGCCAGGTCTTGAGTTGCCAAGCTGCCCTTCGCTTGGTGCCTAGCAGCCCTTCGCTAGGTCTTTTCTTCTGGCAGCCCTTCGCCAGTGCCTAGCATTCCTTCGCTAGGGTTTGTCCATTCTGGCAGTCCTTCGCCAGAGCCTAGCAGTCCTTTGCTAGGGCTTTTCCTGTCTGGCAGTCCTTCGCCAGTGCCTAGCATTCCTTTGCTAGGGCTTTTCCTGTACACTCAAGAAACTTGTTAGACAACAACTGACCCTTAACTTTTGAACCATTTTGCCAATATTAAAACACAGGTTTGACTTGGGTGCATTCTGCACCAACAATCTCCCCCTTTTTGATATATGGCAACCTAGTTCAAAAAGTTAAGGTAAAACATGCTGAAATTGAAATCCTAAGTTAGATTCCCTCCCCCTGGAAGAAATCTCCCCCTAGGTTTTTCAAAAATAGGTGGTGTGAGTTAAGTACTTAGAAGATTTCATGTTTTGATAATAAGTTGGGAAATCTGCTAAGTTTTTCGAAATGATGTTCTAAGTTTGGAAGACTTAGAAAACTTTAGACAAATTTTCAGTTTTGAAAAAACTTTTAGACTTAGAAAATTTTCAGTTTTGGAAAAACTTCAGACTTAGAAAATTTTCAGACTTAGAAACAAAATTTCAAAGAATAATTTGAGCAAAACTTAATAACACTTCAGAGTTAGAAATTTTTTTTTAAAAAAAATAAACTTAGAAATAATTCAGAGTTAGAAATTTTTAAAAAACTTTTAGACTTAGAAAATTTTCAGTTTTTGAAAAACTTCAGACTTAGAAAATTTTCAGACTTAGAAACAAAATTTCAAAGAATAATTTGAGCAAAACTTATTAACACTTCAGAGTTAAAAATTTTTTTTTAAAAAATTTAAGCTTAGAAATAATTCAGAGTTAGAAATTTTTACAGGATGAATTTTAGCTTTGAATTTCTAACTTTGAGGTTAAACTTTTTGAATAAAGGAAAACATTTGAAAAAAACTTTTTGGGTTCCCTCTTTCCTTTCCAACTCTCCCCCTTTGACATATATCAAACAAATGCAGAAGAAATATTTGCAATAATTAAATAACGCATTTGCTGTACTGAAACAAACTAGGACCTAAGTCTGGTTTCATCTTTAGGGACCTGTCTAACCCAATTAGCTACTTACTAACTGTTATAAACAGTAGCTTTTGCTAGGGTTAGTCAAGTTAAGTGAGCTGTTCAAGTTAGATTTGTCTAAACTTGATACTTAACTTGATTGTTGTTCATTTAGTGCCCCAATTGCTGCCGATGCACTGACTTAAAGCATCTTGAATTGAGGCAAAGACCTAAGCATCTCAACCCTTTCTAGGTTATCACTCAAAGTACCCTAAGGTGCTTGTGAGATGCTGGCTTCTAGATCTATAGGTGCATGCAATTCTAGGGTTAGAGCCTAGGCTAAGTCCATTTCGAAGAAAACCCTAGTTTTGAAGGGGGTAGTTTTTGAAATAAAACTAAAAAAATTTTAAACCCAAAGTAAAACTTTTTAAGATTAAGTTAGAAAAACTTTTAAAATAAACACTATTTTAAAATCAATTTAAAGCAAAAACTAAATGATTCTATTCTACTAAGCATAATCCTAACTGCCTTCTTAGTGAGGAAAACTCAGATTCAGGTAGGGGTTTAGTGAATATGTCAGCTAGGTTGGATTTGGAGTCTACATGCTTAAGGACTATTTCACCCTTAGCTACGTGATCCCTTACAAAGTGATGTTTTACTTCTATGTGTTTGGTTCTAGAATGTTGAATTGGGTTTTTGGTTAAGTTGATTGAGCTAATATTATTAATATTGACTTGGGTCTGATTGTAGTCTAGCTGAAAGTCTTTAAGAGTGTGCATCATCCACAAGAGTTGAGCTACACATTCTCCAAGGGCTACATATTCAGCTTCAGTTGTGGATAACGCAACACAGTGTTGCTTTCTACTGCACCAACTTACTAAGCTGTTTCCTAAGAGTTGACAGCTTCCACTTGTACTTTTTCTATCTAATTTACAACCAGCATAGTCAGAATCAGAGTATCCTGATAACTTAAAGGATGAAGTTCTAGGGTACCAAATCCCTACATTTAGGGTGCCCTTAATATATCTTAAAACTCTTTTTAGGGCTGCTAAGTGAGTTTCCTTAGCACATGTTTGGTACCTAGCACACATTCCTACTGAGAAAAGTATATCAGGTCTGCTGGCTGTAAGGTACAGTAGACTTCCTATCATACTTCTGTATAATTTTAAGTCTACTGGTTTACCATCAGGGTCACTATCTATTTTTACATTTGTGGCCATTGGAGTACTTATGCTTTTAGAGTTATCCATTTTAAATTTCTTAATTAGTTCTTTAGCATATTTAGATTGATGTACATAATTTCCATCCTTAGTTTGTTTGATTTGTAACCCTAAGAAGAAATTAAGTTCCCCAACTAAACTCATTTCAAATTCATTTTCCATTATTGTTACAAATTCTTTTAAAAATTTAGAATTAGTTGATCCAAATATGATATCGTCTACGTAAATTTGGGCAATAAATATATCCTTTTCTAAACTTTTAACAAACAAGGTTGGGTCAATTTGACCTTGTTTGAATTCTTTAGAGATTAGGTAATTGGATAATCTTTCATACCAGGCCCTAGGTGCTTGTTTTAGTCCATAAAGGGCTTTGCTAAGTTTATAGACATAATCTGGTTTTTCTATATCCTCAAATCCTGGGGGTTGTCCTACATAGACTTCTTCTTTAATGAGTCCATTTAAGAAGGCTGACTTTACATCCATTTGGTATAATTTAAATCCTTTATGGGATGCAAAGGCTAGTAACATCCTAATAGACTCAAGTCTAGCTACAGGGGCATAGGTTTCATCATAATCCAACCCTTCTACTTGACTGAATCCCTTAGCTACTAAGCGAGCTTTATTTCGGACTATTTCACCTTGATCGTTTAACTTATTCCTAAATACCCACTTAGTGTCAATTACAGATTTGCCCTTAGGTTTAGGTACTAACTCCCAGACTTGGTTTCTCTCAAATTGGGCTAACTCTTCTTGCATGGCTAAGATCCAGTCAGGATCAGGTAGGGCTTCCTCAATAGTCTTAGGTTCAATCTTTGAAATCATGGCTATTTGACTAAGATTTCTATAGGAAGCTCTAGTTCTGACTCCTAAGGTTGGATCACCTACAATTTGGTCGGTTGGGTGACTGAGTCTGGGTTTCTTGGTTTTTCTAGTACTTGGCTCAGCTTCAGGTCCAGCTGGTCCGATAGGTTCAATTCTGGGTTCATTGGTTAGTTCAACTGATTCAGACGTTGGTTCAATTGTTAAGTCATTGAAGGGTTTAGTTAGGGTTTCAGAGTTATCTTCTTGATCAGTATTTGGTGAAGCTAAGTCAGAATTATCAGATTTTGGGTTAGTTTCTTCATCAAATATTAAGTTGGTTGTTTCTTCAATTTTCTTAGTTATTTTGTTGTAGACTCTATAAGCTCTACTTGTTGTAGAGTACCCTAAAAAGATACCTGGGTTGACTTGGATTTAGAATTTTCCAAGATAGTCTTTGGTATTAAGAATATGGACTTTGCATCCAAAGACTCTAAGATAGTGTAGGTTTAGAGGTCTATGGTAGTAAAGTTCATAGGGTGTTTTATTTAACCTTTTATTAAGTAGAATCCTATTTTGGATATAGCAAGCTGTGCTAATTGCTTCTGCCCAATAGTGGTTAGGTAGGTCAAATTCATTGAGCATAGCCCTAGCAGCTTCCTGTAGGGTTCTATTTTTCCTTCTACTATGCCGTTTTGTTGGGAGGTTCTAGGACACGAAAATTCGTGTTTTATATCCATTTACTTGCAGAATTCTTCGAATCTTTGATTCTCGNTTTGTTTGCCTTGATTACAGGATTCACATATTAGGTTTTCATTTTTGATTTTGGGGATACCTTGATTAAGCCAAGTTGGGTAATTTTTGAAATAGTTCTTAGATTGGTATGACCTAATCTCCTATGCCAGAGTGTTGATTGTTCTAACTGTGTTAACATGCATTTGGATACAAGGGGAAGATTTATAGTGTATACATTATTTTTCCTGGTGCCCTTAAGCATGATCTCTGAGTCTTGTGCATTTCTAATCAGGCAGTTAGAATTGTTGAAGGTAACTAAATAACCAGAGTCACATAACTGACTTATGCTAAGTAAGTTAAAACTAAAGTTTTCAACCAATAGAACTTTGTTAATAATGAAGTTGGATTTAAGTTCAATATTACCTGACCCAATTACCTTGAGTGTAGCATTATTTCCAAATGCCACTGAGCCCAGGTTTTTGAACTTGAGTTTGGTGAACTTCAATTTGTCCCCAGTCATGTGTCTGGAGCACCCGCTATCTAACATCCATTGGTCCAAATCTTTATGTTCCTACACATAAAGAATTTTTGATGATTTGGATCCAATTTAAGTTAGGGATAGCTTAAATTGAGTTTCACTTCCTAGTCTGTCTCACCCCAGTCTAGGGTTTTCAATCACGTTAACCTTAAGGTTTTTGTGAGACAGGTTTGAGGGTAGAAATTAGTTTTGAAAAGGAATTTCAATTTATTTTCGAAAAAGTTATTTAATTTTAAAAAACGGAATTTTGAAAACAGATTAAGTGTTTCTCAAAAAGATAATAAGTTTGAAAATAGAAGTTTTGAAAACAGATTAGAATCTATAATTATTTGAAATTTTGAGTTAGATTCGAATTTGACAAAAGATAATTTGAATTTGAATTTCAGAAATTGGCTTCCAGGTCTTGGCGAGGCACTAGGCCTTCTTTGGCCGTAGCCTTATGGGATCATCCACCCTTTCCTTGACAAAGCCTTTTAATGAAATTTCATTTTCAAATTAAATTAGGTCATTTTCTGGTCTAACTAGCTTGGGTCTTGGATCGGTAGCTTCGGCTGGTTTCACCAGTCTAAAGAGACCAAGTAGACTTGATCTTATTAGAGTTGGTTTCCCCAACGTACTATCATCTCACCTCCTCCCAATACTATGTTTTCAAGTTTCAAGTAATTTAGTCCTTAAATCTAAGTATTCCTTAAATCTAAGCATGCAATTTGCGAAAATTAAATAAGCAAACAATCAATCAATTAACAAAAATTATCTAATTATAAAAATTGTTTTGATTTTGGCTCCCCCTGGACTAAAGCCTCTGTATGGGTTAGGCAAGATGTGAATCTTGTCTTTGGGGATCCAAAATTGATTTGAACCAGTTGGTTTAGTCAGACACAGTTTTGGCACCCATGCCTGAACCTTAGGTCTTGACTGGTTCAGTACAGCAAAGTAAGATCTTTGCCGAGATTTGGTTCTATAGCCAAGTCCGGATCGGTTTAGAACAGACTTCTGTTTTCCCAGAATCATATCAAGATTCTTGGAACCAGAAGTGAATCGTTCTAAAGCTGTTCTTAAGTCCTTAACTTGAGTTTTCAGAGAGGAATTCTCTGATTCAAGTTTTTCAACTTGATCAGGGGTTCCTTCCTGAATTTTCTCAGTTAAGGATTTAGAATCAGCTCCCTCTTTCAGGAGTTTTACTTCCTGTCGGAGGGACTCGATTCGGAGTTTGGCTTTCGCCAAATCTCGGGATAGATAGGAAATAAGCGAATTCAACTGCAATTTTGAAAAACCCGTTACCCTTATTTCGCCGTCGTCGGAGAATGTCAGCTTGCCGTCGTCCTGGTTCGGGTCTGAGTCAGTCTCGATTTGATCCGAAGCGGTCAGGGCTAGAAGATTGGACTGGGGTGCTTCTTCTTCTTCTTTTGAGGAAGATTCGTCCCAGGTTGCTTGGAGTGCCTTCTTCTTTCTGGTCTTTTTGGACTCCTTTAGACTTGGACATTCAGTCTTGTAGTGGCCCTTCTTCTTGCATTCGTAGCAGGTTACGTTAGGCTTAGTTGCAGGTTCAGCTGGTCCGTCCCTTCTTCGGCTTGTTCTCCGTGTGTTGGTTTGGTTCTTCAACTTTTTGTAGTAGCTTCGAGCTAGCCGGACCAGTTCAGATTGATCTTCTTCTTGATCTTCTGTTTCTGAATCTGAGGTAGATTCGGGTTCAACTTGAGTTTGCTTCTTGGTTGTTTTTCCTGTTTTCCCTGCAAAGAAAGCTATACTTTTCTCGACCAAATCGCAGTTAGTCTGTTCATGCAGTTCAAGTTCAGAAAATAACTCATCTAGCTTAATTTTTGAAAGATCCCTGGAGACCTTGTATGCATCTACCATGGATGCCCACAAGGTGGTTCTAGGGAATGCGTTTAGGGCATACCTTATAAGATCACGGTTTTGAACCTGGTGACCTATTGCGTGAAGTCCGTTCATCAGTTCCTGGATTCTGGCGTGGAGCTGGGCTGCTGTCTCGTTATCTGCCATTTTGATAGTGAAGAGCTTGTTCAGTAGCAGGTCCCGTTTGCTGATCCTCGTATCTGAAGTTCCTTCGTGGAGCTCAATCAGTTTAGCCCATAGCTCCTTGGCACTGTTGAATGGGCCTACGCGGTTCAGCTCCTCTTTTGTCAGTCCGCATTGAAGGGTCTGAGTTGCTTTGGCGTCAGCTTCAATCTTGCGTTTGAGGGCAGTGTCCCACTCTGAGTAGTTTTGTGGTACGCCATCAGCATTTGTGGGAATCATCAGTCCAGACTGGATGATTATCCACATATCCACCTGAGTTTTCAGGTGGACCTCCATTCGACTTTTCCAGTAAGGAAAGTCTTCTCCACTGAAAAGTGGAGGTCTGGCGGTGCTAAAGCCTTCTTGGATGGCCATTTGTTCTGAAATAGCAAACAACAAAAAAAACAAGAATATTCCAAGACTTGGTCTTGGATTAGTAGTGCGGGAAGAAAAGAAATAAAGATAATTTCAAGGGGTGTTGCACCAACCTTGAAAGAAAAATTCGAACGAAAATTTAAAAAAAAATTGAGAGGGAAAAAAAACGAAAGAAATCCGAAAAATTTTCAAACTGGTGGTTGCACCAAGTTTGAATTCCCCGCTCTGATACCACTTGTTGGATCGAGAGATGCGATAGAGGGGGGGGTGAATGTCGCAAATCGTTCGGATTTCGTAAAGAGCAATTGCGTAGCGGAATAATCAAAATCAGACAATGCGAACACCAAGATTTTTACTTGGTTCGGAGCCTGGGTCGACTCCTACTCCAAGGCCCACGGTCGTTGACCGTTTACTATGGGCAATACTATAATCGCGCAAAACAATTTTACAAAGATTGATTACAGTAAACTGCAGTAAGAAAAAAAAGACAGCTTTTCTTTGTTACCGACGTCCGGTGTAAATCGAAGTTCCAGAGCAGTTGGACGTCGCCGGCGCTTGTATCTCGAGTCTGGAGGGTTCTGGAGCAGAGCGCGGGAGCAGAAGAGCGTGATTGCGTTCAATGGAATTGATGTTTTAAACCTGGGGTCGAGGGCCCTTTATATAGGGCTGGGGGCGCCCGGAATGCTCGGGGCGCCCTCCCACGTGGCCTCTGATCCGGCGTGCTCTCGGTCGTGACTGATCGCTTCGACTTCGGGATAACAGTTGACCGGGGCGCCCGGAGCGCTCGGGGCGCCCGGTTGACCGGTCAAAGCTTCATCCATTTGGTTTCGCGAGGGCGCGCTTCGGCAGCTGGCAGTGGGGGCTTCACTGGGGGTGCCCGCGACACGCGGGGCGCCCGGAGCGCGCGGGGCGCCCGAAACATCAGGGGCGCCCCGAAATGCTGCTGTCGGGGCTTTTTCTTTGTCTGCTGACTTCGGTTGACTCTGGGGGCGCCCGAAACCTCCGGGGCGCCCTGCTCAGCTACTGCCTCACTCCTCTGAGGTTCTCTGAGCTGCAGATACACAGTCCTGCGGTCCTGCATCCAGGGTTAGTCCAAAACAGCAAATATTATGTTAGTTTATACAGCCTTAGCTGTCTTGGTTCTGACTTTGGGTCTCCAAAATGGAGCCCTAGGTCGAACCGACGCCTAATGTTCCCTCAAGGGGAACGCGTCCTCACCTACTCCTCTCGGGAGAATTTACCTGGTGCCAACCGGCTCCTCCAGTTGGACTTTTGCCCGGCAGTCCTTCGCCAGGTCTTGAGTTGCCAAGCTGCCCTTCGCTTGGTGCCTAGCAGCCCTTCGCTAGGTCTTTTCTTCTGGCAGCCCTTCGCCAGTGCCTAGCATTCCTTCGCTAGGGTTTGTCCATTCTGGCAGTCCTTCGCCAGAGCCTAGCAGTCCTTTGCTAGGGCTTTTCCTGTCTGGCAGTCCTTCGCCAGTGCCTAGCATTCCTTTGCTAGGGCTTTTCCTGTACACTCAAGAAACTTGTTAGACAACAACTGACCCTTAACTTTTGAACCATTTTGCCAATATTAAAACACAGGTTTGACTTGGGTGCATTCTGCACCAACAACCTATTCCTTTTATAGTTGTTTATGTTCGTAATTATTTTAACTATTTAACTAATTTGTTGATCGTTGATTTATTTTTACAGGGTTATTCATCCCCTCTAGTCGGCCTGCATATGACTAACTATAACCGGTTCATCAAATGTGACCTATTATGAGACTTCATATGGTTCTTTACATGTCAATGAAGATCTCATTATAGATCAAAGTGTAAGTTTCTTTAGACTTGAAGTAGTCAAGTCATTTTGTTCATAAAGACTTATACTTTGACATCTTAGTATAATATCTCCTAGGAGATGTTCAAGTTAGGCTCCGTCATAATACATGAGGGAGGAAGAGAAAGAGGTCACCTCAACAAGGAGAAGATGTAGGTTTGAGATGATTAAATATAAGTCAATATGTCCGAAGGTGTTTAAATAGCCAAAAGAGGATTCACCACTTCTTCTACAAGGAGATGTATATTATATGACCTTTTGTCAGGATTGTTATTCATAAGTTTTTGGTCAAAGCAAGAAGAAGATCTTCTTAGACATTTTTTTTGAGTAATTTGAATTCATAGGATAAAGAACTACAATTTTAGCTAGGTGTGACATAATCAACCTAGTGGGCATTAATACATATACCACGTCCTGAACCAATTGAGAATAAGATAAGTAAAAGGAATATACACACTGATAACAGTAGCTGAGATGAAGGGTTCAAAAGATATTCTAAAGTCAACTGTGATTTTTTTTTGTCAATTAGGGATCATGATATACTACTAGGTGCTACTCATGATCGATTCATACTTAATGGTTAATTATGAATGATATGTTAGTGCTGAAAGCACCAATCGAACCTTGTTTTGATATTAGCAAAAGGTTCAAAGTTACGTGTTAATTGTGATCTAATGAGTTACTCTAAGTGTGCAGTAAAATCTTAGTTGAGCTAGGTACTAAGTCTTGGCCGAGGGCTGGGCAACGAAGACATGACCGAGGGTTGGACACTAAGTCTTGGCCGAGGGCTAGACAACGAAGACCTGACCGAAGGTTGGATACTAAGACCTGGCCGAGGGCTGGGTAATGAAGTCATGATATGGAGGATCGGCCAGAAGACTTGGGTGATCGAGGATAACAGATAGGAGTCAAGATGGATCGAGGATCGGACGTTGCGAGTTTCGGAGTCGAGATTGAAGGTTGAGCAAAAGTTAAACCGAGGATTGGCAACAGGTAAACTCTCCTGAGAGGAGTAGGTGAAGAAGCACTCCCTAAAGAGGGAACAGTAGACGTTGGTCCGATCTAGGAATTCGATCAAAACCTAAAAATCAGGATTGGACAGAGTGAGCTGTCTAATGCATTTCATTTCATTATACATATATTTTGTTTGTGTTTTTCTAACTCTATTTTGCAAAAAAGCAAAGTAAAGGGAGGCTGAAAACTTGGGTTCAGGCGCCTGAGAGAGACTCAGGCGCTTGGGAACCTAGGCGCTCGAATTCCAGACGCTTGGGAGGCACTCAGGCGCCTGAGACTGGCTGGACTCAGCCATGGCTTACTAAGTTGGCGTGCATGGATTGGCCATTTCACATTCCATCCTAGGCGCCCAGGAGGTAAATAGGCGCCCAGGAATGCATAAAATTTCATGATGAAGTTTCATGATCGGTTGCCAGGTCACTACATTGGGGGTGCTCGAGATGGGCTTTCAGGTGCCTGGGATATGCTATAAAAGAGCCTTCAACTAGTTCACTCATCATGGAATTTATTACAATCTTCTCTCTTGTGTGTTGCGCCCATAGCTGCTCAAAGACGTCGAAACACAACTCTAAGAACAACGCTTCAACCTTCAACACTTTGATCGTTGGCATAATTGTTACTTTTTGTACTTCACTTATAATATATATGTACTCATTTCGAACTGATAGTGGAGTGACAAAGTAAATGATCAAGGATCGTGACCTTAAAGTAGGAGTCATCATAAACTCCGAACCAAGTAAAAATAAACACGTGTTAGTCATGCTTGTTTTTCTCTTTCTTATTTTCGCTACATACTTGGTTTTCTCTATGTCCGAATTCTAAAACCGTGAACGAGCGCTATTTACCCCTCTATCGCTCTACTCGATCCTACATGATCAATATAACTGAAAACCTATTAGGTCATCGCACTAGGAATATGTCTTAAAGACTTAAAAATAAGTTAGAAAAATAAGACGCCTCTTGTAGCGAGTTGGGCTTATTTATGTGACATGGGTTTGAGTTTTATGTTCATGATTCTTGCAGGTAAATTGGAACAACACATGTGATGTGGGTTTTTTTTTTAAAGAAAGAATTTTATATCAAGAAGTAAAGAAATACCATAATAGAAGGGGGACCAAACCTAACCTTCTAATATGGATTTACAAGGAAAGAACTGGTTTTACATTTACTGAATACAAAGGAAAATTCTGCTCGGAATAGTCTTGTACAATTCAACCTTCATTTGTAAGTCAACATCAATAGCATAGCTCCTTTGAGTTTTCAGAAATCTTTTTGGTGAAAGCTTCATACAATTCTGAACATTTGTGACAAAGGGAAACTTTCTTCATCGAGCCATGTTACATTAAAACCCATATCATAAAGATAACCTTCAACCAAAATAAGCCAAACAGGTATAATGATCCTTCAATTTTTAGCAATTCTACCTGTCGACAGTCCTACAGATACATTAGTTATATCCCAAAATTCAAAAACAAGGAAATCCAACATCAACTAATAATTCAGCGATCAGTTATGAAAATTGCTGCACCCAGCAGTCTAGATTTCAGTATTACTGAGTTGGCCGCAACTACTAGAATCAGAAACCATAATCCTTAGTAGTCAGATTCAAAAATATTATCAGTAAATGCTACCTTCAATTAAGCAAAGCCATTTGCAGATTTAATGAAACTTCGAACTACTGTTTGTAACAAAACAGCCTATCGAATAGCATTATTGATGCCTATCGACAGCCCAACCCTATAAGCATACAGATCCACTTGTTTTCCAGGTTTTGTTTTGGAGTAATAACAGTAAAAACAGCTTTCAGTTGAGCAGGCCAAGCGGATTTGAAGGACAATCTTCAGTATGGACTAAATGTCTGTCGGCAGCGTTGTATCAGTTTATCCAATCAAAGTTCAGTATTTTTGTCAGACATTTGCTCTGCATAAATTTACTTCTGCTTTCAGCCAATCTAGATTTACATTACCTTTTGCTATTCCGCCAAAAACTCAGTGAAATGCTTAAGCCCGGATACTTCCATATTGGTGAAAACAGCTGAATTATCTGTAATTACAGCAAAGAATAACCATGTTGAAAAAGCTCTGTTCAAAACCAAATTAAAGACAAGTCCAGCAGCAGAAATCATTCAGCAAACATTATAAAGAGTGATAAATTGTTTTCCAGAGAGACTATTAAAAGACTGCAACACAACTCCCGAAATAGACAAATTGCTTTGTCACATATAAGCCTGTAGTTATGCAACCATAAGTCCATGGAAGATTATCCAGATGAATTGGAACTTAGGAAGAACAAAGCCATAGAGATAGATCCATAATTCCTATCTAGATAATGATCAAAGGCATTTCAGAAACCCGTAACATCAATCGTGGATTTAAAGAAATCGGCATTTACAGCTTCAGTCAAAAAAATCCTATCTACATTTCAGTTAACCAGCTAATACTCTCAAATCAAGATCTCAAATATTCAGAACCTGCTAACCTTCCAGTTGGAACAGATAACAGAAGTAGAAACCAATTCTCTCAGATCTGTAAAGAAAACCATCAGAGCTCTGAGAGTGAAAAGAAATTGGCTCAGCATTTAAAGTTTAACCTTATCACAAGAGTTTTTGGATCATTTTAACATAAGGAAGACCCGACCTATCTATCTTACAAATGCCATATAAAGTTTTATCAATATCATGCTTGAATAATACTTTCTCTACCTGCCACTTGAATAATACTTTTATAAAGGCTTGATCTTGAACCTCAAGCCTTAATAAAGAGGTATATAAATACCTCTCCACGAAACAAAAGGTGAGAAGGGTTTTATTTTTCTTCCCTCTTGTTTTTGTTGCCACCGCCCAACATACCCGCCATACACCTCCTTGCTGCCACCCCCATTTGGTGCTGCTGGCTCCCCTCCCAGTCATCTTCCTCCATGCCACCCAAGAGGTTGGTTGGCTTTTACAAGACTCATTCGTGGTAGTATGGTATTGCATAGATAGTGGTCATTTGTACACCTTGATTGCACACAGGACTGATTAGTAGTGGCATGTTGTTGTATGCAGTCATTAGCTAGATAGCTACATGTACACTCTATATGCTCACTGTTGGAGTAATTAGGTACCTTGGGTTTTGATATTTGGGAAAAGGTTTAAGTTAGAATTATTGTTGTATTTAATGTTGCATTGTGCGAATGCAGGATACAGGTACGAAGGCGAAAAGTCCAAGTGACATCTTGGCAAAGGTAGACCTGATAATAAGGACCGAGGCCGAAGGAAGCTCTAGAAGGAATGGCGTGAAGGATGGAGAGGCATCCGAGGGACGCCAGGCTGATGGAGGAGGCTAGAAGGCTAGGTCTAGGTTGGTCAGGTGAGGACGAGTGCTGAGTGACTATACTCGGGGTTGAAACCGTAGGTTTAGGGTTTGGGTAGTCGACTGCTGCTTGGAGTAGTCGACTGGTGTTGGGCATGTTGAGGCAATCGGCCCAAGAATGATCGGGAAGATCATGGTTTTGATGTGTGTGCCAATAAGTTTAAGGTTAGGATGTTATGTTGTATTTGATATGTGTGATTGGGTTTGCAAGACTTGGAGAATCACACATGGAGAACATATCCGAGGGACGAGAGCCAAGGGAGGAAGATTCCAAGGGCAAGTCGGGAAGTGGACTTCAAGGGCACACATGAAGGGTGGCATGGAGGCAAGCCAAGGGAAGGCTGTGTGCGCATCCGAGAGACAATAGCCAGAGGAAGATGACTTCAAGGGGCGAGCCAAGGGAGTGCACCTGAAGGCACACATGAATGAGAGTGTTTGGAGTGATTGTAAGTGAGTGGAGAGGCTGGGCAGTCAACTGCCAAAACTCACAGAAGGTTTTTAGCCTTCGACTGGTCAACTGCCCCAGGAGCAGTCGACTGGTCACCCCGAAAAACTAGCCATTGGCTAGCATTTAAAGCTAGACCAGTCGACTGCCAAATGGGCAGTCGATTGGTGCGGGTTGGACAGCTTGCGAAGTTGTTCTGTTCTCTTATTTAAAGGGGACTTTTTGACACGAGTTGGGTACGGTTTTTCACTGTACCAAAGTGCTGTTAGTGCCCATATTGTTCAGTTCTTCCTCTAGCTTTCATTGCATCTTGTAAAGAGGAAGAAGACGATCTTGTGAAGGTTTTCTCCACCTTGAAGGAGGTTTTCATAGTGGAGAGTGTGCAACCGCGTGGATCCTTGGATTAGTCACCTTTCGGGGTGGATACCAAGTAAAACCTTTGTGTTAGCATTGAATCTTTTGTTTTCTATTATATTTTGTATTGTGCTAACCCTATTGTAGAGAAAAATCGAAAAGAGCTATTCATCCCCCTCTAGCCGAGCCATCGATCCTAACAAGTGGTATCAGAGCACAAGGACGCCTTCAACGGACTAACCGCCAAGAAGAGCAATCATTGAAATGGCCGGCTCGCATATTCGACCGCCAAAATTCGAGGGAGAATTTTCATGGTGGAAGAAGAGAATGGAGGTATTTTTCAATACCGACTTTGACATTATGTTAATCATGGAAAATGATTTTGAGGTGCCTAGGGACCAAGATAACAAGCTTCTTGAGAAAGTAAGGTGGAGCAAGAAGCAAAAAGATGATCACTTGGCAAATTCAAAAGCCTTGCATCATCTACTTAGTGTGCTTCCGCAACAAGAAGTGATAAGGATTGGAAACTACTCAAGTGCCAAGGATTTATGGGACAAGTTAGTGGAACTTCATGAAGGCACCTCGGAGGCTAAAATGGCGAAAAGAGATCTTCTTCGGTCCCAACTCAATAATATCAAGCTTGACAAAGGGGAGAAGGTAACAAGCTTACATGCTAGATTTAAAGAAATTCTTATTGGGCTAACAAGTGTAGGGGAACAATTATCCAACCGAGACATTGTGATGAAACCCTCAATGCCTTCCCAAGAATGTTAACTTGGAGCTCAATGGTGGACTCTTACTACATTTCCAAGGATCTAGAGAAAACGTCTCTAGAATTTTTTCTCAACTATGGAGCTTCATGAGACTCGAGTTGGAGGAACAAACAAAGAGTCATACTACAAGCCAAAGAGTATAGCTCTTGTGGCAAACAAGGGAAAAGGCAAGAAGAAGGATGTCTCATCATCCGATTCGGAGGAATCTAGTGCTTCCATGGGTAGTGATGCGGAAGCCTACATGGTAAGAAAGGTAAGAAAAGCGTTTAAACAATTTTTAACTAACAAGTCTCATGGTAGGAGAGAATCAAGGAGCAAAAATAAATCAAGAAAGATTATTTGCTACAATTGCCAAGGAGAAGGACACATGAGAGATAAGTGTCCTCTCTTGAAAAAGAAGGAAGGAAAGAAGAAATAAGGAAAGAAGAAATCAAAAGAGAAGGAGAAGAAGGTGCAAAACTTGAAGGCTACATGGGATGATCCATCTTCATCGGAGGACGAGGAGCATTTTGTATCCCATTTTACACTAATGGAAATCGATGACATTGTCTCCACGACATCTGAGTTTGAAGAGGGGAAAAGCTCAAGTGAAGATGAAGGGAGTTCAAGTGAAGGGGGAGGCTCCACCTCGGAATCGGACTTCTCGGTAAGTGAGGTACACAACTTACCCACTTCTATTCTTGTAAAGATAATTTTGAGTACTAGTGATGATTTGGTTGATGCTAAAAAGAAAATTAAGTGCTTAAAAAGGGAAAATTGCATGTTAAAGGATAAACTGGCATCTATGGAATTTAAGGATAATGAGCATGCTTCTTCTTCTATCTCAAATGACCCATGTTTAGAAGAAGAAAATTAGGATTTAAGGGAAAAGGTAGATAGCTTTACCCAAGCACTTAGGAAGTTTGAAGTTGGCTCAAAAACATTAGATATGATCATTGGGAGCCAAAGAGCAAGCTTTAGGAAAGAGGGATTGGGTTTTGGGAAGTCTAACAATGGGAAAACCTATCATTGCCTAATTGCTAGAGGACAATCAAAGACCAAGACCCTAAGTAAGAAATGGATCCCTAAAGAGTACTTGATTAATCCAATTAGGAAACATTACTATTGGGTACCAAAGTCAATTCTCAAGAGTTAGAGGATTTGGGATAAGTCAACCATGGTATTAGAATTTTAAATTTTTGAAATTTGGTTGACTTGAAACATTGAGGGGGAGTTTGTAGCCCATAGTCGAAATTCATGATGAATTGGGCAAAAATAAGGCTTACCTTGAAAATATCTCATATTACTTAGTTTATGATTGTATTCTTATATATGGGATGTTAGGATGATACAATTGGTTCACTTGTACTTGTGGCATAGTGTTGAATCATTAAATGTATCAAAATCATTGAAAATAGATCAACCATGGGGAAGACATGTGTTTAATTAATGGACACCTTCCTCAAAGATCATGGTTGAACATTTTAAACATTTAAAAATCATTTTATGTCTTATATGTTTTGCCATAAGCTTAGAAGATATGTGAATGCAAAATTAGTTTGCAAAATTGATACAAACTTAGTGGTTTTCAAGAAATTTGAACTTTGGTCAAAAGTCAAACATGTTTGAAATTTTTCACGAAATGATATTTTTCCCTAATAGAGTATCTTACATGAAACATGTTTGCAAATTTTTACAATTTTTGGAATTTTCTGGAATTTCAGCTGAATATTCTGACTGAAAGAGTATCAGTCGACTGCCCATTTGGGAAGTCGACTGGCACGGCTGTTTTCAGCAGTCTGAATTTTTTTCAGAAATCTAAATTTCTCTCATTTGATGCCATGGATTAGGGTTGCTTGGGCAATCATTTTGATGGTGTCAAAAGGGGAGAATGAGTGTGTTAAGTTTGATTTTTAGCTTAAAATGGGTGGTTTAAGCTTAAATCTTGGAGTATGATGAAAAATTAAAAATGGATAAAGACATAGGTTAAGGGGGAGGTTACCTCTTAGGTTTTGCTATGTCTTATATTTTTAATTGCTGTTGCTTGGTGTTAAGTTAGGTTTGAAACTTAACTTGGATTATGAGTAGAATTGAAAATGGGAGAAGACTTGGATTAAGGGGGAGGTTACCTCTTAGGTTTTTGATATGTCTTATGTTTTTCAATTGCTACTATTATTTACCTTGTTGACTGATATTTTATCCCTAAACTTAAACATATTGCCACACATCAAAAAGAGGGAGATTGTTGAGGCAATCGACCCAAGAATGATCGGGAAGATCATGATTTTGATGTGTGTGCCAATAAGTTTAAGGTTAGAGTGTTATGTTGAATTTGATATGTGTGATTGAGTTTGCAGGACTTGGAGAATCACACATGGAGAACATATCCGAGGGACGAGAGCCGAGGGAGGAAGACTCCAAGGGTAAGCCGGGAAGTAGACTTCAAGGGAACATGTGAAGGGTGGCATGGAGGCAAGCCAAGGGAAGGCTTGTGTGCACATCGGAGGGATGATAGCCAGAGGAAGATGACTTCAAGGGGCGAGCCAAGGGAGTGCACCTGAAGGCACACGTGAAGGAGAGTGTTTGGAGTGATTGTAAGTGAGTGGAGAGGCTAGGCAGTCGACTGGTAGGAAGCCAGTCGACTGCCAAAACTCACAGAAGGTTTTCAGCCTTCGACTAGTCGACTGCCCCAGGAGCAGTCGACTGGTCACCCTGAAAAACTAGCCGTTGGCTAGCATTTAAAGCTAGACCAGTCGACTGCCAAATGGGTAGTCGACTGGTGCGGGTTGGACAGTTTGCAAAGCTGTTCTGTTCTCTTATTTAAAGTGGATTTTTTGGCACGAGTTGTTGGAGCAATCAGCCCTAAGATGGTCCGGAGTGACCATGGGTTTTGATGTTTGGGCAAAGGGTTTAAGTTAGGTTTACCCTTGTATTTGATATGCATATGTTGAGTGTGCAGGTTGTACAGGTTACGCATGTGGACTTGACTGGACGGCCTCAGTACGGTGAAGGATGGCATGGAGGCAAGCTGGAGGCTTGTGTGCGCATCTGAGGGACTTTGGAGAGCAGGGACGATGAGCTGATGGGCATGGACTTCAAGGCGTACGTGAAGGGTGGCATGGAGGCAAGCTGGAGGCTTGCGTGCGCATTCGAGGGACGAGGGCCGAAGATGAAGAGGGCGCGAAGGCAACAGTCGAGGCTGCGGAGGAGGAGTCAGTCGAGTTGTGAGGGTACGAGTGCAGTGTGATTGTACTCGGGAAATCCTAGAGTTTGAGTGCGGAGTGGAATGTACTCAGGATGGGTAACCTTAGGTGGGTGAGTAGACCAGTCGACTGCCCATAGGGCAGTCGACTGAGGGAACTCACAGAAAGGTCTCAGCCTGGGACCAGTCGACTGCCCTGTGGGCAGTCGACTGGTAGCGGCTGGTGAGTTGGCTAAAATTCGAACGTTGGAGTTGCAACGGTCGAATTTAGCTGGCACCAGTCGACTGCCCTGGGGGCAGTCGACTGTTAGCGAGAAATCAGCCCCGAGTCCTATTTAAAGAGGACGTCGTGGTGGCTGAGTTTCTTGACGAAACTTGCTTGGATAGGGTAAGTTAGTAGTCTTGTGTGCTCAGTAGCTTGCAAAGGATTGTGGAGAGGTTTCTCCACCCATAAGGAGCGACACGGTTCTAGCCGGAGGTTATCCGGGGTTTAATCCGCCGAAGGATTGTTGGATTAGTCACCCGACCGGGGTGGATACCAACTAAAATTGGTTTGTTAGCATTGTTTCTTTGTTATTATTGTTTTTATTTGTATTTCCGCTGCGCTAACAATCTTGTAGAGTAAAGAGAATCGACAAACCGCTATTCACCCCCCCTCTAGCGGACCGGCAACGATCTAACAATTGGTATTAGAGCGAAGGACCGCTCTTGATCGGACTAACCGCCGAGGGAGCAACCGCTAGAGGTGAAAAATCATGGAAGACAAACTTGGGGACAACATCAACACCCCACCGCCCTACGACAACGAAGATTTCGATTATTGGCGGGCGAGGATGAAGAATTGGCTTAGCATGGAATGGGAGTGCATGGTCATGCTAGAAGAGCCATTTGAAGTCCCAAAGGACAAGCATGGAAAGAAGCTTCGTCCTAGAAATTAGACTCAAGAGCAACAGGACTACTCTAGGGCAAACAAGAAGGTAATAGATATATTAATTGATGCTTTGCCTAATAATGTCTTGAGTGGTGTAGGGACATATGAAAATGCGTGCGAATTATGGACCAAAATAGAAGATTTTTATAAGAACACCATCCAAGCTAAATCAAAAGAAGATTCCAATAAAGTGAGCTTCACGATTCAAGAAGAGGAGAGAAATGAGTCATCCACTTCATCAAGTGAAGTGTCAAGTTCTTCAAGTGAGGAGGAGGAGCTATGTGAAAGATCATCAACCTCCTCAAGAGAAGAAGAAGAGGCATCGAGTTCAAGAATTGAGGGGGAGGAGAGACCCTCATCTACACATGATCAAGAGGAAGTCTCCACTTCATCCAAGGGTGAAGAGGAAGTCAACCAAGCCTCAACCTCCACCAAAGCAAGGACTAAAGACCACATTGTATGCTTTGGGTGCAATGAAAAGGGGCACTACAAGGATAAGTGCCCACTAGGTAAGAAAAAGGAGGTACACCCTAAACCCATTGTAAATTCCATTAAAGCTAATGTGGGTTGTAGAACTGGTGAAGCTCAAGCTAAAAGGAAGAAGATTCGATGCTTCACATGTGGAGAACTAGGGCATTATCACACTAAATGCCCTAGAAAAGGTGAGCTAAAGAAGATGGAAAATCTAAGAAGATGGGAAAAAGAAGAAAGAAGGAAGAGAAGAAGCTCACAACAAGGAAGGACTACAAGGGTAAGGGAGGTACCCTCTAACCCTAGTTTAAAAAGAAATTCGATTTCAAGTTCTTCTTTACACTTCAAGAATCATGTTAATTACCCACCCATGCATGCTAGAACTCATAAGAATTATTTATTTGTGCATAATCATGGATTTAAGTACAATGATAGGACTAAGGGTAACAAGGTAGATCATAACCCTAAGAAAAGCATGCATCATGACAGACCTAAGACTTGGGCACCTAAGGATCAAGGCATTGACCCCAAGAAGGGGAGACAAATGCCTAAGAAAATGGATAGGTCTAGGAATGTCCAAAGTGGACATATGGAATCCAAGGTTAGAGGGCTAAAAAGGGAAAATCAAGCCTTAAGGGCAAGGCTTGATACTTTAGAGAAGACCTTAGAAAGATTCAAGATTGGATCTAAAGGTCTAGACATGGTGTTGGGTAGTATAAAACCCAACTATGATAGATCGGGATTGGGGTACCGATCTAAGACCTCCAAGGGCAATGGAAAGAAGTATGCTGGGAAAGCATACAATCTTAGTAAGGAGGGAAGGTCCAAGGATGGCAAGGGGATGTCATCCAAGGGTAAAAAGAGTGACCTAACCAAGGACAAGGTGTCCAAGGTTAAAAAGGTCAATTTTGTAGGCCAAGAGTCACCGGTGGCACACCGGTGTGGCATAGTGTGGATGGAGTCACCTAGGGAGGTGACTAAGGCTAAGAGCTCAAGGGGGAGCTCTAGGAGCCTTTGGGGTCCATGGTAAATGGATATCAAAAGTTTCTCCCTTAGGAAATTAGATGAAATGTCCCAAAAAGGGTTGGAAGACTTAGGTAAGTCTTAATCCTAGATTTTGGCACATTAAAAGGAGAATTTAGGGGAAAAAGATGAAAAAGAAGAGTTAATTGATAAAATTGAGGTTTAATGGTGGAACACCATATAATTCAATGATATAAATGAGTTGTGATCAAGGAGAAGGGGATGCATTGAAGAGAAGTGAGAATTAGCACTTTTAGGATGAGCTCATTTGATATTTTTTAGAAGAAGTAGGATTTCGTGCCAATCTTGGGATTTGGAGTACACTTATTTGGAAACATATTTTTCCCAAGTAGATATTGGCTTCACAAATCTCCCCACAAAATTTCAGAATTTTTGGAGATTTGTAGAATTTTTAGGACATTTCTGAAAGTCGGGCTGGAAAACCTGAAATTCAGGTATCAGTCGACTGCCCTGGGGGCAGTCGACTGGTAAGAGCCCAGAAACATTCTGTGAGTTTTGGGAGTCGACTGCCACAGGGGCAGTCGACTGGTCTGTAGGCTGAAATGAAAATAGGTGTATTGGACAATCAAAATTACAAATTTGGATTATAGGATATGGCTGTGGATTTAAAGTCTTAATTATGATCTCATATTCCTTAAATGAAGTGTTATCTCATGGGTTAATAAGGATTTATTGATATTTTGAAAACCAAGGAAGATTGATAAAGTTTCCCTAGGTAGCTAAGATTTAGAGGTTAAATAGGGAACATTGAGGACAATTCCATGTGTCGAATTATGATGGGTAGATTTGACAAACACATGGGATTAGAAACGAATTTAAAAGTTGATACTTAATGCAAAATCCTTAAGAAACTTAGATGTGTACCAAAAGTCAAGCACACTTGATATTTCCATGATATCATATTTTTCTAGGATAAGGTATATCCTAGCAAGTGTGCTTGCAAACTTTAGAGTTTTTAGACTTTTGTTGAGTTCTTTTTGGCACTTAGGGAAAGATTGCCTCGGGCAATGCTATAAGAGTGTCAAAGGGGGAAGAACTCGGGTGTTGGGTTGTGTATGACTCAACGTGGTGTCTAGGAGGTTAAGTTGGGTAGAACTTGACCTGAGAAAAATGAAAATTAGGGGAAGACATGGGTAAAGGGGGAGGTTGCCTCCTAGTTGCTTTGATTTTCATTTTGAAATTTTTGGGTTTTGTGTCAAACTTGGGAATGGTGATAGATACATGGGTAAATGTATTTTTCCAAGTAAGTATGGGTACCACAAACCTCTCCACAAAATTTGGGAATTTTTGGAGATTTGTGAAATTTTTGGCGCATTTCTGAATTTCGTCAGAAATGCTGAAATTTCAGACTTTCAGAGTATCAGTCGACTGCCATTTTGGCAGTCGACTGGTCAAGGCCAATTTTTGTATCAGCAACTGGTTTGGGGTCTAAATTATGCAAAACAAGTGTATGGGGGCTAGTATACATTGTTTATGGTCATTAGGGATTAAAAGAACTAATAATTGGGTAATTATTGGGGTCTTTTTGATGTATGACAAAGGGGGAGAGAAGTTTGTGTTTAAGTTGGGAAACCAAACTTACCTTTGCATGAAACCCTAGGTTTAGGGGGAGTTGAGATTAAAGGGGAGCATGGTTGCTCCCTTCTTGGCATAAGGGGAACCTTGGACAGGTTCTTAAAAAGCCTTTGTAAGTCCAATGTAGAGGGAGCTTGGGAGAAGCTTTAAAAAGCCCGGTTTGTGTGGAAAAATCCTAACTTAGAGGGTTAGGTGGTAAAATTCCTAGCTTGGAGAGCTAGGTGTGTAAAAAGTCCTAACTTGGAGGGTTAGGTGTGGGATGCCTTGGGATAGGATCCAGTTATGCATTGCATATGCATTCATTTAGCATTGTTTTTGCTATTTACTACTATCTTGCTTTCCTAACTTAAACGGATTGCCAAACATCAAAAAGGGAGAGATTGTTGGAGCAATCGGCCCTAAGATGGTCCGGAGTGACCATGGGTTTTGATGTTTGGGCAAATGGTTTAAGTTAGGTTTACCCTTGTATTTGATATGCATATGTTGAGTGTGCAGGTTGTACAGGTTACGCATATGGACTTGACTGGACGACCTCAGTACGGTGAAGGATGGCATGGAGGCAAGCTGGAGGCTTGTGTGCGCATCTGAGGGACTTTGGAGAGCAGGGACGATGAGCTGATGGGCGTGGACTTCGAGGCGTACGTGAAGGGTGACATGGAGGCAAGCTGGAGGCTTGCGTGCGCATCCGAGGGACGAGGGCCGAAGATGAAGAGGGCGCGAAGGCAACAGTCGAGGCTGCGGAGGAGGAGTCAGTCGAGTTGTGAGGGTACGAGTGCAGTGTGATTGTACTCGGGAAATCCTAGGGTTTGAGTGCGTAGTGGAATGTACTCAGGATGGGTAACCTTAGGTGGGTGAGTAGACCAGTCGACTGCCCATAGGGCAGTCGACTGAGGGAACTCACAGAAAGGTCTCAGCCTGGGACCAGTCGACTGCCCTGTGGGCAGTCGACTGGTAGCGGCTGGTGAGTTGGCTAAAATTCGAACGTTGGAGTTGCAACGGTCGAATTTAGCTGGCACCAGTCGACTGCCCTGGGGGCAGTCGACTGTTAGCGAGAAATCAGCCCCGAGTCCTATTTAAAGAGGACGTCATGGTGGCTGAGTTTCTTGACGAAACTTGCTTGGATAGGGCAAGTTAGTAGTCTTGTGTGCTCAGTAGCTTGCAAAGGATTGTGGAGAGGTTTCTCCACCCACAAGGAGCGACACGGTTCTAGCCGGAGGTTATCCGGGGTTTGATCCGCCGAAGGATTGTTGGATTATTCACCCGACCGGGGTGGATACCAACTAAAATTGGTTTGTTAGCATTGTTTCTTTGTTATTATTGTTTTTATTTGTATTTCCGCTGCGCTAACAATCTTGTAGAGTAAAGAGAATCGACAAACCGCTATTCACCCCCCCTCTAGCGGACCGGCAACGATCTAACACGAGTTGGGTACGATTTTTCACTGTACCAAAGTGCTGTTAGTGCCCATATTGTTAAGTTCTTCCTCTAGCTTTCATTGCATCTTGTAAAGAGGAAGAAGATGATCTTGTGAAGGTTTTCTTCACCTTGAAGGAGGTTTTCATAGTGGAGAGTGTGCAGCTGCGTGGATCCTTGGATTAGTCACCTTTCGGGGTGGATACCAAGTAAAACATTTGTGTTAGCATTGAATCTTTTGTTTTCTATTATATTTTGTATTGTGCTAACCCTATTGTAGAGAAAAACCGAAAAGAGCTATTCACCCCCCCTCTAGCCGAGCCATCGATCCTAACAAGGCACAGAAAGATCAGTCGACTGATCTTCCGTGTAGTCGACTGGTGTCGGCTGGAATTCGAACATTGGGCTGTAACATTTATATTCAGTTGGAACCAGTCGACTGGTAACGACTAGTTCAGCCACGAGTTCTATTTAAGGGAGCTCGGTTTGGCAGGTTAGGGTTGACAAAATTGGCTTTGGTTAAAGGCCAATTAGTAGTCTAAGTGCTCAGATGAGTGTTGCGGGTTGTGGCGAGGTTTCTCCACCCACAATGAGCGACATGAGCTAGCCGGAGGTCTTCCGGGGACTAATCCACCGACGAATAGGGATCATCCACCTTACGTACAGCAGTGGAGTAGGAGCTTTATTTCCAAACCACGTAAACAGTTTGTGCTTCTTAGTTGCTAGTTTTAGTTTGTTTTGTATTCCGCTTGCGCAACTAACAACGTGTAGGAAGAAACCGATAAAATGTGGGTGACCATCTATTCACCCCCTCTAGCCGGCGCACCGATCCTCAACAAGTGGTATCAGAGCCGGGATCGCTCTTGTTGGACTAATGACCAAAAGAGCAAAGACGTTAGAGGAAGATTGATTCGGAAGATCCGATAGGATGAGATACTCAAATCCCACCTCCATATGATCGAAATGACTTCGATTATTGGAGGAAGAAGTTGGAGACTTAGTTCCAAATGGATTGAGACCATTAGACCGCATTGGAGGTTTCGTTCAAAGCTCCAACAGACAAAAAGGAGAAACACCTCCAACCTCGGTATTAGACATAGGATCAAAAGGAGAAAGCGGAGGCGGATAAGGAGATAACGAGAATTATTTTAAACTTATTACCTTCTTATATTGTGTCTCGTGTAGGTGATTATAAGAATGCTTATGAGCTATGGAGAAAGGTGATAGCTTTACATGAAAATTCTACACAAGAACAAGGAGTGGAGGAGCCCAAGGCTCATTGGTCCAAGAGAAGGAGAAGGACCAATCGGAAGTTGAATCGAGTTCAACATCTGAAGAGGAGGAGGAAGTGGAATCATTTACATCCTCAAGTGAGGAAGAAGAAGAGTAATCCAAGGTGGAGGAGATCTTGGAAGCTCAACCCTCAACCTCGACTACCGAGAAGAGTGGTAAATCCCACATCAAATGCTATGAGTGTGGGGAAATGGGACACTATAAAAGTAGGTGCCCTTCACTCAAAAAGGTAAAAGAGGTAAACTTTAAACTTGGTAAAGTTCATTTAAAAACTAATGAGGGTTGTAGGGATGGAGCTAAGGATAAGAAGTATATAATTTGTTTCATGTGTGGTTAGCGGGAACACTATCACACAAAATGCCCAAGGAAAGGAGAGCTCAAGAAGCTAGGGCATTTGAAGAAATTGGAGAAGAAGAGGAGCTCAAGTCAAGGGGGAGCTTCAAAGGTAAAAGGGAAGGTAATCCCTTATTTACAATTTAATCTAATTTCAAATTCCTATATGCTTTTTAAAAATAATGTAGATTATTTACCGAAGTATAATCATGAATTTAGATATAATGATAGGAATAAGGTTAACAAGGTAGATAACCCTGTAAAATTATTATCCAAGACAAGACCAAACAAGACAAACTACCATGCCTAAGGGGAGGAAGGTTGTAAATAAGCAAGACATTAATCCTAAGAAGGGGAGAAATATGTTTAGAAAGATGGGTAGGTCTAGAAATATCCAAGGTGAATATGTTAACACTAGGGTAAGAGCCCTAGAATTGGAAAATCAAATGGGAAAGATTTGAGGAAATAGAGAGAGTCCTAGATAGGCTCATTATTGGACCTAGATGACTTGATATGTGTTTGGGTGGTTAAAAACCCAAAAATATCAAATTGAGTACCTCTAAGACCAAAAGAATGTCAAATGCTAGAAGGACACAAGACATTGGTAAGGAAGGAGTAATCAAGGACAAGACGTCCAAAATTAAGAAGGTAACAGTTGAGAGCCAATGATCACCGGAGATATACCGATGTGACTTAGTAACCTTGGATGAGTCAGCTAGGGAGGTGGCTAAAGTTAAGAGCTCAAGGAGGAGCTCTAAGAGTAAAATTGGGACCCATGATAAATGGATCTCGGGAGGATTTCTTCTGGAAGTCTGGATGAACCATGGAGTGTGCCAAAGGGTTTGGAGATGGATATGAATCTCAATCCTTATATTTTGGTACATTAGGTTTATGTTTCATGCATGAAAATATGACATTGGGGTTCTATTACATGAAGATTAATTTTTGATGTGCAGATGCCATATAAACCAATGTTAGGGATATATTGTGGTTTGGTATTGGCATATACATCAAGAGGAAGCCAAAACTAGGACTTTAGGTCAAGGTTCTATTGAACTATTTAGATAGTTTTGGATTTTGTGTCAATCTTGGGATCCGAGATATATACATTTTTAAATGTATTTTTTCCAAGTAGACACGGGTACCATAAACTTCTCAACAAAATTTGAAAATTTTTGGAGACTTGTGGAATTTCTGGTGTATTTTTGAAATTGGGTCAGAAATACAGAAATGGACTGATATCAGGGTATCAGTTGACTAATTAAGAGGGCAGTCGACTGATAATTCTGTGAGGTTGATTTTTGATTAGGTTAGTCAATTGGTAACTATCCCAGTCGACTAATATAGGCTGAAATTATTTTTCAGCAAAGTCGAAATATGTCTTGATGATGTTGGACTTGTGTATAATCTTATGGGGGTTTAATACAAAATGTTTGTGGTCTTTTAAGGTTAAAGAATCCAATAATTGTGATATTATTGGAGCTCTTTTTGATGTGTGACAAAGGGGGAGAAGTGTTTGGTTTAAGTGGAAAACCAACACACCAACATACCTTTGTAAGAAATCCAAACTCAAGGGGGAGCTTAGGTGAAGGGGGAGCATTTGTTGGCAAAGGGAGAGAAGTACCTTTGCAAGAAAAACCTACTCAAGGGGGAGTTTAGGTAAAGGGGGAGCCTAAGGTTAGGTTCTGATCCCGACCTAGACTAGGTGTAGCCTAGTCGGCCTACATGGCACCGTCGAGAGACAGATCACTGACAGAAAGGCTTTGACGGTCCAGCGTGGCAAGGCATGAAGTAGGTGCCACTCAGGTCAGGACACCTGATCGGAAGGGTAACCCATTAGTCCCAGCGAGGGATACCGAATCCTCGGCTAAAGGTCGGCTGGTCACTACTCGGGCAGTGGCTAGTCAGTACCCTCCTTGTGTTCTGATCCTATTCTCAAAGGATGAATCGGCCTGGCTGAGTCCGAGTGCTCCCAAGACTCGGATAGCCTCCCATTCTAATCCGTGGGGCATTAGTTACCTAGCCAGATCTCACTCGGGGAGGTCGGTCGGTGCCCCAACTCGGGAATTATCATTTTTTGAGGGAGCACCTACTCCCTGACACTATACTACTAAAGGTGGTACGAGAGTCGGCGCAAATCGGTTCAGGCCTGACACCACTCATGTCCGAATCGCGGATATTCCACTGACACAGTACTTGCCTGACATGCTCTGGCAATCCGTACCACAACAACCCTTTCCCATGTCAGAATGGGCGCCGCCGGTCGGCGAGCTGACAGTTGCCCTGATCCTGTCCCCACATGAGACAAAACATGGCAGAAGCGGGTAGAGTCTGTCGGCCCCCTCGGCTATATAAGGCTCTCCTCCCTTCATACACAGGTACGCATGCAAGAGTTTTTGCTACAATTTCTTCTCCAGTTTTCATCCTCTCCAGCTACTGACTTGATTGTCGGAGTGCCTTGCTGGGAAATTTTCCCGGCGGGTTGCTGATGATCATCTTTCTTGCAGTTCTCGGAGCCAGCAGGAGTCTTTCTCGAGTCCAACTCACTCTTGGGAGTCCACCTCGCTCTTCGACAAGAGCAGGTTCCATGATTTATGCATGATTATTTGCCTTGTTGTTGTTTCCCTAACTTAAACAGGTTGCCAAACATCAAAAAGGGAGAGATTGTTGGAGCAATCGAGGTACTTTGGGTTTTGATGTTTGGGCAAAAGTTTAAGTTAAGATTATTATTGTATTTGATGTTGCATTATGAGAATGCAGGATACAGGTACATAGGAGAAAAGTCCAAGTGAGATCTTGGCAAAGGTAGACCCGACAATAAGGACCGAGGCTGAAGGAACCTCTAGAAGGTAAGGCGTGAAGAATGGAGAGGCATCCGAGGGACGCAAGGCTGATGGAGGAGGCTAGAAGGTTAGGTCTAGGTTGGTCGGGCGAGGACGAGTACTGAGTAACTGTACTCGGGATTGAAACCATAGGTTTAGGATTGGGCAGTCGACTAGTGTTGGGCACAGAAAGATCAGTCAACTGATCTTCTGTGCAGTCGACTGGTGTCGGCTAGAATTCGAACGTTGGGCTATAACATTTGGATTCGATTGGAACCAGTCGACTGATGTTGGAACTAGTCGACTGGTAACGACTAGTTCAGCCACGAGCTCTATTTAAGGGAGCTCAATTTGGCTGGCTAGGGTTGACGAAATTAACTTTGTTTAAAGGCCAATTAGTAGTCTAAGTGCTTAGGTGAGTGTTACGGGTTGTGGCGAGGTTTCTCCACCCATAAGGAGCGACACGAGCTAGCCGAAGGTCTTCCGAGGATTAATCCACCGACGGATAGGGGTCACCCACCTTATGAACAGTCATGGAGTAGGAGCTTTATCTCAGAACTACGTAAACAGTTTTTGCTTCTTAGTTGTTAGTTGTTAGTTGTTAGTTGTTAGTTGTTAGTTTGTTTTGTATTCCGCTTGCGCAACTAACAATGTGTAGGAAGAAACCGACAAAACGTGGGTGACCATCTATTCACCCCCTCTAGCCGGCGCACTGATCCCCAACACTCACAAGAACTGTTCGTGGTAGTATATTGTTGTGCACAGACAGAGATCATCCTACACTTTGACTGCCCATGAGAAGCATTCGTGGTAACATGTTATTGCCCACAATTAATACTTATTATATGTAGAATCTTGATTGATCATTATTGTAGACCATTTGTCATATTTTGTTAAGTAGATTAGTGCTTGATTATATTGATAGCCTTGATATCTAATATGCTGTTATCTTGCCCGTAGATAAGATGACCTGAGATTGCTTTATTTGACATACCTAGTTGATTAGGTTAGTAGATGGCTATGTTGGTGGGTTTGTTACTTTTGCTCTTACTTTTGTAATAAGTATTATTACCGAATGTTCTTGGCTTAGATCATGGTTCAGTGAGTCAACGGGAGGCAACTGTTAAGGAGGAGATCTTGGATGCTTCGGTGATGAAGAAAACACCTAGGATACCTACAACACTCAACTAGAGGTTAGAATGGGCGTCGAGGTTGAACTCGTGTGACCACTCTGACGCTTAATCAACATAGAAGCTAGGGAAAGATGGAAGTTGTGAAGTAGTCGAAGAGTTTAGATGGTTTTGTTGGAACTCGGATGGCTATAGAGGGGGGGGGGGTGAATATAGCCAGACACAATTTCTTGCTCTTTGATACTTCTGCGTGATCAGATTAGTAGCAGCGGAAACAAAAACGCAGAAGCAGAAATAAAGAACAGCAAGCAAAACACAAAGGGAAAGCAAACTGACGCTAACACCTCGATATACAAGGTTCGGGGATAACTTGCCCCTACTCCTTGGCGTGCCCGTGAGGTGGGCGATCCCTTGATCGTCGGCAGATCAAGCCCCGGTGAACTCCGGATAGTAGCAGCCTCCTTCTCGATGGAGAAACCTCTCCACAAGTAATCTCAAGAAGGTACAAGTTAAGCACAGAGACACTCGAGAAGACAAGCTCATAAAGATGTAACAACAAAGCTCAAACACAAAGTCACAGAGAGCACAAGCACCGCCCACAGCAAAAACTTCACTCGTTTTTTGTCTGTCTCGCGTCGCTCCTCTGTATCCACTTTGTCTTAAGCTTCTGCTTCATCCCAAGCTCCATCATCATCCTCTGAGCACAGCCTGAACCTCCTGACCTCCCTGAGCACTCAGTCCACTGAAGACCTCCTCTCCAGCTGAGTCTCCGTCAGTCGCCAGCTGCCCCAGTTGCCGTTGAAACCTGAGAAGGAGAAACAAACAAACCTGCTCCAAGGAAAGCCTCCCATTGACGAGGAGTGTTTGAATCACCTGCTATCACCTGCACACTCCAACAGAGGCTTAGCAATGCATATCAAAAAGAAATCAGCAAGTAGCAGAGAATCAGCAGTGAAAACAGACGCGATCAGAGCTTCTGACAGCGTATTTGAATTAAAGTTTTGTTCCTGATCGGTCACCAGACCGATCAGGAAGGACCCTGATCGGTCACCAGACCGATCCAGAGGTCTTCTGCACACTCCTGATTGGTCCCCAGACCAATCAGGCTCCTGCCTGATCGGTCACCAGACCAATCAGGCTCCAGCCTGATCGGTCACCAGACCAATCAGGCTATTTCCAGACCGATCAGGAGTCATCCTGATCGGTTATAGTGAGAACCTCGCGACACTTGATCGTTCTCTAGACTGATCTGAACAGTATCCCTGATCGGTCACCAGACCGATCAGGAGCAGATCAGTAAGGTCCCCAAAACCCACTGTATGCTCCCTGATCGGTCACCAGACCGATCAGGAGCCAAGTAGTGAGTAAACTGTCTTCTCCCTGATCGGTCACCAGACCGATCAAGAGCAGAGCAGTAGGTTCCCAACCTCACTGTATGCTCCCTGATCGGTCACCAGACCGATCAGCCATCGCTGGATCGGTCACCAGACCGATCCACGAAGGAGCACCGTGCCAACTTCCCTGATCGGTCACCAGACCGATCCAGGCAAGCCCAAATGCACTCTAAGTCATGAGAACAAGCCTCCAGCCCTTCTCTGACTCGTGCCATGCCCAGCTTCACTCACTGGGACTTCAACCTAGCCCTCCAAGCTAGGACCTGGCTTCACTCATCAGGGTTTCAGTCACCCGGCTTCACTCACCGGGACCCGGCTTCACTCACCGGGATTTCAACCTAGCTTCACTCACTAGGATTTCCATCACCTGGCTTCACTCACCAGGACCCAGCTTCACTCACCAGGATTTCCCTCACCTGGCTTCACTCACCAGGACCCGGCTTCACTCACCGGGATTTCCATCACCTGGCTTCACTCACCGGGATTTCCCTCACCTGGCTTCACTCACCAGGACCCGGCTTCACTCACCGGGATTTCCATCACCTGGCTTCACTCACCAGGACCCGGCTTCACTCACCGAGATTTTCACCACCTGGCTTCACTCACCAGGACTTTTTCACCTAACCCTCCAAGTTGGGACTTTTCACCTAACCCTCCAAGTTAGGACTTTTCACCCAACCCTTCCGAATTAGGACTTTTCAACACCTAGCCCTCTAAGCTAGGATTTTCCAATCACTCCGTGCCTAATCCCCGATCAGGACTTAACCATAATCATAATCATCCACCTAAACTAAAATCGGTGTCAACACCAAAACAACAATCAGGGTCAGACTGCATCAACAGGTTGTGTGCGCGTACCTGCTCCCGTGGGGGGTAAACGACCTTTTAAAGAGTGGTGAATGTATCCTTTTTTCCTAGATATGTGCATCCATTTACTATGTTTTCTGAGATATGCACTAACATCCTCTATGTCGTTCGGGAGAAACGGTACCATGAATGAAGCGGTTTTGTCACCACCTACGCTTATAATGGGCCATGTAAGGTAGGGGAGCCTGAATGGGCTAGAGAGGTCTGTAAGGCCGAGTCACAGAGTCTAGGAAACCAAACCTAGAGGACTGAGTTGGAGTGGTTTAGGAAACCTACGCAAAGGGAGATCGGTTGCGACGAACTGAGGGAGTCAGGTAATAGAGCTTAGGGAGTCAGGTGTACCGAATTGAGAGAGTCGGGTTACAAGCTGAGGGAGTCGGGCGACTGAGTTGTGGGAGTCGAGTAACAAAACCGAGGGAATTGGGTACCGGTAAGGTATAAGACCTGATCTGTGTCATGACCCGATCTTTCTAACTTACCTCCTAACTTGACTTTTGACCCATCAGTTTGACTCTTGACCTGACCTTGTCACGTGGAAGCTCTTATATCCACCACTTCACCTAAGATTGCTTTTCTTTAATATCTTTACACATAATATCATGCACTATCATTTTACATATCCATTGAGTTATTTGTACTCATTACCCCTTTATTGCTCCATTAACTTACATGTCAATAGGTAGATGACATATTAAGTCAATTATCCTAACATTTTATCAGCCCCACTTGATATGTGATTTTGGAGTTTTCATATTGTTATGGCTTTCGGAATTTACCAAAGGGCGTACCTAAGAATTGGAAATTACCAATTGGCGTACCATGGTTTCTATTTTACCAAAGGGCGCAACTCTTTAAGTGAACTTCCTATTATACCCCTCCCGCCACAAAATACCTTTTGCTATTCACATTTTCGAGACATCCGAACCACTTTAGCAGTAAATTAATATTTTATGGTTCGGATGACCAGGTAGTTGAAATTTTCTCCATTCTCTCTCAGCGCAACAACGTAAATGGTATTGTCGAAGGTGGAGGACATTGTGCGTGCCCTAGCTGTGCTATAGTCGCGAGCTCATCCCTCGAATCCCTCCGCCCAACCAAAACCTAGGCAAGTATCGAAAGTGTTAGTGTGTGATCCTGAGGCGACTTTAAGTGTTAACGTTGAAGTTCAGACTGCTCGGCACTATCAAAGGAGGGGTTAGGTTTTCTGCATGGTTGATTTTTATGATAATGGTAGGAAAAAGGTCTGTGGGTGGTTCATCGTCTTCTTCCTTAGCATTATCCACCAAGGTATGTTAGCGATAGGCTTAGGTAAGAACAACATAGTTTGTGAAAATGTTTAAACTTATTTTTGCTGAATAAATTTGTAATGTATAAAAACTGTAGGGTTCAGATGACTTTGGACAAAATTTACATTGGTGCAGTGTTTTAGGCCACTTTAAACATTTTTTTCAAGCATTTGAAATTTTAAATGATCGACACATTGCGAAGATCAAAGAGTCGCCCTTCAGTATTTTCTTGGACATACAAGAATTGCAGCATATCCGTGGAATTTTGGTTAATATATTTGAAAGTTGGGATTCAATATCGCAAGTTTTTAAATTCTCAGGTAATAGTTTTAATTATGAATTGTAAACAATATCTATAGTAAGATAAAACTTGGATATAGATGGGCTTAAATGATTTATATTTGTTAAATTTAAATGATTT
The DNA here is from genome assembly GCA_024364735.1 of Boesenbergia rotunda. Taxonomy (NCBI): domain Eukaryota; kingdom Viridiplantae; phylum Streptophyta; class Magnoliopsida; order Zingiberales; family Zingiberaceae; genus Boesenbergia; species Boesenbergia rotunda. The sequence continues at coordinate 125,109 of JAGFNQ010002484.1, forward strand.
CATTTCAGGTGAAATTCACTTAAGGTCCTCGGTAGGCCTGAAATGAATCATTTCAGACCCACGTTGGGCCTGAAATCAAATCATTTCAGGCCCAACGTGGGCCTAAAATGAATTCCTTTCAGGCCCAAAGTGAAATAATTTGAAGCCTATATTCTTGATGATAACTAAATATTTATAATTGTTTCAGGTGTACCAGTTGCGTTCACCAGACGATATGTTGCTTTGTTACTGGGTATAGGGGCCGTGGTGTTTCGGTCCCTATTAATTCAACGAAAGCATCGGTTGACCTCTATCGTACTTACTTCTCAAAAGAAAAACAACCTACCAGAATAAGAATTGAGGAGTTACTTAAACATTATTCTAAAAGTGTTGAATTAGAGGATGATGTGTTATTAGTTTGTAAATTATATATTTTGTATATATTTATTTATGTTTTATTTTCGTCTAGTACATATAAGGTCCCTCTAGGTCTTGTAGATATAGTAGATGATTATGACAATCTTGGTAGATTCAACTGGGTGGAAGCTATCCATAAATTTTTGTCTCCACAATTACCTAAGATTGGGGATTTATTTTTATCAACTCAGGGAAACCAGAGCACCACCAACCTCCCTTACCTAAAGGGATTTGCTGGGCTTTTGGCAGTGAGTAGAATTTTCTTGATAAATTTAATAATATTTTGCTGTCATTAATGTAATTGTCTGGAAAACTTTGTGTAGGCATGGTTTTTGGAGCATGTACCCATTCAAAAACCATACAATGTTGAAGGACCCCGAATAAATAAGAGGAGGAATATTCCTTCGCATATTAGTAGGGTGAGGGACCTTGTCAACCAAATCAGGTCCGAAGAGGTAATTATTCTAAACTGTGATCTATGTTAGTTTGATATAGAGGCAGTAAAATTTATGTACTTGGTAATTGACAGGTGATCGTTGAAATAATTCCTAACCTACATGAAAACACATTGTTTGAGAACCTTGATATTATTGATGACATTCCACGAGAAATGAAGACATCACAAGGACATCACACAGAAGATGTAAGGCTATGTGGTGAATGCATTCTTAAAGACAACCTAATCAAGGAGCTAACAGAGGAGAATATATGTTTGAATTAAAGGTTAAGGAATTAATTTCAATTATTGAAAAAAAGGGGATGGAGGGTCAAGAAAGCTATCCTGTAGTCGTTCCTCTTTCTGATCCAGTATCTTGTAGAACAAGGAGAGGACGTGACCGAACTCGGTATGATTACAGGGATACTCCAATTGAGAGTCCAGTATGGCACCAGCTATTACATAAGGGGAAGCGGAGAAAGAAACAAATATCAAATGTCATGGACAAGGGAAAAAGGAAACTTAGTGAGGAGGATATGGATGAAGCAAGAGAAACCATTACTGTAATGGAAGTCATGTCTGAAGAAGATATAGAGGAGGAAAAAAGAAGGACTTCCGAACTATACAAAATGAGGCAACAAGGCATAGATGTATGTGAGTTATTTTCATATAAATTACGTCAAATATATTGAATTTGGTCATTAATTAGTTTGGTCAAAATTTTATCGATGTAGTTTGTGAAGAAGCATTTTATGAATTCGAAGAAGAAAAATCAAGAAAAAGAAGTGGACTACCTGATAAATAAATTGGAGAACCTAAAGTAAGTTATGAAACATAGTTTAGTTAATATATTTGGGTCTTTAATATATAATCTTATCAATTTACTTGGCAGGTTAGCTAATGAATTTATCTGGGAGGATGCACCCTTTGCTTTGAATTTGCATTTATTCTTACAAATCCTCAATGGAGAGGTTTTTACAAAAGCGAGGTCATTGATGCCTTCTGTAAAATTATATTTAGGGGAGCATCCACATGTGGTAGGTCATACAACAAGTCAATATATTGTTCAACCTTCTTCACAGTAAGTGATGTAAATTAGTATCAATTAATAGATTGTAGAAGACCTAATATTATGATGTGGTTATTAATAATTTTGAGTATGCAAATTTTTAGGCTTCAATAAGATCGTCAAGAAATTTTTCCCTGCAACAAGTGATGAAGACTGATATGATAGAACAAGGGTTTAGATATATTTTAATACCTTTGTGCAGTGATAATACACACTTTCACTTGTTGACGGTCGATACAGAAGTAATGACTTTCAATTATTTAAATTCTCTTGCATCAAGCCGTAAATATAAGAATGATTTTGACTCAGCGGTGAGCTACCTACCTTTATTCATATATATGTTCATCATTTGGTCAAAAATGTCATTGAAATTCATGATATATTTTACAGGTAAAAGAACTTAAACAATATACTCGCGAGGAACTTACGGCTATTCATCCATATCTACAAAGTCATCATCCCTTGGACAAATGGCCCTCCGTCAGACAAAAATGTCCCCAACAAGGACATAGGTAAGTAACTGAGGAAGAGTTTCAAAATTTTAAAATCATGAAAGTATTTTATAACCTCACTTATTGAAATCAGAAATACTGTTTGTTATTTTCAGCGTCGACTGTGCTTTCTTTGTGATGCAATACGTCCGATGTCTCCTATACGATGAGAAGATGGATTTCAAACAAGGAGATATGATGAAAATGAGATTAGATCTGACAGTTAATATTATGAGGGACATGTATTGTAAAACATGAGACTCAATTACTTGAAGTATTGTTGTAAAAAAAAAATCCTTTGCTGGTGATTGAGCTCCATTTGTATAGAAATTCTATAATTTGTATGAATATAATATATTCTCTTGAAAAACAAAACAATTGTGTGATGTTGATTCACATCGAGTTGCTGCAATGTTGTGTACCAACTGATATGGTAAGATAACATAACTCATAATGATTGGGACTACGTTTGAACACCAGAAATAACATCTCTTTGGTTAACTCTAACTCTTTGGTTAACTCTAACCCACTGATGGATTTACAACACTCCTATTGCAACATAATTTGAAATTTTGACTTAATGGTCTTGAAGGAATTGAAATTTAGTATGCAATCTGTATTTAGTTAGTAAGATGGATTATGTCTACCATAAATTCCATAAACTTGTTTCAAATTATAAAAACTGTAAGAGTGTTTAGATAAAATTTAATAATTAAATAAAATGAGAGGATTTGGTCACATCATGTAGATAAATATAGAATTTTATTCTATAAATCATTATTTTATTTAAAGTCCACGGTGGGCCTGAAATAAAATGATTTCAGGCCCACGGTGGAACTGAAATAAAATGATTTCAGGCCCACGGTGGGCCTGAAATCACTTCAATTCAGGCCCAGTGTAGGCCTGAATAGCTTCATTTCAGGCCCAACGTGGGCCTGAAATAATTTTATTTCAGGCCCACCGTGTGCCTCAACTGGGACAATTTCAGGGTCTCTATTAATCATAAAATCCTTCTGATTTAAGTTGGTGGACAATAAATTTGTAGTTGTATAGGTGTATAAATCTGACTGCATCTTTCTGTCCTAACTGATACGTTTATAGAACATAACTCATAACTCATAAAAACCTACTAATATACCTAAAAACCTCCTATAGCAAACTACTCCTATAGCATTGTGATATAGAATCAATAGATGTTTGGACACCAAAAATATCATCTCCTAGCTCTACCCTGTCTATTGAAATAGGGTTTTCAGAAATCCAGATATGGTAGGTCCATCAGTGGGTTTTGCTTAAAACCCACTGATATAACTAAACTACTCCTATAGCATTGTGATATAGAATCATTAGATGTTTGGACACCAAAAATATCATCTGCTAGCTCTTCCCTCTCTATTGATATAGGGTTTTCAGAAATCCAGATATGGTAGATTCATCAGTGGGTTTTGCTCAAAGCCCACTGATATAACTAAACTGCTCCTATAACATTGTGATATAGAATCATTAGATGTTTGGATATCAAAAATATCATCTCCTAGCTCTACCCTCTCTATTGATATAGGGTTTTCAAAAATCCAGATATGGTAGGTCCATCAGTGGGTTTTGCTCAAAACCCACTGATATACCTAAACTACTCCTATATCATTGTGATATAGAATCATTAGCTGTTTGGACACCAAAAATATCATCTCCTACCTCTACCCTGTCTATTGATATAGGGTTTTCAGAAATCCAGATATGGTAGGTCCATTAGTGGGTTTTGCTCAAAACCCACTGATATAACTAAACTACTCCTATAGCATTGTGATATAGAATCATTAGGTATAGAAATTCTGTAATTTATATGAATATAATTTATTGTCTTGAAAAACAAAACAATTGTGTGATGTTGATTCACATCAAGTTGTTGCAATGATGTGTACCAATTGATACGGTAAGATAACATAACTCATAATGATTGGGACTAAGTTTGCACACCAGAAATAACATCTCTTTAGTTAACTCTAACCCACTGATGGATTTACAACACTCCTATTGCAACATAATTTGAAAATTTGACTTAATGGTATCGAAGGAATTGAAATTTGGTATGCAATCTGTATTTAGTTAGTAAGATGGATTATGTCTACCATAAATTTAATAAACTTGTTTCAAATTATAAAAACTGTAAGAGTGTTTTGATAAAATTTAATAATTAAATAAAATGAGAGGATTTGGTCACATCTTGTAGATAAATATAGAATTTTATTCTATAAATCGTTATTTTATTTAAGGCCCAAGGTGGGTCTAAAATAAAATGATTTCAGGCCCACGGTGGGCCTGAAATCACTTTAATTCAGGCCTAGTGTGGGCCTAAATAGCTTCAATTCAGGCCCAACGTCGGCCTGAAATAATTTTATTTCAGGCCCACCGTGTGCCTCATCTGGGACAATTTCAGGGTCTCTGTTAACCATAAAATCCTTCTGATTTAAGTTGGTGGACAATAAATTTGTAGTTGTACAGGTGTATAAATCTGACTACATCATTCTGTCCAAACTGATACGTTGATAGAACATAACTCATAATTATTGCTACTTAGTGTGCACATAAAAACCACTGATATACCCAAAAACCTTCTATTGCAAACTACTCCTATAGCATTGTGATATAGAATTATTAGATGTTTGGACACCAAAAATATCATCTCCTAGTTCTACCCTGTCTATTGAAATAGGGTTTTCAGAAATCCAGATATGGTAGGTCCATCGGTGGGTTTTGCTCAAAACCCACTAATATAACTAAACTACTCCTATAGCATTGTGATATAGAATCATTAGATGTTTGGACACCAAAAATATCATCTCCTAGCTCTACCCTCTCTATTGATATAGGGATTTCAGAAATCCAGATATGGTAGGTCCATCAGTGGGTTTTGCTCAAAACCCACTGATATACTTAAACTACTCCTATATCATTGTGATATAGAATCATTAGGTCTTTGGACACCAAAAATATCATCTCCTAGCTCTACCCTGTCTATTGAAATAGGGTTTTCAGAAATCCAGATATGGTAGGTCCATCAGTGGGTTTTGCTCAAACCCCACTGATATAACTAAACTACTCTTATAGCATTTTGATATAGAATCATTAGATGTTTGGACACCAAAAATATCATCTCCTAGCTCTACCCTCTCTATTGATATAGGGTTTTCAGAAATCCAGATATGGTAGGTCCATCAGTGGGTTTTGCTCAAAACCCACTGATATACCTAAACAACTCCTATAGCATTGTGATATAGAATCATTAGCTATTTAGACACCAAAAATATCATCTCCTACCTCTACCCTGTCTATTGATATAGGGTTTTCAGAAATCCAGATATGGTATGTCCATCAGTGGGTTTTGCTCAAAACCCACTGATATAACTAAACTACTCCTATAACATTGTGATATAGAATCATTAGATGTTTGGACACCAAAAATATCATCTCCTAGCTCTACCCTCTCTATTGATCTAGGGTTTTCAGAAATCCAGATATGGTAGGTCCATAAGTGGGTTTTGCTCAAAACCCACTGATATACCTAAACTACTCCTATATCATTGTGATATAGAATCATTAGGTCTTTGGACACCAAAATATCATCTCCTAGCTCTATCCTGTCTATTGAAATAGGGTTTTCAGAAATCCAGATATGGTAGGTCCATCAGTGGATTTTGCTCAAAACTCACTAATATAACTAAACTACTCCTATAGCATTGTGATATAGAATCATTAGATATTTGGACACCAAAAATATCATCTCCTAGCTCTATCCTCTCTATTGATATAGGGTTTTCAGAAATCCAGATATAGTAGGTCCATCAGTGGGTTTTGCTCAAAACCCACTGATATACCTAAACTACTCCTATTGCATTGTGATATAGAATCATTAGATGTTTGGACACCAAAAATATCATCTCCTACCTCTACCCTATCTATTGATATAGGGTTTTCAGAAATTCAGATATGGTAGGTCTATCAGTGAATTTTGCTCAAAACACACTAATATAACTAAACTACTCGTATAGCATTGTGATATAGAATCATTAGATGTTTGGACACCAAAAATATCATCTCCTACCTCTACCCTGTCTATTGATATAGGGTTTTCAGAAATGCAGATATGGTAGGTCCATCAGTGGGTTTTGCTCAACACCCACTGATATACCTAAACTACTCCTATAGCATTGTGATATAGAATCATTAGCTGTTTGGACATCAAAAATATCATCTCCTACCTCTACCCTGTCTATTGATATAGGATTTTCAGAAATCCAGATATGGTAGGTCCATCAGTGAGTTTTGCTCGAAACCCACTGATATACCTAAACTACTCCTATATCATTGTGATATAGAATCATTAGGTCTTTGGACAGCAAAAATATCATCTCCTACCTCTACCCTGTCTATTGATATAGGGTTTTCAGAAATCCAGATATGGTAGGTCCATCAGTGGGTTTTGCTCAAAACCCACTGATATAACTAAATTCGTCCTATAGCATTGTGATATAGAATCATTAGGTCTTTGGACACCAAAAATATCATCTCCTACCTCTACCCTGTCTACTGATATAGGATTTTCAGAAATCCAGATATGGTAGGTCCATCAGTGGGTTTTGCTCAAAACCCACTGATATACCTAAACTACTCCTATATCATTGTGATATAGAATCATTAGGTCTTTGGATACCAAAAATATCATCTCCTACCTCTACCCTGTCTATTGATATAGGGTTTTCAGAAATCCAGATATGGTAGGTCCATCAATGGATTTTGCTCATAACCCACTGATATAACTAAACTACTCCTATAGTATTGTGATATAGAATCATTAGGTGTTTGGACACCAAAAATATCATCTCCTACATCTACCCTGTCTATTGATATAGGGTTTTCAGAAATCCAGATATGGTAGGTCCATCAATGGGTTTTGCTCAAAACCCACTGATATACCTAAACTACTCCTATAGCATTGGTGATACAGAATCATTAGAGGTTTGGACACCTAACCCACTGATATACCTAATTAAATATTAAATCATGATAAATAATTAATAATTTATTTTGATAAGATGGCAAAAAAAATTTCATTCATTGGTGGGCCTGAATATCTGTCATATCAGGCCCATGGTGGGCCTGAAATCAGAGATATTCAGGCCCACTGTGGGCCTGAATAACTCTTATTTTAGGCCCAGCGTGGTTCATATATATGTAAATTTTAGAGCCTTGAAAATTAAATATAAATACATAATCAATAAAATACAAATGATAAATCAGAAATATATATGATATATAACAAATTTAGTTTTAGTTTTAGTTTTAGAAATAAAAATAGATATAACCTAAATTATATTTATAATACATATAAAGAAAAAAGGCCTGCCTAGGGCCTGAAATACTTTTATATCAGGCCCAGCACTCACTCAGCTTTAAAGCGTCCCTGGGAGCCTAGTGCTAAGCAATCGTCTTCTAGCTCCTGATTTTTTACGATTTGAAGGTAGCGTCCTTGTCTTCATTGGAGTAGTTGTGGGCGACATCCTCGTCATCGGACTAGTTGAATTGTACGTACCCTAAATTGTAGTTTGTCATTTCAGTTCTTGCTTTTCACCTAGGGTTAGCGATAGTATTCAGTAAAAGACCGAATATGAGGACGCCCTTTTATGAACGAATTCTAAGTGTCATTATTGTTTGTGTCAAATAATTTTTTGTTTGATGGTTGCTAAGTTCGGGATGAGTCCAAAAAGATCATCTTTAAAGAAAGCTGCTCCTACCAAATCGAAGAAACAGCAAGTCCCAGGGGGAAGTCATGGGAAAAAATAGCTGGCACAACGAAAAATCAAATTGCCTACCGACTATACAAGTTTTTGCCAACAGAGGTCGAAGTAAACGAATGAACTGGAAAAGTAGCCTTTGCCATTCAAAACTTTTATTGATTCTGTTCCACCCACACCAGTACAAGAACAGTTGCTTCGAGAAACACCCTTTTCTTGGGTCCTCGACCTCCCCACTAGTTCTTGTGTAAGACTCCAGGTTCAGAATATGTTTGATAATTGGGATGAAGAAGAACAGAGCTTTGTATTCCATGGGAAAAAACTCAATTTCACAAAGGTTGATATATTACTTATTCTAGGGCTACCTAACAATGGAGAGATAGTCCAACTTGATTTGAATGAGGCCTCTAGCCCACTATACAAGGAGTATTTTCAAGATTCCAGTTGTTCTGCAAAGAATTTAGAGAAAGTGCTAATAAAGTCTACATCTAATGACAAGCTGTACTGTTAGTTGTATATACTATATTTTTTTTGTACAGTTCTATTTTGTGGTACTAGCAGCATACTTGCCCTTCCTGCCCTGTCACTAATTGATTGCGTAGATGATTTTGACAATCTACCAAACTATAATTGGTGCAATGTCATATACAATTTCATGGCTCCTCAGTTGGAAGCCATTGGAAAGGAGGTGACATTGAGGCATAGACGACATGTAAGTGATTCAACCCAACCGGCCAAGGCTCCCTTGCTCAAGGGATTTCCAAATATTTTGCCTGTAAGTTAGAGTACATATACCTGCTCATATAATTCGATGATGGATATTATTTACTGAATATAATCATGTTGCAGGTATGGGTTACTGAACATATTAGTATTGCTGCTCCTGAACATCCTCATAGATTGCCAAGAATACTTCGCTGGACTTGGCCTAAAGCCCATGTTGAGAGTATCAAGAGGATGATAGACTGTGTGACCCCAAATTTAATTATTATTGATTTAATTCCGTTTGATATAGAGCATGATTTGGTACCTGACTACTCTCCTCCAACTCAACCACTTGAGGTACAATGTGAGGTATTACAGCAGGCACCAGAAGGAAGCCAGGCAGCACAAGGAAGGCTACAGGCCTTACAAATGGAAGCCTGCAATATATGTATAGAAAAATAAGAACAAATTGAGAGCTTACAACAACAATTAAGTATAACACTTAAAAGTTTGGAGGATGGCAAAAGTGTGACGGCAACAGCCATCAGTGCCAAGGATGAAATTATTGCTCAGAAGGATACAATAATTGCGGAGAAAGAGGCCCAACTTAAACAAAAAGATGAAATCATTGTTGAAAAGGATAAAATAATTGGTGACAAAGATTCCCAGCTTAAAGAACAAGATGATCAAAATAAAAAAATGGTAGCTGTAAGAGATACGATCATACATCAGGCTAACCAAAGAATCATGAAGCTGCATAACCAATTGGTAGGCAAAGGGTCAGATGAAGGTGACCCACTTCCCAAAAAAAGGAAAATAACTCAGCTCAGACCAGACTACCAAGCCAAAGGCAAGGGCAAACAAGTTGTTCAGGATGAGGAAGAGGATGAGGATGAAGATGAAGATGACCAGCCTCCTGCCCCATCAATGTCTGATACTACAACGCAAACAACAAAATCTGCGACCTCCACCCAAACAAACTTATCTGAACATCAGGCAGCTAAAGCAAAAGAATTTCAAAAGGTCAAAAACAAAATAATGAAGAATGCCAGGGCATTTTTTAAGAAGAATAAAGATGCAGAGATTGCTGAAACATTATTAAAGCTTAGTAAATTAAAGTGAGTTTATCTTACATGATGATTATTGATATTCATTAATAAAATTTAATCATTCACCTTGTTATTAAGTTGTTTATCTTATTTGCATGTAGGTATGAGTTGAATCCAGTATGGTCCAATAAGACCTTTTCATTAGATATGCAATCATTTTTGACAATATTTGATTGGAATGACTACACCACCGGGGATTGCATAAATACATACTGGACAATTCTTGTAAATGAAACAAAAGCTTGTAACTCACCATACCACCCCTCCATATTCTGTGGGGTGGGGTTTGATGTAAGTAAATTAGCTACTTATTTTGTTATTTTTTTTTATGATTTAATCCACTGACACTTCCTTTTTAATAAACATGGGAACTTTTTGAGGTGATTCACGCTCAGGCATTTGAACAAATAATTGCTACTGATACAAATAAGCTAATTAGATATATCATCTGTCCTCTAAATAATGCAGATGATCATTGACATCTAATGATTATTGACCTCGAGCAAGATAGTATCCATCATTATAATTCTCTCGGCGCCACAGAAGGGTACACTGTAAAATTTAAAAACACTGTAAGTTTTCTATTTCATATATATACCTTTACTAATGCAATATAATTGTTACTAATGTAATAACTGTGTAGGTGACATTTTTCAAAAATTTGAACTGGTCATATTACAAGATATGGAATAAAGAATTGTCTTCCATCTCTGGGACAAACTTTAATAAAATTGTAGTAGAAGGTGTTGGTGCAGACAGCACCCAAGTCGAACCTATGTTTTGATTAATGGCAAAGGGTTCAAAAGTTAAGATGTTATATTTATCTAACATGCTACCTGAGTGTGCAGATTGAAGTCCTAGCGAAGGACTGCTAGGCACCTAGCGAAGGACTGTTAGGCATCGGAACCCTAAGACCCAGCGAAGGGCTGCTGGGCACCTAGCGAAGGGCTGCTAGGAAGCAAAGACCTAGAGAAGGACTGCTAGGCACCAGGCGAAGGACTGCTTGGAACCGAAGCCCTAGCGAAGGACAGCTAGGCTCCAGGTGAAGGACTGCTTGGAACTGAAGACCTAGCGAATGACTGCTGGGCACCTGGCGAAGGATTGCTGGGCAAAAGTCCAACCGGAGGAGCCGATTGACAACAGGTAAATTCTCCTGAGAGGAGTAGGTGAGGACGCGTTCCCCGTCGAGGGAACAGTAGGCGTCGGTTTGACCTAGGGTTCCATTTTGGAGACCCAAAGTCAGAACCAAGACAGCTAAGGCTGTATAAACCTAATACTTTAATGCTTCATATTGTTTTGGACTAACCCTGGATGTAGGACCGAAGGAACGTGTGTCTGCAGCTCAGAATGCCCAAAGGAGAGAGGCAAGTAGCTGAGCAGGGCGCCCCCAGTGTCCCGGGCGCCCCCAAGGCCAATACAAAACAAGTTAAGCAAAGAAGTGCTTTGGTAGCTTACTGGGCGGGGTGCCCCCATGCTCTCGGGCGCCCCAGTGCCCAGGGCGCCCCGCGCTTAAGCCAACGAAGCGGATAAAGTTTCATCCAGTCGAGAAGCTCGCTGAAAGGGTCAACCAGGGCGCCCCCGTCAAGGTTCGATCCCTATTTTGGAGGGATAAAAAGCTGACCAAAACTGTTGCGGATCAAAGGCCACATAGAGGGCGCCCCCAGACCTACTATATAAAGCCCTCGACCCCCAAGGCTTCTCAATCACTGCTTCTAACGCCAATACGCTCTTCTACTCAAACGCTCTGCTCCAGAAACCTCCCAACTCGAGATACAAGTACCGACGACGTCCCTCTGCTCCGAGAAACATTCTACACCGGACGTCGGTAACGAGGAGCTGTCATTTCATTTGTTTTATACTACAACTGTAATCTTTCTGTAAAACTCTTTGTGCACATATAGAATTGCCCCCAGTAAACGGTCAACGACCGTGGGCCTTGGAGTAGGAGCCGACCGCGACTCCGAACCAAGTAAAACTACTTGCGTTTTTTGTTGTGATTTGATTTTCCGCTGCGTATGCTCTTATCTTTAATTCGAAAACGATTTACGATATTCACCCCCCCCTCTATCGTATTCTCTCGATCCAACAGAAGGACCCACCCAAAGCAGATCGTAAGATAATGTTTTTTTTTTATTAAAAATAACAATTGATTTTATGGTTGGATTTATAAGATGACAACAATGTGAATATTGGTTTTTCAGGTTGGATTGTGTTTTTTTCATTATACGGTATGCTGAAAGTCTGGTCTTTCAAAGATCTACACAGTTTAGCTAAAAGCAAATGAAAAATTATCGATTTCAGGTGGAGTATGAAATAATGAGAGACAAGTTCTGGAAGCTAAATCTGTAAATATTATTTTTGTTGATACTATAGATATGTAAGTGTCATGACAAACATTGTATATTTGTAATTATACAATCTATGTAATCCTTTTCAAATCAATGAAACATTGCTTTCGATCCTTATTTTTGTGTCATATATAATCTATAATCTGTAATTGTTGTCGAACCCAACAGTAATATGAACCTTGCTTTTGCTGGAATCATTTGAATTCAGGACCACGGTGGACCTGAAACAATCAAATTTTAGGAAACCCACTCAGGGCCTGAAATAAAATGATTCAGTTGTATAATGTAAGTGTAATGACAAACAATGTATATTTGTAGTTATAATGTATGTAATCCTTTTGAAATCAATGGAGCATTGCTTTCGATCCTTGTTTTTGTGTAATCTCTAATCTATAATCTGTCCTCTTGTCGATACTATCAGTAATATTGAACCTTACTTTTCCTCTACCCTAATTTCAATTTAGGCCCACGCTGGGCCTGAAATGAGATCATTTCAGGCCCACCCTGGGCCTGAAACAATAATGTTTAGACCCACACAGGGCTTGAAATCCTCTGGTTCAGGCCCAACGTCGGTCTGAAATCATAATGCAAATAATTTAATAAAATTATGATTAAATATTGTATATAAATATACATGTTGTGAAATTTTTTTTAATATAAAACAAGAAGGAGAGTACCTAAATACATATTGCATACCACAATTTAATTCCATGCACATCATTACCTCATATTTTAAGAATTTGGCACACCAGGAGGTTTATATCATGGACCTATGATATTTTGATTTCTCAAAACTCATTACCAGTAGTTAGAGTTTAGCTAGGAGATGTTGGGGCAATTAACCCTGAGATGATCTGGAGGATCATGATATTTTAATGTGTGGGCAATATGGTTAAGTTAGGATTTGTGTTGTTCTCATATGTGTACATGAGTGTGCAGGTGTACAGGTACATATGGACTTGGTTGATGTCTTCAGGTGAAGGATGGCATGGAGGTAAGCTGGAGGCTTACGTGCGCATCCGAGGGACCATTGGATAGCAGGGATGATGAGCCGAGGGACGCGGACTTCGAGGCATACGTGAAGGATGACATGGAGGCAAGCTGGAGGCTTGCGTGCGCATCCGAGGGACGAGGGCCAAAAATGAAGAGGGCGTGAAGGCAACAGTCAAGGCTGCTGAAGAAGAGTCAACTGAGTTGTGAGGGTATGAGTATGTGTGTTTATACTCAGGGGTTAAGCCGGGAGGGTTTGAGTGCGGAGAGACTTGTACTCGGGAGTAAAACCCTAGGCTTAAGTGTATCCCAGTCGACTGGCCCAGGGGCAGTCGACTGGTATAGGCTGAAACAGGCTGGCAGATTCGAACGTTATGCTGTAACGGTCGAATCTGAGTGAGACCAGTCGACTGCCCCAGGAGCAGTCGACTGGTAGCGGTTGTTTCAGATTCGAGCCCTATTTAAAGGGGCTCGTTTCCTACTATCTGACTTGACGAAACTCGCTTGGGTAAAGTGAGTTAGTAGTCTATTATGATCAGAGAGCGTCCGAAGTGTTGTGGCGAGGTTTCTCCACCCACAAGGAGCGATAGATCTAGCCGGAGGTTATCCGGGGGTTGATCCACCGAAGGATTCTTGGATTAGTCACCCGACCGGAGTGGATACCAAGTAAATCAGGTTGTTAGCATTGTTTATTTCTTATTTACTTTGCATATTATTGTTTCCGCTGCGCTAACGACTTTGTAGAGATCAAAACGACGAAAATGTGCTATTCACCCCCCTAGCACGCCAAAGACGATCCATCAATTGGTATCAGAGCTAGGACCGCTCTTGATTGGAATAACCGCCAAGGGAGCAAAGCAAAGCTAGAGGAATGATGGAAGACAAACTTGGGGAAGATATAAACTTACCACCACCATACGAGCATGAAGATTTTGATTATTGGAGAGCTAGGATGAAAATGTGGCTCGGCATGGATTGGGAATGTGTAATGGTGATAGAAGAGCCATTTGAGACCCCTAAGGACAAGCATGGAAAGAAGTTCCGGCCTAGGTACTGGACCAAGGAGCAACAAGAACAAGCAAGGGCCAATGAGAAGGTAATCAATATTTTAATTAATATTTTGCCTACTAATATTTTGGGTAATGTAGGGAATTATAGAAATGCATATGAGTTGTGGGATAAATTGGAAAAGTGTCATGAGAACCCTACACAAACTCAAGGAGTAGAGGAGCCCGAAGAAATAAGCTCAAGTGTCCAAAAAGACCAAAGAGAAGGAGAATTATCAAGAGAAGTGGAGGAATTGAGTGAACAAGGATCCACCTCATCCGAAGAAGAAGAAGAAGTATCAATATCAAGGGTTGAGGGGGAGGAGAGACCCTCATCCTCACAAGAGCAAGAAAAGGCTTCAAACTCCACTAAAGTCAAGTCAAAAGAGCATATCATATGCTTTGGTTGCAATAAAAAGGGGCACTACAATGATAAGTGCCCACTAGGTAAGAAGGAGGTAATTCCTAAGCCCAAATCCATTCAATTTAAATCTAATATGGGTTGTAGGAATGAGGAAGTTCAAAATAGAAGAAGGAGAATTCGATGTTTCACCTGCGGGGAGCTCGGGCATTATCATACAAAATGTCCAAGAAGTGGAGAGCTCAAGAAGATAGAGCATCTTAGGAAATGGGAGAAAGAAGAAAGGAAAAGGATCACTCATCAAGGGGGAGCCCTAAGGGTAAGGGAGGTAACCTCTAACTCTACTTATGCTTCAAAGTCTTCCATGAATGCTCAAAATGTTTGTTTGAATGATAGAATTGATAACAATTGCGTGCCCATGCGTGTTTTTGGTTTTAAATATCATGATAGGAATAGAAATAATTTTGTATGCCAAAACACCAAAAATTCTATGATGCATGATAAATCTAGGATCTCTAGGAATAAGGATCAAGACATAAACTCTAAGAAAGGGAGAAATATGCCTAGAAAAATAGGTAGACCTAGAAATGATCAAATTAGATCTAGCGATCCTAAGGTTAGGAAGTTAGAAAAGGAAAATCAAGTTTTAAGAGCAAAACTTGATCAGTTAGAAAGAAACCTAGGTAGAGTCATTCAAGGGTCCAAGAGATTGAACATGATATCAAAGGACCAAAATCATAGGGATGATAGGTCGGGTCTAGGGTACCACCCTAGGAGGACTAATATTGATAGAATGTCGTATTCAAGGATGCCCTATAACTATAGTAGAGAAAAAGTCAAAAATGGCAAAGAAAAGCCATTTGAAGGAAAAGAAAAGAAATTAACCAAGAAAAAGGTCTATAGGGTCAAGAGAGTGATAGTGGAAAGTCAAGAGGCACCGGAGGAGCACCGGTGTGGTCTTGCCTTTGTAGATGAGTTAACTAGGGAGGTAACTGGGGCTAGGAGCTCAAGGAAGAGCTCTACAAGCCAAAATAGGTTCCATGGTCAATGGATCTCAGGTGGATTCCTCCTAGGAGGTTGAAGAAGACTATAGGGTGTGCAAGAGGGTTAAAGGGCTAAAGTTGGTCTTAATCTTAGAGAATTTGCACACTAAAGGGAGAATTATGGAATAAAAGAAATTGGGATTTTAATGGAGAAATTGATTTTAATGCCTAAACTACCATATAAATTGATGCTAAGAATGGATTATGAATGAGTATGGGAAGGAGCATCAAGGTGAGGTCAAAGTTAGAACTCTTGGAAAGGTTTCATGATACATTTTAAAGAAACTTGGAGTTTGTACCAATCTTGGAATTCGGGATAGGTTTGATTGAAATTATATTTTTCCCAAATAGACTTAGGATCCACAAATCCATCCATGAAATTTCATAATTTTTGAGAATTTGTGGAATTAGTTAGGCATTTCTGAAGTTTGGATTGAAAATCTGAAATTCAGAATATCAGACACCAGTCAACTGGCTGGAAGCCAGTCGACTGGTAAAACCCACAGAATGTAATTACACTCTGGCCCAGTCGACTGCCCCAGGGGCAGTCGACTGGTACGCGGGTTTTATAAAAGGAAAGGGCGCGCCGGGGGGAAGCCAAACTCTAGGGGTTTGGCGATTTCCCGACGATCATCACCTCTCTCAAGCTCCTCCTTCGATCTTAGGCCCTTTCAAGCCCTAAAATCAGTCTCTAAGTCCTCCTCTAACTCCGATCTACCTCTAGAGTTGGTGGAAACCCCTCTTCTCAAGCCATTTTCTCAAAACCAACAACATGAAAAGATTAGCAAAGAGGTATAATGATTTAAGGTTTATTTCTCCATTTAGACTTTATATTGATACTAATATGATGTTTTGTGTATGTTTTCTTTGGTATTTTCTCTTTTGGGGGGTTATCTTGGTATGCATGCATGTGTTTGGTATATTAGGGTGTGTCTAAGAGGTCTAGGGGTGAAGGTTCATCCCGTCCAGGTCCACAATGTTGGAACCCGGATGGCTAGAGAGGGGGGGTGAATATAGCCAGACACTACAAATCTTGCTCTTTTGAGGATTTCTGCACTTCAAGAGTTAAGCAGCGGAATACAATTGCAGAAATGAAGAACAGCAAATAAAAACACAGGGAAAGCAAACCGACGCTAACACCGTGATGTACAAGGTTCGGGGATAACTTGCCCCTACTCCTTGGCGTGCCCGTAAGGTGGGCGATCCCTTGATCGTCAGCAGATCAAGCCCCGGTGAACACCGGATATCAAGCGCCTCCTTCTCGATGGAGAAACCTCTCCACAATCGCCTCAGTAGATGAATACAAGATAAGCACATGAGACACACAAGAAGGAAGGCTCACAAGGATGTAGTAGAACGCTTAAGCACAAAACACAGAGAGCACACAACCTAGCCCAGCCAAACTCCTCAAGTTTTCTGTCTATCTTCGTTGTCGTTGCTCCTCTGCCTCTGCTTTGTCTTAAGCCTCTACTCCCCTCATCAGGCTCTCCATCAGCATCCACTGAAGTCACAGCCTGACCCCCTGACTCCCTGAGCACTCAGTCCACTGAAGACCCTCTCCAGCTGAGCCTTCGTCAGTTGCCAGCTGCTCTCCAGAAGCCGTTGAGACCTGAAGCAAGGAAACAAACAAACCTGCTAGATGGAAAGCCTCCCATTGACTCTCCTCCAATGTTTGAATCATCCCTGTAAAGCCTGCACACTCCAACAGAAGCTTAGCAAATGAATATCAAACAATATCACACAATATCAGCGAATTGACAGAGAAAACAGACGCGATCAGAGCTTCTGATAGCGTATTTGAATTAAAGTTCTGCGCCTGATCGGTCACCAGACCGATCAGGAAGGACCCTGATCGGTCACCAGACCGATCCAGAAGTCTTCTGCACACTCCTGATTGGTCCCCAGACCAATTAGACTCCTGCCTGATCGGTCACCAGACCAATCAGGCTCCAGCCTGATCGGTCACCAGACCAATCAGGCTGCTTCCAGACCGATCAGGAGTCATCCTAATCGGTGATAGTGAGAACCTTGCGACAAATGATTGTTCACTAGACCGATCTGAGCAGTATCCCTGATCGGTCACCAGACCGATCAGGAGCAGATCAGCAGGGGAACTCAACTCACTGTTCGCTCCCTGATCGGTCACCAGACCGATCAGGAGCTGTGCAGTGAGTGAAACACACACTCCCTGATCGGTCACCAGACCGATCAGACATCGCTGGATCGGTCACCAGACCGATCTACGAAGGAGCAGCGTGCCAACTCCCTGATCGGTCACCAGACCGATCCAGGGACGCAGACCTAGCCTTCCAAGCTAGGATTTCATTCACCTTAGCTCTCCAAGCTAAGGATTTTTCAATCTAACTCTCCAAGTTGGGAATTTGCACCTAACCCTCCAAGTTAGGACTTTTCACCTAGCCCTCCAAGCTAGGACTTTTCACCCAGCCCTCCAAGCTAGGACTTTTCACCCAACCCCTCCAAGTTAGACCTTCATCCAACCTAGCCCTCCAAGCTAGGCACCTGATCCTCCAAGCCAGGACTTTTTCACCTAACTCTCCAAGATGGGACTTTTCACCTAACCCTCCAAGTTAGGACTTTTCACCTAGCCCTCCAAGCTAGGACTTTTCACCTAGCCCTCCAAGCTAGGACTTTTCACCCACCTCTTCCGAATTAGGACTTTTCAACACCTGGCTTCACTCACCAGGACCCGGCTTCACTCACCGGGATTTCCAACACCTGGCTTCACTCACCAGGACTCGGCTTCACTCATCGGGATTTCAATCACCTGGCTTCACTCACCAGGACCCGGCTTCACTCACCGGGATTT
Source organism: Boesenbergia rotunda (assembly GCA_024364735.1). NCBI lineage: Eukaryota > Viridiplantae > Streptophyta > Magnoliopsida > Zingiberales > Zingiberaceae > Boesenbergia > Boesenbergia rotunda. Next base: position 143,722 of record JAGFNQ010002484.1, read on the forward strand.
CAATCACCTGGCTTCACTCACCAGGACCCGGCTTCACTCACCGGGATTTCCAACACCTGGCTTCACTCACCAGGACCCGGCTTCACTCACTGGGATTTCAACCTAGCTTCACAAGCTAGGACCTGACTTCACTCACCTGGGTTTCATGCCCAGTCCCCGATCAGGACTTTAACCCAAATTCGCTCAACCAAACTTAAATCATTGTCAAACACCAAAACAACAACCGGGCCAGACTGCATCAACACACAAGCTCCAGAAGAGGCAATATTTAGGAGCTTAGAGTGTAAAAAGAGATTTGAAGAGAATGAGTTTGTTCCATTGCCCTGTCGATACCTAAACAAAGCCTATTTCGAAGAGAAAGCGCCACAAATTATTGAGATGGTGACTCACATTGGCATAGAACAATTGGTATATTATCAACATGATATTAACCTTGATCTATGCAAGGAGTTTTATGCAAATTTGACTTGTATTGATTCAGAAAATGATATTTATGAATCAAGGGTGGCCGGCGTTACCATTCCCTTCACAGCCATGATTTTAGCCAGTTTTTTAGAGTGTCGGGCGTCAAACAATGTCAATACCTACTTTCCTAATGTGATTGAGCCGCTTGAGTTTCCAAACGTCACCATTGATCAGATTCATCTGTACTATTTTAGAAGACATAGGCATGAATCTGAGCGTACCTTTGATGCAAAGCCCATGAGTCCATTTAGCCATGTTCTATATAAGATTGTTGTAAAATGTATCCTACCCATTGTTACTAAGGGGAGGGCAAGGATTCGATTGTCTCACTTAGTAATGATGTATGCTCTTGAGCGACGGTTGGACATAGATGTGTCTTTGCATGTATTTGCCTCGATTTGTCACTTTTCCCAGAGTGTTAATGGGAAAATCTATATGCCTTTCTGCCATATGTTGACTGAGTTTTTCCAGTTACGATTTAGTATTCGTGTCACCGGTGATCAGGTCAGGTACCTGTCCAAGGACTATGATCAGATTGACATACACCAATTGTCCTTGGTAGGTATTGAGAGTAGGCAGGGGACCTTTGTTTAGAGGGAGCGCCCGGAGGCCGCTGACGCAGATGAGGAGCCCGCCGAGCTGGTCACACGTGCAGAGTTCACGCAGCTTCGATCCGATGTCCACGGGCTTCAGGAGGAGGCTCACGTTATTCGTGAGGATATTCACGGACTTCGGCAGACGGAGCAGAGGCTTGAGACAAAAGTTGATAGGATTACCAGCCGCCAAGATGAGATGTACGAGATGATGCAGCAGTGACATCTCGCTTTTCAGGGTCCTCCTCATCCTCCTCCTCCTCCCCAAGGCGGTGACGATCACATATTCTTCTGACCAGTGGATGCAACTTTTGAGAGTGATTCTAGTATTGAGAGTGTTCTGTTCTGATGTTTTATTATATCTCTCAAACACTTTTTATTTTGATGATTGTATTTATTTGGATGACTTCCGGCCTTTTTGGCCTTAGGTACTCTTGTGATGGTTATCTCTTGACAAATCTTATGACTCCATGTATTATACATTTTCCTTTATGATTATCTTATTAAGATCGTGTCCTGTTTTGATAATGTTTTTGATAAGTGATTAAGTGCTAACATGTTGCTAAAACATTTTGGTTTAAATTATGCTTCTTATATATGTGTTCATGATATGATTTGGAAATTTTATATTGTTATCTCATCTATGGTTTGATTGGAAATCAAATAATGGTGGTATATATAAAAGGGATGATCATTTAGACTCAAGAGAAAAAGAGGAGGAGCTCTTGTCAAAATGGATATATTTATGTGAAAAAGGGGAGTTTGAGAATCTTTTTAAATGTCAAATGGAGTTGCTAGAAAATGACAAATATAGGATACAATGATTAGAACTCTATTTTGATACAAAGTTGGCTATATTTGAGAATTTTTGAGTTTGTATCAAAAGTTAAGCACGATTGATATTTTTCATGAACCAAATTTTTCTAGGGTAGGGAATACCTTCACAATCGTGTTTGCAAAGTTTCACATTTTTTCAGATTTTCTGGAATTTTTTATTCGTTTCTGAATTTTGGCTGAAATTCTGAAACCTGCCGTATCAGTCGACTGCCCTGGGGGCAGTCGACTGGTAGTGTGGGTAGAATGGGAGTTTGTGATTTCTGAGGGGGTTTTCAGAAATCTGGTTAAGTTCTATTTAACACCAAGGGTAGGGTTGCTTGGGGCAATCTTTTGATGGTGTCAAAGGGAGAGAATTTGAGTGTTAAGTTAGGTTTGGGTTGAAACTTAACTTAGGTTTGGGTATAAGACTTTAGAGTTAAGTTGGGAGAACTTAACTTAAGATTAGCAATAAGAATTGAAATTTGGGAGAAAACATAGGTTAAGGGGGAGGTTGCCTCTTGTGTGATATGCTTGAGTTTCAATTGCTTTTGCTATTGCTATTGCTATATGTTTACCTAACTTAACATATTGCCACACATCAAAAAGGGGGAGATTGTTGGGGCAATCGGCCCTGAGATGAACTGGAGGAGGCGATATAGTTAAGTTATGATTTGTGTTGTTCGCATATGTGTACATGAGTGTGCAGGTGTACAGGTACATATGAACTTGGTTGATGTCTTCAGGTGAAGGATGGCATGGAGGTAAGCTGGAGGCTTACGTGCGCATCCGAGGGACCATTGGATTGCAGGGATGATGAGTCGAGGAACGCGGACTTCGAGACATACGTGAAGGATGACATGGAGGCAAGCTGGAGACTTGCGTGCGCATCCGAGGGACGAGGGCCAAAGATGAAGAGGGCGTGAAGGCAACAGTCAAGGCTGCTGAAGAAGAGTCAACTGAGTTGTGAGGGTCTGAGTATGTGTGTTTATACTCAGGGGTTAAGTCGGGAGGGTCTGAGTGCGGAGAGACTTGTACTCAGGAGTAAAACCCTAGGCTTAAGTGTGTCCTAGTCGACTGGCCCAGGGGCAGTCGACTGGTATAGGCTGAAACAGGCTGGTAGATTCGAACGTTATGCTGTAACGGTCGAATCTGAGTGGGACCAGTCGACTGCCCCAGGGGCAGTCGACTGGTAGTGGCTATTTCAGATTCGAGCCCTATTTAAAGGGGCTCATTTCCTACTATCTGACTTGACGAAACTCGCTTGGGTAAAGTGAGTTAGTAGTCTATTGTGATCAGAGAGCGTCCGAAGTGTTGTGGCGAGGTTTCTCCACCCACAAGGAGCGACAGATCTAGCCAGAGGTTATCCGGGGGTTGATCCATCGAAGGATTCTTGGATTAGTCACCCGACCGGAGTGGATACCAAGTAAATCAGGTTGTTAGCATTGTTTATTTCTTATTTACTTTGCATATTATTGTTTCCGCTGCGCTAACGACTTTGTAGAGATCAAAACGACGAAAAGGTGCTATTCACCCCCCCCCCTCTAGCACGCCAAAGACGATCCATCAGGAGATGGTATTTTTGGTCTCCAAACATAGTCCTAATGATTATCAATTACATGTTAATACAGTATCAAGTGGCACAGAACAATGAATCAACAAAGCAAACAAACAGAGGGCTTCAAATTACAGATATTCACAAACCATAGGACTTCAGGACTACAAGACCTGAAATAACATTATTGTGGTTTTAAAAATCAGAGGACTTCACGACTGATCTTTTCTGCTTACATAAAATTACACAAGGATAAATTTATCATAATATTGAAATACTTCTTCAAGTCACAACATTAACAATAACTAGTTTTTTGACAATACTATGGTTGTACAATATACAAAATATATACATTCAGTTCTCCTTCTTACAAAATATTCACTTCAATCAGAATATTGGATCAATACATATACCAATTAACTCAAGACCTTGGGGCTGACGACATTCTACATGTCCTTTTATTATGACCAAGTTATTTGCACCGGCTGCATTTTAGTTTCACCTTGCCATTGTGTCTGGACTCAATCCATGCCTTTTTTCGTCTACCAGGCTGCACAAGTCTACGGGGACATAGAACTGTAATGTCATTTACTCCAGTAGGCCAAAACTGCTTGCTTCTACAAGGGAAAATACAATCCATGTAAACTCACTTCTAAGTTTCAAAATAAAAATAATGCTCACAATATGGGAGTGTATCCATGTTCCTGTGAATTATTACGGCAATAGCATGTGAGCAAGGAAGTCCTGAAATTTGAAACTCCCCACAATGACAAAACTTTTTTTCCAAATCAACAATGTATGAAGTGCCCCATATTTCTACTTCCATGTCTGATTGAGAGTAAGGGTGAACCTTATAAGCTCTTGTTTTCTCTCTCCTTGAATCCATTTCTTTTGTAGCATAAGGTGTCAAAGCAACATACCATTTGGAGACTTCCTCTCTACGGTTATAGAACCATTGAGCAACTTTTCTTCTTGTATTATCAATTAACATGTTTATGGGAAGCTCACGTGTAGACTTGAACAAAGCATTTAAGCTCTCCACACAATTCGTGGTAAGCATTCTGTACCTTCTCCCAGTAAAGTGTGCATTTGCCCACCTTTTAGGGTCAATGTTCTGAAGCCACTTATGGGCATCTGGATGTTTTTCAAGCATTGTCTGCATTATCATATCATATTGGAGTGTTGTGTTGACTCGTGCTGCTGCCCAAAACAAACCTACAACAGTTCTACTTCCAGTATCAGTTACCATATTACAACACATGTGGTGGCAACAAAAGGCATGATGCACGTTTGTGTAGACTTTTCTAACTGCTGATATAATGCCCCGATGTCTATCTGATACTATGGTGATTGAGTGATCATCGACAGCAAAGAACCTCTTTGTATGCTCCAAAAACCACTCCCATGCAGATCCACATTCAACTTCAGCTATTGCAAAGGCAACTGGGAGAACATTGTCATTACCATCAATCGTCGTTGCAATCAACATTACACCCGGATACTTTCCTCTTAGGTGTGTGGCATCAATTCCGATAAGTCTACGCAAATAAGACCTGAACACCCTTCGGCAAGCACCAAAAGCCCAAAAATACCGCTGGAACTGATTGTCACCATTCTTGTATAGTGTCACATACGTTTCAGGATCTCTAGATCTTAACTCACGCAGATATTGTGGAAGATCTTTGTAAACCTCATCATAATCTCCAATAACCTTTTTCAATGCTTTCTCCCTAGTTATGTATGCTTTTCTGTATGATATGGTCACTCCAAATCTAACTTTAATATCTGATATAATCATACTTGGTTTGTATTGTTCATTATGAAGAAATTGCTCTTCAACGAAAGAAGCAACAAATGATGAAGAGCATGCATGATGATCAACACTTTCTCTAACAGTTCCACATTGGTGTTCCTTTATATATTTTATAACAGTGAACTCTACTTCCCCCTTGCTACTACTCTCCATGTACATGGTTGGTTGAAGCACACTGCTTTAACTCTATTTTTTCAGGTGTCAACTGGGTTATATCTCATATGTTTAACCATGACATGTTTGACAAGTGCATTCTTGAATTCTTCTCTAGAGGAAAATATCTGCCCCACAAAAAATTCATGCTCTTCACTTGCCTCTACCTCTCCAATTGGCCCAGCAAGCAATCGAGAATTCAAAATATAAGGATATTCAGCTAATGTAAACTCCTCCTCTAAGTCACTGTACTGATCTGGGAGGAATTCATATTGCTCAATCTGCATATCATCGGCTTGGAATTCTAGTAGACTTGTACTGGATTCTAATTCATCTGCATTCCGAATTTCAATTCCTTCCTCCCCACTCCAGGTTGGCTCAAAGAATTCAACAACTCTTGTAGAAGAATTCAAACCCTCATCTTCTAGATTAGTTGCTTCTTCATTTAGATCAATTGTCAAATTCCTTGTAATTTCTGATCCATTCCCCGTGACAGCATTTTCATCAAGAGTATTCCATATCTCGGAGAGAATTTCATCAACAACATTATCATCCCTGAAAAATAAATTACAATTATATTTTGCAAACTTTAAAAATCATAATCAAGGCACTAGGAGGCCATAAGGGCATGAAATCAAATGAATTCAGGCCCTACGAGGGCCTGAAATCTTTTGATTTCAGGCCCTCACAGGGCCTGAAATCTTTATATTTCAGGCCCTCGCAGGGCCTGCAATCATTAGACTTTAGGCCCTTGGAGGGCCTGAAATCCTTTGATTCAGGCCCTCAAATCAAATGATTTCAGCCCCTGGGAGGGCCTGAAATCTTTTCATTTCAGGCCCTGGGAGGACCTGAATTCCTTTTATTTCAGGTCCTCCCCGTGCCTGAAAATAACATATTTCAGGCCTTCCTAGGGCCTGAAATCTAATGATATCATGCACTCCCAGGAACTGAAATCCTTTAATTTCACGCCCTCCTAGGGCCTGATATGGTAAGATATCACCTGTAGGTCGAAATCAAGCATTAATTTATCTTAAGTTTAACAAATTTCAGGGATCCCTTATTATGTATTGCATATCACCCTTAGACTCCTCCAAACATAAAAATTGTAGAAAGAGTTTATCAAGTATAAAACTAGATCTGATACCATATCAAAGATGGTAATTATACGTACATTACTATTTGTATTTGTTACCAATCTGTTGCTTGCTTTTTCTCCTTCAACACCTATCTTCCTCAGCTGCCTTGGTGATGAATTGAGTTATGTAAGGTCGAAATATATACGTACCCCCATGATGATTCGACTTGTGCAAGATAGTAATATATATATAGGTTGAGAAAATTTTCACTCCCTGGCCATCCGAACAATAAAATATTAATTTACTGCTAAAGTGGTTCGGATGTCTCGAAAATGAGAATAGAAAAAGGTATTTTGTGACGGGAGGGGTATAATAGGAAGTTCACTTATAGGGATGCGCCCTTTGGTAAAATATAAACCATAGTATACCATTTGGTAATTACGATTTCTTAGATACGTCCTTTGGTAAATTATCGTATGACTTTTGATTTTAGATTTGTTCTTCTTTTTTATGGCGGATATTTGAGTTTTGTTATAATATTAATTATTTTTAGCATATTTAGTTTTGATATGTGAACATGATTATGCATACATGCATTATCATATTAGGAGTTTGTCTATTTCACATTAGTTGGTTTTAAATAATTTGATATCATTTAGTTTAGCGGATAAGTATATTTTCGAGACATGACAAACTTAATCAAAATTACTTAAATTTTATCAAAATCATTTAAATTTGATCAAATCACTTTAAAATAATTATAGAAATTATTAAATAGCTGCCACACAATTATAAGTAAATCCTAAAACTTTAACCACTAAGTTTTAAATTTTGAATATTATTATATCAAAATATGTTTTACCAATTTAGTCAAAATTAATTAAATTTCATCAAAATTATTTTTAAAAAATTATAAAAGTTACTCAACTGATATATCATTATAGAACTTATTAAGCTGCTACTATTATTAGGGGTGTGCATTCGGACAAAACCGAACCGATCGAACCGAATAAATCGAAAACTGAATTAATCGATTTTTTTTTGGAACCAACCGAACCGATTGAATTTTCTACAAAAACCGAACTTACCGAACCAATTTTTTTTCGGTTAATTCGGGGTTTGACCGAATTAACCGAATTAACCGAAATTTTAAATTTAATTTGATTTTTAATTAAAATTACCAGAGTTTATTTAATTAATTATATTTTTAAATAAAAAATAATTAAATTAATATATTTATTCGGTTTAACCGAATTACAAAATTCAAAACCGAAACCGAACCGATTTAACCGAAAAACCGAACCGAATTTTTAAAAAAAAATCGAAAACCGAATTAACCGAACCGAATTTCAAAATTCGATCGGTTCGGTCAGTTAACTCGGATTTTTCAAATTTTTACTCACCCCTAACTATAATACTATAACAATATTACATTAGTTATTATATCTTATAGTAGCTACTAAATTAACTATCAAATAGTTGTTATATTTGTTATAGTTAGTCATAATTACTATATTAACGTTGAAAATAAAAATATTCTAAAAAAAACGTAAAATATCCTCTCTGTTTTTTTATAAAAAAGTGTCTATTTGAAGGCTTGATAAATCTGAGATGTCCTTTTATCTGCCACCTTATTTTAATTTATTTCCCCTGGGTATTCCGACATAACTTTAGGGCCCACTGGAAAGCAGCAATATGATCGTTGGGTAACGGTTTTTAGCTTTCTTGTGATTATTTTTGCAGAACTCTCGTGGTTGGAAATTTTGTGTGGGGGTGCGACGGACCAAATTAAGATGGGCCGACAACTGAGGGCTCTGAAATTTTTTAATATTTCAATACATATATGAGGGGTTAAAATTAATAAATTACTGTAAATTATGACAAGTCGATTAAGATAATTTCTATTAATTTATTTTTAAATCTGTTATCTTTTAGTTCAATAAAATATTTAAGATATTTTGTTTTAAATTTTGAACGCTCTAACATGGATATCTTTTTAATACTAAAGTTTGTGGAAAGATATGCTATTCATATGCCATGTGTACATCTAGTATTTTTTTTTCATTTTTTTTATTTTTTAAAATTTAAATATTATATTCTAAATTCTATAACCTAAGCTCTATAAAACAAAATATACTAAATATGTAAGGGATATACAACATGAGATAAACAACATATCAAACTTCCTAAAGTTTAGTGAGCAAATGAGAAGAAAGGCAACTAGTTACTACTCAGGTAGCTACTACTCTCTAGCATGGGTGGCTAGTCCTTTATTTTATTGGATATAAAAAATTATCTCTTATCATGAACATATTTTTTTCCCCTTCATTCAAGACTAAAATCTAAAATTCTTGCCTTTGAACCTAATTGATGGTAAAAAGATAATTTGTTCGTCTTCAATAGCCCGTTAATCCATGCTAAAGTTAATACAGAAAAGATAAATTACGAGAGCTTTGAACCTACCTATTCTTTTTGTTGGTCATTGATCCTGTCGCGAAGCGAGATGGAAGTCCCAAGGGCTGGATGGTCTCCCGAGTGACACGAGCAGTTGAGGGGCGACGACCTGACTCTGACCTACAAGACAATGACTGTTAGCAAACCTGCCGAGGAGTTCCCCCGGCAAGACATTCCGACGGACAAATCAGTATCCGCAAGAAATATAGTGGAACAAATGGAAATATGGTAGAAGAGAGAGCTCGCGCGCATACTTGCGGAATGAGGAGTGGAAGACATATATAGCCGGGGGAGCTGACAACCCCTGTCTGTGTAGACGAGACAGGGGTGTGGTACCTGTCAGCTCGTATGAGAGCACCTAAAAGTACCGCGGAATGGCCCGAGGTGCTTGGGCAATAGGACAGTACTGAGTCGGCGGGATAACCGCGAGGGGTGACATAAATGGACAAGACGCGTAGTAACCCGACATCAAGATCGTACCCCTGATGTAATGACATAGGGCGGCATAGGGATGATCTAGTTCGTAGCCCGAGCGCCGACCGGCGGGTCCGAGTGTCGGGGACCGGGTCGGGTAATGGCCAGGGAGCGTGGGCCGTTACGCGCCTGACTGGGAAAGTTGAGGTGTGGGGGGTACGCCCTGAGTCGGGGGTCTGTTAGGCTATGTCTGTCTGGCTTTGTCTCGGTTTTGTGGGTTGTCAAATCCATGGGATGCTGAGGGAGAGTGGGCGGCCACGCGCCCGACTGGAGTGTCCAACCCAGATCCGGATCAGGGTACGACTTTAGTCGACCGAGTTAGGAGACGCTCGGGGTCAACCCGACCGACCTTGCCCGGGGTCAGCTAGTGCATCGGGGGTTTCTTGGCTAAAGGGCCTCCTGGTGAAGTCTTCGTTGGCCCTTCTGTGGGACCTCCGTGGCGCCAGGCTGGCTGGCTGAGCGGGCCGAGCTACCCGTAACTCCGTAAGCAAGGGCGAGATCAGTCATCATGATAACTCTGTAGGTAGCTCCAAAAATCTGCAATTATCTATAAATAAGCAAGTTGGTCCTTCGTTCATCTCCTCCCTAACCACAACAAAAAATGAAACTTGCCCTTTTCGGGATGCTCATGTTCATGGGCGGATTTATATTAGGACCTAAAGGAGCCACGCCTACTCCCCAAATTTTTAATAATATGATTTTTATATATAAATTTTTTATTTTCTTAGTATATATATTATTTAACTCATTTAAAAATAAATATGTATAGTTGATCTAATAATAAGTTTTATTTTTTTAACACACATCTCGAGTTTAAATCCTTTGGATGATTAAATTTTATTTTTTTCACCTCTATTTTTCACATTTCAACCATATATATATTATGCATCTTTGAAGATTTGGGAAGATCATTATTATATAATAAATTTAATAATTATTTTCATTATTTAATATATAAGGTCCCTAAACTTAAAATCTTAGATCCGTCCTGCCCTTGCTCATGCTTTCTGAGCTTCTCAGAAGTCAAGCACTTAGTAGAAGGAAATTGCGCTTCAGTTTTCTAATTCTCATCCTTAAGCTTCCCTAATGAAATTTGAAATACTTGGCCTCTTATTGAAGGTAAACCTTGTAAGTGGGAAAAATTTCCAGTGGCAAGGCATTGTTCATTAGTAAACCTTTTAAGTGGGTACTTTTTTAGCTTTGTTATAATGTCATATTGATTGTCGATACTTGTGTTTGCATTCGATCATTTTTTTCAGCTGTTTTTCTTCGACCTTCTAGTGCAATAACGGATAAGTTTGGGCCGACGTGACTTCAATTTTAAACCCCAAATTTTTACATTTATGTTCCTAGGTCTTATAAATGAGGACGTTAAGAATCGAATGGCGAGAAATTAGTAGAATGGCAAAGGGATTTATCTAAATAAATACCAAGATTAATTATGAAAAGGAAGGTCCGTCACATAAATATATCTTGCAAGTGCTTATGTACATGGTCACGACAGCTTCGAGCACGAGCACGACCACGACCTCGTCGGGCACGGCCGAGGCGGCCACGACCGCCGCCGACCTGCTGAGGCGGCCCAGGGCGCCTCGGCCACTGTCGAGGCGGCCCAGGGCGCCTCGGCCACTGTCGAGGCGGCCCAGGGTGGGGCCCAGGCCACCTCGGCCACTGTCGAGGGCGCCCCAAGCTGCCGCCAGCAATGGCCGAGGGCTGCAAGGCCACCCCGGCCACTGCCGAGGCCGGAAAGGGTGCCCCGGCCACCCCTCGCTGCCGTCGCTCGCCGCTCACCGCCACCCTCGGTGCTGTGCCCATCGACGAGGAGGAGAAGGAACGAAGGTGGAGAGCATTTACCGCCGACGAGGAGGAGAAGCACCGCGATCGCCACCGCCGTTGAGGAGAGGAGAAGAAGGAAGGGAGAGAAGGTAGGTCGCGCGTGCCCTAATTTTACCAATATTACCGATGGAATCACGATTCCGGCGATAATTACCGACGGAATCACGATTCCGACGGTAATTACCGACGGAATCACGGAATCACGATTCCGTCGGTATTTACCGACGGAATCATGATTCCGATGGTAATATGCTTCCACGTGGGCAAGTTGGCGTAAACACAAATTTGATGCGCGGCAACACCAAATCACCGACGGAATCAGTGATTTCGTCGGTGATTCCCGTCAACGTTGACTCCGTATTATATAGGCAATTCCAAATTTCCGAAGGAAAAAACTTTCCATTGATAATTACCGATGGTAATATATTTCCGTCGGTAATTAATGTAGCCACGTGTTCGCACAGTTAATTACCAACGGAAAAACAAGCTACAACCTCTAAATCATCGACGGAATATCGATTCTGTCGGGAATCACTGACGGAACCGATATTCCGTCGGTAATTACCGATGGTATTTAACTTCCGTCGGTAATTCCGTCGATAATAGCTATATTTCTTGTAGTGATTTATGAAAAGGAATCTCCGTCTCATAAATCTATCTTGCAAGTACTCATGAACATCATTTATAAACTTAATTTCAATGCATCATTTATGTTTTGTGGATGTCCACTTATTAATAGATGAATCTCTCTCTACTTGATAATCATAGTCCTCGACATCAACACCAATATTTAAGTCTCACTATATAAACACATGAATTTAGAGACTAATGACGAATTAATTCATCATAAATCTACAACAAAATTAGCGACAAAATAAAAATCATCGCTAATTAATAATGAAATTGACCATAAAAAAATTGTCGCTAACATTGGGCAGATATGTCTCTTTAGCGTCAAGCATCAACAATGGACACTATATCTTCAGGAAAACAATTTCATAAACCAAGAAATTTCCTGACTAAAGACCTGAAGATATCTCTCGCTCTCACTCTTTTTGCGGAAAATTTCTCATAACATTTGGCAGATCTCATAAACTGAGTTGTTATGGGCTGAATTCTTCTTCTTTTTTTTTTTTTGAATTTGTTCATTCTTAGTCATGCATACACAATGGACACTATATCTTTTGCTATTCATTTATGGTTAAAAGGATAGACACAAGCTATGTTTCTATGCCATGAAGGTTTTTTGGGAGCTCATGGTGCATTCATGAGCAATGAAAATCATGGACTTGATTACCTCGGAACACATCAGCTAGTAGAAAGGTTTCTATGCGGGCTCCTTTTCAGGGCTATATATGTTTCTACACCATGAAGGCTTTTTGGGAGCTTGTGGTGCATTCATGAGCTATGAAAGACATGGACTATTAGTGTTGATGTAGTTTGACCCTGATTATTGTTTTGGTGTTGACACCGATTTTAGTTTAGGCTAATGAGATGATTGAGATTAAGTCCTGATCGGGGACTGGGCACGGAGTTGGATGAAATCCTAGCTTGGGAAGCTAGGTGATTGAAATCCTGGCTTGGAGGGCCAGGTCCTAGCCTGGAGGGCTAGGTTGATTGAAATCCTGGCTTGGAGGGCCAGGTCCTAGCCTGGAGGGCTAGGTTGATTGAAACCTTTGCTTGGAGGGTTAGGTCCTAGCCTGGAGGGCTAGGGTGGATGAAATCCTGACTTGGAGGGTCAGGTCCTAGCCTGGAGGGCTAGGTTGATTGAAACCCTGGCTTGGAGGGTCAGGTCCTAGCCTGGAGGGCTAGGGTGGATAAAATCCTGGCTTGGAGGGTCAGGTCCTAGCTTGGAGGGCTAGGTGGATGAAACCCTGGCTTGGAGGGTCAGGTTCTATCTTGGAGGGCTAGGTGGATGAAACCCTGGCTTGGAGGGCCAGGTCCTAGCTTGGAGGGCTAGGTTGGACGAAATCCTGGCTTGGAGGGCCAGGTCCTAGCTTGGAGGGTTAGGTTGGATGAAATCCCGGCTTGTGAAGCCAGGTCCTAGCTTGGAGGGCTAGGTTGAAGTCCCGGTGAGTGAGACTGGGCACGGAGTCTTGGTCCGAGGGACTAAGAACGAGTCAGAGAAGGGCTGGAGGCTTGTTCTCGTGACTTAGAGGAGATTTGACCTTGCCTGGATTGGTCTGGTGACCGATCAGGGAAGTTGGCACGGAGTTCCCTCGTGGATCGGTCTGGTGACCAATCCAGCTATGACTGATCGGTCTGTGGACCGATCAGGGAGCATGCAGTGAGTTTGGGAACCCTACTGATCGGCTCCTGATCAGTCTGGTGACCGATCAGGGAGCATACAGTGAGATTGGGAACCTTACTGATCGACTCCTGATCGGTCTAGTGACCGATCAGGAATACTATTCGGATCGTTCTGGTGAACGATCAATTGTCGCAAGGTTCTCACTATAACCGATCAGGCTGGAGCCTGATCGGTCAGGAGGTGCTCTGATCGGTCTGCTGACCGATCAGGCCACACCCTGATCGGTCTGGTGATCGATCAGGAGGGTTGGACTGCGAACCTGGAAAGACTTGGATCGGTCTGGTGATCGGTCCCAGAGAAGTCGCGATTTCGGGTTTCTCACTGGGGACAGATCAGGCTGGAGCCTGATCGGTCTGAGCCCATCCTGATCGATCTGGTGACCGATCAGGAGTCACTTTGATCGGTCCGGGGACCGATCAGTAGCTGTCAACTTTAATTCAAAAACACTGTCAGAGTTTTGATTGCGTTATGTTTCTCTTCTGATCACCACTGATATGTTCTGATGTTTTGATCTTCTGTTGATTTGCTGTTCTAATGAGCTGCTAAGTGTGCAGATGAATCAGGTTTACACAAGGAGAGTCAAACAGAGGCTTTTGCTACATCAGGTTTGGTAGGGATCCATCCCAGGTGGCAACGGATGCTGGCGCTGCTGGAGCTGCTGACTTGGGCTCGTCTGAGGGAAGCTCAGGGAGTCCAGGAGAGCTCAGTGGTAGGTGGGCAGTTGCAGTTGAGCAGCTGGGAGTTGCAGAGAGATGACTGTGACCTGGTGATCAGTGGGAGAGGCTTAAGGGCTTGGTAGCGATGAAGCCTCAGTAGAACACTTGATCACTTCTCTGGTTCTGGCGACAAGCTGCTTCTCCATCTGTTGTGCATCACTCTGAAGCAGCTGAAGCATTGAGCGACATTGCATACTTGAGCGCCTGGAAGAAGAAACAAGGAGCTTGGTGAGTCCATCAGCAAGAAGACACGAAGAGGGAGTTCTTGCGTGAGATCTGTGCTGAGTGGAGCTCGGTGAGGAGTTCACTTGTGTTCTTTCTGTCCTAAGTGCTTTGTAAGCTTCCTTTGTGGTTCTTGTGCTTATTTCCATTATTCTGTTGAACCCGCTGTGGAGAGGTTACTCTACCGAGAAGGAGGTTACATTTGATATCCGGATTTCCGGGGCTTGATCTGCCGACGATCAAGGGATCGCCCACCTCGCGGGCACGCCAAGGAGTAGGGGCAAGTTATCCCCGAACCTTATAAATCCTATGTGTTAGCGAGTTGTGCTTGTGCTTAGTTTAGGGTTTAGTTACTGCATCTTTGTTTTGTATTGCTTCCGCTGTGCTACTAACCCTAAGTGCAGAATCTTCCTAAGTGAAAGCGATTTTGGTGTCTGGCTATATTCACCCCCCCTCTCTAGCCATCCAAGTTCCAACAAGTAGTATCAGAGCTTGGGGCTCTATTCAAGCGGCTTAACATCCAAGAGCTATCAACAATGGCTTTGAGAGAAGGATTTAGCACCACTCGACCTCCCTTCTTTGATGGATCAGATTTTCAGTATTGGAGGTCTCGCATGGAGTATTACCACAAGACCGACATCGGAATGTGGTTCTCCGTGAAGGAAGGCTTCACCTCTCCAAGAGATGCGGAGGGAAAAGAATTGGGTCCTCACGGTGGTCGGCTGAGCAAACACGAAAAGGAGAAGCCGATGCGAAGGCGATGGTGACTTTGCAATGTGGCATAAACAAAGACCAACTAATCAAGGTTGGTCCCTTTACAAGTGCAAAGGATTTGTGGAATAAGCTCATCGAACTCCATGAGGGAACCCGAGATTCAAGAATAGCCAAGAGGGACTTGTTCCTCAACTAACTACAAAATCTCTCCATGAAGGAGAGTGAAACGGTAAGCGAACTCCATAGTAGATTCAAAGAGGTATTGAATGGTCTCCACTCCATTGACGAAAAGGTCGAGAACCGCGACCTTGTGAGGTATGTGTTAAAAGTGTTTCCAAGGAATACCTTGTGGTCATCCATGGTGGATGCCTACAAGGTTTCCAAGGACTTATCAATTGTAAAATTAGATGATTTATTTTGTGAAATGGAGTTACATGAAATGACTAACAAAGGCCCCAAGGAGAAGGGGATTGTCTTAGTTGCAGGGGAAAAGACCAACAAGAAGAAGAAGGAGAAGAAGAAGGAAGTCTCTTCATCTTCATCCTCATCTGAGTCCGAGTCCGATTCCGAGGAGGATGGCAGCGGGTCTTCTTCCTTCGAGATGGCCAACTTTGTTAGAAGGATGATGAGGAAGAGTTGGCGCTTCAAGGGTAAAGGTAACCCTAGTGAAGTTAAGATTGATAAGTCTAACATTACTTGCTATGAGTGTAGTAAGAAAGGGCACTTCAAGAAGGACTGCCCAAAGCTCAAGAAGAAGGAGGATAAATCCAAGAAGAAGAAGAAGGCCTTGAAGGCCAATGGGATGAATCCTCCTCTAGTTCATCCGAAGAGGAGAAGGATGAGAAGAGTACACGGCATGTGGCACTCATGGCCATGGAAGATCAAGAGAGCAGTGATGAATCCACGGACTCCTCAAACGCGGCTTCATCATCTTCGGATGATGAAGAGGTAATCACTCCCGAATTAGATAAATGTTATAGAACCATTGCATGCTTAACCGAATTGTTGAAGAAGTAAAAAAATAAGGTTAAATCATTGAAAGTAGATGTTGAACAATTGAAATCCTCGAGGGATGAGGATATTGATGATTTTCATGTTGAGATGTTAGAAGATGAAAACAAATCATTGAAGAGTGAGGTTGAGAGACTCAAGAGTGTTCTTGAGAAATTCTCAACAAGCTCAAAAATATTAGATATGATTTTGAATGCACAAGGGGCTGTCTACAATAGGGCCGGTATTGGTTACCGACCTAAAGAACCATCATTTGTTTCCTTAATGTCTAGGACTGATGTTAGACAATTTAAGGCTCCTAGGGTTCAAAGGAAAGTAGTCAAGGCATGGGTGCCTAAGTCTTGCTTAGTAGGTGCTTTAGGTCCCAAGATTTGGGTACCTAAATCTTCTATTTTTCGAATTGTGTAGGTCATGATTGAGGGGGAGCATCTATTAGCTTGGTTCGTTGATAGTGGGTGCTCCAAACACATGACCGGTGATAGATCCCTATTCACTACCTTTCAAAGAAAAAGTAGAGGTAATGTTTCCTTTGGTAACAATGGTAGTCTTAAGGTTGTAGGAATAGGAGACATTCAAATATCCGAATGTTTTAGGATTAAGAATGTCCTTCTAGTCAAGGGGATGACATTTAATCTCCTAAGTGTCAGTCAATTGTGTGATGCGGGTTACACAATTGATTTTTAATCAAGTCAATGTCTAGTTAGATAATATGACACCTTTGACACAGTACTAGTAGGCACAAGAATAGATAATATTTACCAAGTTTCCTTTAAAAGTGCTACTAATGTTTTTGTTAAGTGTTTCATGTCAAGAGAAGATGAGTCCACTGTAGATGCAGTCTGACCCTGATTGTTGTTTTGGTGTTGACACCAATTTTAATTTAGGTTGATGAGATGATTATGATTAAGTCCTGGTCGGGGACTGAGCTTTGGATGAATGAAAAAGTCCTAGCTTGGAGGGCTAGGTGTGAAAAGTCCTAGCTTGGAGGGCTAGGTGTGAAAAGTCCTAACTTGGAGGGTTAGGTGTGGAAAATTCCTAGCTTGGAGGGCTAGGTGTGAAAATTCCTAACTCGGAGGGTTAGGTGATTGGAAATCCCGGTGAGTGAAGCCAGGTCCTGGTGAGTGAAGCCAGGTTGACTGAAGTCCCGGTGAGTGAAGCTGGGCATGGAGTCCTGGTCCGAGGGACTGAGCATGAGTCAGAGAAGGCTGAGAGCCCGTTCTCTTGACTTAGAGTGGATTTGACCTTGCCTGGATCGGTCTGGTGACCGATCAGGGAAGTTGGCACGGAGTTCCCTCGTGGATCGGTTTGGTGACCGATCCAGCTATGTCTGATCGGTTTGGTGACCGATCAGGGAGAGAACAGAAGCTTTCCTGTTCGGCTCCTGATCGGTCTGGTGACCGATTAGGGAAAGAATAGAAAGGTTTGGGTTGGCTTCTGTTCGGCTCGTGATCGGTCTGGTGACCGATCTGGGATATTGTTCAGATCGTTCTGGTGAACGATCAATGTCGCGGACTCCTCCTTATAACCGATCATGCTGGAGCCTGATCGGTCGGAGAGCTTCCTGATCGGTCTGCTGACCGATCAGGCCCTTGTGTCTGTGAAAGCTGGGAATCCCAACAAAGCTGTGGATCGGTCCGGTGACCGATCCATGATCCCTGGATCGGTCCGGTGACCGATCACTTTAATTCAAACGCGCCGTCAGACGCTCTGATCACGCCTGATCACATCTTCTTTCTCTGCTCTTAACTTCTGATTGTTTGATTCTCTATTGATTTGCTGCCCTAACGAGCTGCTAAGTTTGCAGGTGACTCAGGGATCATCCAAGGGGAGTCAAACAAAGGCTTTCACTATAGCAGATTTGGCTGTTTGCTTCCGCAGGTTGTAACGTCCTCTGGCGTGAGCTGCAATGGCTGAAGAGCTGATGACATGGGGCTCGACTGGAGGGGATTCAGTGAGTCCAGAGGAGGTCAGGGGTAGCTGGCTGTTGCAGGTGAGCAGCTGGAAGCTGCTGCAGAGGAGCGTGTGACCTAGCGATGGAAGCAGGATAAGCCGTGGAGTGGAGAAGGAGCTAAAGAGTTCTCCACATCGATAGCTTTGCTCAATCATCTGTGTGCATTACGGTGAATCACTTGAAGCGATCTCCTGCGAAGCTGTAACCTTGAGTCTGTGGAGGGAGTCGCGAGTGGATCAGCAAGCAAACGAAGAGCTGGGAGCTCTTGCGTTGGAGGCGCTGTGCTGTGCTCGGTGATCTGCTCTCTCATTTCTCATCCTTGTGCTTTGCTAGCAATCTGTAAGATCTTTCTTGTTCTCTCTGTGCTTAATTTCTGATACATTTGAGACCATTTGTGTGGAGAGGTTTCTCCACCGAGAAGGAGGATTTGATATCCGAATTTCCGGGGCTTGATCTGTCGACGATCAAGGGATCGCCCACCTCACGGGCACGCCAAGGAGTAGGGGCAAGTTATCCCCGAACCTTGTATATCCTTGCGTTAGAGTTTTTGCTTGTTACTTAGTTTCTGCACTTAGTTTCTGCATTTGTTTTTCTTCCGCTGTCTAACCTTTGAAGTGCAGAGAAAATATAAAAACTGCTAAGTTTCAAGTGTCTGGCTACATTCACCCCCTCTCTAGCCATCCAAGCACCAACAAGTGGTATCAGAGCTTGGGGCTCTGTTCAAGCGGATTAACAACCGAGAGCTATCAACGATGGCTTTGAGAGAAGGATTTAGCACCACCCGACCTCCCTTCTTCGATGGTTTCGATTTTCAATATTGGAGGTCTCGCATGGAATATTATCTCAAGACCGACATCGGAATGTGGTTCTCCGTGAAGGAGGGCTTCACTCCTCCAAGAGACGCGGAGGGTAAAGAATTGGAATCTTCACGTTGGTCGGCTAAGCAAACGAGAAAAGGAGAAGCCGATGCGAAGGCGGTGGTGACTTTGCAATGTGGAATGAACAATGGCCAACTAATCAAGGTTGGTTCCTTTACAAGCGCAAAGGATTTGTGGAATAAGCTCATTAAACTCCATGAGGGCACCCGAGACTCGAGAATCACCAAGAGGGATTTGTTTCTCAACCAACTACAAAACCTCTCCATGAAGGAGAGTGAGACGGTGAGTGAACTTCATAGCCGGTTCATGGAAGTCCTCAACGGTCTCCATTCTATTGATGAAAAGGTCGAAAACCGTGACCTTGTGAGGTATGAATTAAAAGCTTTTCCAAGGAATGTCTTGTGGTCATCCATGGTGGATGCCTACAAGGTTTCTAAGGATTTATCAATTGTAAAATTAGATGACTTATTTTGTGAAATGGAGCTACATGAGATGGCTAACAAAGGCCCCAAGGAGAAGGGGATTGCTCTTGTGGCAGGAGAAAAGACTAAGAAGAAGAAGGAGAAGAAGAAGAAGAAGGAAGTTGTAACGCCCGCCCATTTACAGCCTTACGGCGGCGCTACGTGACATACATATACGCATATGGACTTCTTAATGCAGCGGAATAATTTTAAAACTTTATCCACATGCGTTTAAACCATGCACTTATAACTTAAATCATGTTAACACATTCTTAGCTATCATTCTTAAACATAGTGACATGATAAACTTAGCATTCATTCTTAATCATATAGCATCATTCTTAAACATGTTTGCATGGTCATCATGTAAAGGGAGAAAGACATAGGATCTTTTCTTTTCTTTTGCCAAGTCATTGCCACACACACACACTTGCCCCTCCTGCTGCTTCCCTTAATAGCCTCTTGCTTGATCTGCGGTACGAGGAAAATAAGACTATAAGCACATAGGCTTAGTAAGATCCTTTTTCCTACTCACTAAAACCATGCGTCACTTAACATAATCGCATAAAGCACCTTAGCATAACATAATTCAGACATAAACATAAACTTAGTCTTGGCATAAATCATAAGCATAAACATAAACTTAAACATGAGTATAAACATAAACTTAAATAGGAGTATAAGCATAAACTTAAACATGAGCATAAACATAAACTTAAACATGAGCATAAACATAAACTTAAACATGAGCATAATGCATAACATGAATGAATGCATGAGTCAAGTGCATATATCATAAGGATGCTTAATTTTTGAAATCATACTTTCATTTTAAATACTTGAACATAAACATAACATCATTGGGGTCCCCGGCTTGTACCACATACATACATCATAAGCGCGCATCCCTAAGTAAATACGAGGTAGATAGCCTCGACTTACTAGGGTAAGGACAACATAGTCAGTAGTCCCAGAACCGGGGCGTTCTTAAGGTGCCCATCCCTGTTGCACAGCTTCGGTAGTGCCAGAACCGTGGACAGCTTCGGTAGTCCAGAACCGGGGCGTTCTTAAGGTGCCCATCCCTTGGACCCTTACTTCGGTCCGGTACAAGCCCATTCATAAAGTAAAATACATATGCATACTTCATCATTCATACTTGACATATCATAGGAACAGCTACGGTAGTTCCAGAATCGTGGACAGCTTAGTCGGTAGTCCAGAACCGGGGCGTTCTTAAGGTGCCCATCCCTTAGCATGACATAGACATACTTAACATTTCATCATTCATACTTAACATCATGATGCCTTAAAGGCATCAACATTCATCATCAATCTTCATTTTCATTCATAAGATATGTCATGCTTATATCATTTTGTCTTAGGCCATGGTTATCATTTTCGTTCATCATCTTCATTCTTAAACATATCATACATACATATCACTCATAAAGCATGACATACATACATAACATTCATGAGACATGACTTACATACATATTGTTCGTAAAACATAGCATAC
The DNA here is from genome assembly GCA_024364735.1 of Boesenbergia rotunda. Taxonomy (NCBI): domain Eukaryota; kingdom Viridiplantae; phylum Streptophyta; class Magnoliopsida; order Zingiberales; family Zingiberaceae; genus Boesenbergia; species Boesenbergia rotunda. The sequence goes on from JAGFNQ010002484.1 coordinate 164,737, forward strand.
ATACATGTCATTCCTAAAGCATGACATACATACATAACATTCATAAAACATGCATGGTTAGGGTACATAGCATACATACATGTCATTCCTAAAGCATGACATACATACATAACATTCATAAAACATGCATGGTTAGGGTACATAGCATACATACATGTCATTCCTAAAGCATGACATACATACATAACATTCATAAAACATGCATGGTTAGGGTACATAGCATACCTACATGTCATTCCTAATTTACATGACATTAAGTTTCTAGGCCACATAAAATTTCTATGACATACTCAATCATATACATACATCTTAGTGATCTATAAACATGCATTCTTGAGAACTTAACCCAAACCAAGCCCTAGATTAGGGACTTGGCTGAAAACCCTAGAGGGCCATAAGTCCTTAGAAAAATTTGCATAACCATGGTTAACCTCCAATACCTTACTTATCATGTCATAGGAACCCACTTGGACCCTTAATTGGTTTTAACCCCAAAGTCCAAGGCCTTATCATGCTTGGCCGAAACCCTAGGGGAGAAATAACCCCTAGAAAATTCATATAAGTCTCCATTATCATCCATAGTCTATCATAGCAAAACATACCAATCATGCTCGAGGGATTAAAGTTTATCCCTAGCCCTATACTTGATGTGGCCGAAACCCTAGATGGGTTTTAGGGCATCAAAAATTTCCCTAGATCATAATCTATGTCTTACATAACATCATGAAACATTTAAGAGCACCAAAGAAAATTTACATCATCCCTAAGCCCAAGCAATAGCCTTGGCCGAAACCCTAGGCTCTACTTCATGGTTTTTTTTCCCAACTTAAATCTTAAACAAACATCTAAATCTTGTTAAGCATCAAGAACAATCATACCACAGGTGAGAGGGGTCTTACATTCCCTTAGCTTGGATTAAATCCTTGGACAAGGAAGTAGGAAGGACCTTCTTGCCTCCAAACTTCTCCTTAGCCCTTATAGTCTTGGAAGAGAACCTAGATCTTCAAAAGGGAGTCTCCTTGTGGAGTTTTTTCCAAGGGAATGGGGCTTGGGGTTTTCGGCTAGGAGGGGAGGAAGAAGAAGAGAAGAAGGAAATGAATTAATGGAATGAGAGAAGAGAAAGGTAACTTCTCCTCTTATGCTTTTAATCCACATTAAGGGGGGTAAGTGAAGAGTCATGGTGTCTCTTCCCTTGATGGCTCCTCCTTCTTCCCAAGCCTTAACAAAATCCACTTCATTCCCTCATAGCACTCCCTTGCTAGGTGAATTGGTTAGAGCATGCATGGTTATACAAGAGGTCCAAGGTTCAATCCTTGGTGCATGCACTAATTTTCTATTTTATTTTTATTTTATTTCTCTATTATTCCGAAAATTCTCTAAAAATTCCCCCATAATCATGTTAATATTTCTCATTAAAATCTATTTATTTTATATTAAATTCTACCTAAAGTCCACTAAAATTATGGTACTAGAAAACCCATATAAGGCCCATTAGTACCTAGTTTCTCAATTTAAATGAGAAAATCATGGATTTCTAGGCTAAGGTTCGTACCAACACTTCTAGGTCCCTCGGAAAATTATCTAGACAAGCTCAATATTTTAAAGAAATATTAAGAGAATTTTTTCGGGTCGTTACAGAAGTATCTTCATCTTCATCCTCATCCGAGTCCGAGTCCGATTCCGAGGAGGATGGCAGCGGGTCTTCTTCCTCCGAGATGACCAACTTTGTTAGAAGAATGATGAGGAAGAGTCGGCGCTTCAAGGGTAAAGGTAACCCTAGTGAAGTTAAGATTGATAAGTCTAATATTACCTGCTATGAGTGTAGCAAGAAAGGGCACTTCAAAAAGGACTGCCCAAAGCTCAAGAAGAAGGAGGATAAATCCAAGAAGAAGAAGAAGGCCTTGAAGGCCACATGGGATGAATCCTCCTCAAGTTCATTCGAAGAGGAGAAGGATGAGAAGAGTACACGCCATGTAGCACTCATGGCAATTGAAGGAGAAGAGAGCAGTGATGAATCCACCGACTCCTCAAATGCGGCTTCATCATCTTCGGATGATGAAGAGGTAATCTCTCCCGAATTGGACAAATGCTATAGAACTATTGCATGTTTAACCAATTTGTTGAAAAAGTCAAAAAATAAGGTTAAATCATTGAAAATTGAAGTTGAACAATTGAAATCCTCGAGGGATGAGGATGTTGATGATTTACATGTAGAGATGTTAGAAGATGAAAACAAATCATTGAAGAGTGAAGTTGAGAGACTCAAGAGTGTTCTTGAGAAGTTCTCAACAAGTTCAAAAACCTTAGATGTGATTTTGAATGCACAAAGGGCTGTCTACAATAGGGCCGGTATTGGTTACCGACCCAAAGAACTATCATTTGTCTCCTTAATGTCTAGGACTGATGTTAGACAATTTAAGACTCCTAGGGTTCAAAGGAAAGTAGTCAAGGCTGTTGGATCGAGAAATGCGAGAGAGGGGGGGGGGTGAATGTCGCAAATCGTTCGGATTTAAAAAGAGTAAGTGCGCAGCGGAAATAAGACACAAAAATAATGCTAACACGGTCGTTTTACTTGGTTCGGAGCCTGTGTCGACTCCTACTCCAAGGTCCACGGTCGTTGACCGTTTTCTGCGGGCAATTCTATACGTTCGAGAAAGTTTACAATAAAAAGTATTACAGAATCAGCCTAGTAAACTTAATTAAGCTCTTCGTTACCGACGTCCGGTGTAGATCGAAGTGTTGGAGCAGCAGGACGTCGTCAGCTCGAGTTGGAAGAGTTCTGGAGCGTGTCGTGGAAGCAGAAGAGCGTGGAAGCGTCGCAGTAATTGATGCTCTGAAGAAGGAGGTCGAGGGCCCTTTATATAGGGCCTGGGGGCGCCCTGGTCGACGGGGGAGCCCCCCCACGTGGCAGCAGATCCGGTTGTTGCTCGGTCGCCGTCTGATCCCCTTATCCTCGGGATCCGGTTTGACCGGGGCGCCTGGATGGCTCGGGGCGCCCGCATTGACCGGTCAAAGCCTCATCTCTTCGGCTTCGCAGGGATGCGCTTCGGCAGCTGGCAGTGGGGGTGCCCGCGACACGCGGGGCGCCCGCGACAAGCGGGGCGAAGCGCGTTGAGGTTCTTACAGACTTGGGTTGACCTTGGGGGCGCCCGGATCGTCCGGGGCGCCCTGCTCAGCTTCTGCCTCACTCCTTTGAGGCTCTCTGAGCTGCAGATACTCAGTCCTTCGATCCTGCATCCAGGGTTAGTCCAAATAACAATTATATTATTATTTTATACAGCCTTAGCTGTCTTGGTTCTGACTTTGGTCTCCAAAATGGAGCCGTAGGTCGAACCGACGCCTAATGTTCCCTCAAGGGGAACGCGTCCTCACCTACTCCTCTCGGGAGAATTTACCTGGTGCCAACCGGATCCTCCAGTTGGACTTTTGCCCGGCAGCCCTTCGCCAGGTCTTGGTTTTCGCCTAGCAGCCCTTCGCCAGGACTTGGTTTTCGCCTAGCAGCCCTTCGCCAGGACTTGGTTTTCGCCCAGCAACCCTTCGCCAGGACTTGGTTTCCTGACAGCCCATCGTCAGGTGCCTAGCATCCCTTCGCTAGGACTTGGTTTTCGCCCAGCAACCCTTCACCAGGACTTGGTTTCCTGACAGCCCATCGTCAGGTGCCTAGCATCCCTTCGCTAGGACTTGGTTTTCGCCCAGCAACCCTTCGCCAGGACTTGGTTTCCTGACAGCCCATCGTCAGGTGCCTAGCAGCCCTTCGCTAGGACTTTGTTTCCTGCACTCTTAAGCAGCATTGTTAGACAACAAATAACCCTTAACTTTGAATCCTTTGCCAATATCAAAACAAGGTTCGATCCGGTGCTTCCTGCACCAACAAAGGCATGGGTGCCTAAGTCTTGCTTAGTAGGTGCTTTAGGTCCCAAAATTTGGGTACCTAAATCTTCTATTTTTCGAATTGTGTAGGTCATGATTGAGGGGGAGCATCTATCAACTTGGTTCGTTGATAGTGGGTGCTCCAAACATATGACCGGTGATAGATCCTTATTCACTACCTTTCAAAGAAAAAGTAGAGGTAATGTTTCCTTTGGTAACAATGATAGCCTTAAGGTCATAGGAATAGGAGACATTCAAATATCCGAATGTCTTAGGATTAAGAATGTCCTTCTAGTCAAGGGGATGACATTTAATCTCCTAAGTGTCAGTCAATTGTGTGATGCGGGTTACACAATTGATTTTCAATCAAGTCAATGTCTAGTTAGACAACATGATACCTTTGACACGGTACTAGTAGGCACAAGAGTAGATAACATTTATCAAGTTTCTTTTAAAAGTGCTACTAATGCTTTTGTTAAGTGTCTCATGTCAAGAGAAGATGAGTCCACCCTTTGGCACCGGAGACTAGCACACGTGAACATGAAGAATATCCGGAAGTTGGCCAACAAGGGACTAGTTTGTGGCTTACCAAGCATCAAGTATAAAAAGGACAAACTTTGTGATGCATGTCAAATGGGTAAGCAAGCAAAATCTGCACATAAAGGTAAAAGCACTGTAAGTACTTCTACCGCGTTGGATTTACTTCACATGGACTTGTTTGATTGTAGCACTATTATATCCTTGAATGGTAGTAGATATTGTTTTGTTATCATTGATGATTTTACTAGATATACATGGATCTATTTTCTAAAATATAATGACCAAACCTTAGATATTTTTATTTCATTTTGTAGAAGAGTTGAAAACGAAAAATCATCAACAATTAGAACAATAAGAAGTGATCATGGAGGTGAATTTCAAAATCAAAGATTTTTAGAGTTTTGTCAAGAGAGAGGGTATAGACACGAGTTCTCCACTCCTAGAACACCACAACAAAATGGTGTTGTGGAGAGGAAGAATCGGGTCTTACAAGAGGCCGCACGAAGCATGCTCAATGAGTACTCATTACCGGGGTACTTGTGGGCCGAAGCTGTGAACACAGCTTGCTACGTGCAAAATCGAGTCCTAATACATAGATTTCTAGGGAAGACTCCTCATGAACTCTGGTTTGGGAAACCACCTACAGTTAAACATCTTAGGGTGTTTGGTTGTAAGGTATTTATTCTAAACACCAAAGACCATCTTGGAAAGTTTACAGCAAAAGCTGATGAAGGGATACTGGTCAGGTACTCCCTCGTTCAAAGCTCACCGAGTCTACAACAAGAAGTCTAGATTAGTTGAAGAGTCTTCTGATGTTGTGTTTGAAGAAATTCCAAAAGCAAATGATCAACCAGAAGATGTCGAAGGAGTTCAATTCGAACTTAGGAAACTAAGTTTGGATGGAAGTCCAAGTGTTGTAGATGGTGGTGATGAGTCTGATGACGGTGAGCCTAGACAACCCATAGATCAGCCGGATCCTGAGGCTGAGCTTGTGTCTAGTGAAACCATCCAAGAAGCACCACCAACACGTAGGAAAACTAGGTTAGCCTCTAGTCATCCCAAAGACCAAATTGTTGGAGACATCCATCATGGGGTTAGGACTAGATCATTCTTTAGGAATGAGGCTAATGAAGTTGTCCTAATTTCCGAAATTGAACCTAGAAAGATTGATGAAGCATTAAATGATCCCGATTGGATCATTGCCATGCAAGATGAACTAGGTCAATTCGAAAGAAGTCAAGTATGAGACTTAGTCCCTAGACCTAAGAAGACCACCATTATTGGAACCAAATGGGTCTTCAAAAATAAATTGAACCATAAGAGAGAAATCATAAGAAACAAGACACGCTTAGTAGCCAAGGGCTACAGTCAGGTTGAAGTCCTTGATTATGATGAGACCTATGCTCCCATGGCACGATTAGAGTCCATCCGGTTGATGCTTGCATTTGCAGCACATCGTGGTTTTAAACTCTATCAAATGGATGTCAAATCGGCCTTTCTAAATGGTTTAATAAGAGAAGAGGTCTATGTCGAACAACCTCCGGGGTTTGAGAGTACCGAATTTTCAAACCACGTATTCAAGCTCAAGAAGGCGCTCTACGGCCTTAAACAAGCACCCCGAGCTTGGTATGAGCGGTTGTCGTCATATCTAATTGAAAAAGGTTTTGTTAGAGGACAAATAGATGCTACACTATTTCTACGGAGAGATAGTGATAATATATTTGTAGCCCAAGTATATGTCGATGACATAATTTGTGGCTCAAACAATAAGGGTTATTTAAATGAATTTATTGGACACATGAAGAGTGAATTTGAAATGAGTCTAGTGGGAGAGTTGACTTTCTTCCTTGGACTTGAAATCAAGCAAACTCGTGACAGAATCCATATGCACCAATCAAAGTACACTCAAGAGATGCTCCGAAAATTTAACATGAGTGATTCGAAAGAGGTAACCACTCTCATGGCTACAAACACATGATTAGACAATGATGAGAGTGGTAAGCCTGTTGACCTAACTCAGTATCGGAGCATGATAGGTAGTTTGATATACCTCACAGCTAGTCGACCTGATATACTTTTCGCTGTGGGTATGTGCACTAGGTATCAAGTTTGTGCTATGGAATCTCATTTAATTGCTGTTAAGAGAATTTTGAGATACCTTAAGGGCACAATTGGAGTTGGTCTTTGGTACCCCCGTACCGAGTCATTTGACCTAATTGGCTACATCGATTCCGACTATACTGGGTGCAAGTTGGATCGGAAGAGCACGAGTGGGGGTTGCCAATTCTTAGGATCATCACTAGTTAGTTGGTCAAGTCGGAAGCAATATTGTGTTGCTCTCTCCACGACCGAGGCAGAATATATCACCATGGGAGAGAGTGTATCGCAATTGTTGTGGATGATTCATACACTAGAGGACTATGGATTAACCTATAAGGGTGTGCAAGTGTTATGTGATAACATAAGCACGATAAACCTAACAAAGAATCCAGTCCATCACTCTAGAACCAAGCATATTGAAGTGCGTCACCACTTTATTAGAGATCATGTTGCTAGAGGAGATATTGTACTCTCACATGTAGAGTCAAAATCAAATCTAGCAGACATTTTCACTAAACCACTCCCCGAGAATGAATTCAGTTTCTTACGAAGGGAATTGTGAATGTGTCATGCTTCATAGGATTGACAAGCATTCAAAACCCTTCATGATCAATTCGAATTGTTGGGAACAATTATTGGGTAACTTGGGGACATCTTACACAAACTATAAGGTTTAACAAAATGTTTTTGTTTGCTAGAAATGAGGTGAGATGCTAGGATCAACCTAATTACTCAAAATGTCAATGCATCCCTTGAGAAATTAGGTTGACGAGACAATAATCACTAAGTTGACCAAGTATGGGGAAAACCAATGCATAACATATGTGTACTTGGCTCCATGATCATACTTGGACATTCCAATCAAGGAAACTTGATTAGAGACTTCATATTGATACAAACTTGGTTGAAATTGATTGGATGTTTGTGTTTGCATTTGACTCCACTTGGTTGGAGCAAATTGATGTGTTAAAACCATAAGGACCTTTGATCCTTGTTATGGGATCAATTATAGTCAAGGAAAACCCTCCAAGGTCGATAATCTTCCACCTGATTGAATCAAAACTCGAAGGAAGTCTGAAACTGAAGTTTCAGACTCGTATCAGAGAATTTCTGATACCTGATCGGTCCACCGACCGATCAGACATAGGGCTGATCGGTCCACAGACCTATTAGGAGTCGGCCTGATCGGTCCAATTGACCGATCAGCTATTTCGCGAGAAAGTGTCAAAACTTTCTGTGTTGGCCTGGATCGGTCCTCAGACCGATCTGGCCCCCTGTGGTGATCGGTCCACCGACTGATCAGGAGGGTCACAGAAAATCTCACGAACCTACTGTTCGCTCCCTGATCGATCGGCAGACCGATCAGGACCAAGCCAGACCGATCAGGCTGGAGCCTGATCGGTTTGGGCGCTCCCAGATCGAACGGTGATCCGTTCGATCACATTAAATTTCGGTTGGTGGATCGGTCCACCAACCTATTAACTCCGTCTAAACCTTACATTCCCGAACCCTAGCGCCGAAACCCCTCATTTCTTCCTCTTGCGTGTGCGATCTTTGCTCCCTGTGCGTGTGAGTTCTTCTTCCTGCTGTTGGTGTTCTCAGCAACTCCTTTCTGCGAGCTCATTCTTCCCTGCCTGGGTGAGCGTTCGAGTCTCTTCTGCTCCCTGCGATCTGAGTCCTCTCGAGCTCTCTAAGAACTTGCGAGTTCTATAGGTTCCCATCTTCTCCAGATTTCTCATCCTGATTAGCTGTCATGATTTGTGACTTGATGCTGTCTTTGACGATACTTTGATGCATTGCTATGCATCCAACTTTGATTTTACTGGGTGATGTACTTGACTATATTCTGATGTTGTGTGATGCATCTGACTTTGTGCCTAATTTCTATGTATGATTACTATCTTATGTTTATGCTGTTTACCTTCATGATTTCATGCTATTTGATTATGCTTTCATGCTTTGATTTCATATGATGCATATGATTGGTTTATCATGTTCTATATTTAGCATATGTGTTCATATACCCTCAAAATTAAATCATATCTTTGTTGTTTTGGGAGAACCCCTAGGGTTTAGGGGGAGTATGTTTAAACTTAACAACCAGTCTACACCCTTTTCGGTGTTTGACAAAGGGGGAGAGTGTGGTTTGGTTAAGTTTAGAATACTACGAGTTTAACTGTTGTAGGGGGAGGATCCTGATTCCCCTACGATTCTGATCTTTGAGACAATTGGATTAAAATTCCTAAACTTAAAATCGGGTTGTCAAACAACAAAACGGGGGAGATTGTTGATGCAGTCTAACCCTGATTGTTGTTTTGGTGTTGACACCGATTTTAGTTTAGGTTAATGAGATGATTGAGATTAAGTTCTGGTCGGGGACTGGGCACGGAGTTGGATGAAATCCTAGCTTGGGAAGCTAGGTGATTAAAATCCTAGCTTGGAGGGCCAGGTCCTAGCCTGTAGGGCTAGGTTGATTGAAATTATGGCTTGGAGGGCCAGGTCCTAGCCTGGAGGGCTAGGTTGATGGAAACCCTGGCTTGGAGGGTCAGGTCCTAGCCTGGAGGGCTAGGGTGGATGAAATCCTGGCTTGGAGGGTCAGGTCCTAGCCTGGAGGGCTAGGTTGATTGAAACCCTGGCTTGGAGGGTCAGGTCCTAGCCTGGAGGGCTAGGGTGTGTTGGTGTAGACAGCACCCAAGTCGAACCTGGGTTTTGATAATGGCAAAGGGTTCAAAAGTTAAGATGTTATGTTTATCTAACATGTTACTTGAGTGTGCAGATTGAAGTCCTAGCGAAGGACTGCTAGGCACCTAGCGAAGGACTGCTAGGCATCGAAACCCTAAGACCTGACGAAGGACTGCTGGGCACCTAGCGAAGGGCTGCTAGGAGTCGAAGACCTGGCGAAGGATTGCTGGGCACCAGGCGAAGGACTGCTTGGTACCGAAGACCTGGCGAAGGATTGCTGGGCACCAGGCGAAGGACTGCTTGGTACAGAAGACCTGGCGAAGAATTGCTGGGTACCAGGCGAAGGACTGCTTGGTACCGAAGACCTAACGAAGGATTGCTGGGCACCAGGCGAAGGACTGCTTGGTACCGAAGACCTGGCGAAGGATTGCTGGGCACCAGGCGAAGGACTGCTTGGTACTGAAGACCTGGCGAAGGACTGCTGGGCAAAAGTCCAACTAGAGGAGCCGGTTGGCAACAGGTAAATTCTCCTGAGAGGAGTAGGTGAGGACGCGTTCCCCGTCGAGGGAACAGTAGGCGTCGGTTCGACCTAGGGTTCTATTTTGGAGACCCAAAGTCAGAACCAAGACAGCTACGGTTGTACAATTCACTAACATTCTTGCTTTGTTTTGCTTGGTACTAACCCTGGATGCAGGACCAAAGGAACGAGTCTCTGCAGCTCAGAACACTCCAAAGGAGAGGAGCAACAGCTGGGTTGGGCGCCCGGGAGGTCCCGGGCGCCCAAGGTCAAAGCCAAACAAAAGTTGAGCAAGAAAACACTTCGGAAACTCAATGGGCCAGGCACCCCCAAGCTCCCGGGTGCCCCGGATGCCTCGGGCGCCCTTGGTCCAAGCTAACGAAGCGATTGAAGCCGAGAAGTCAGCAGACCGAGTCAACCCAGGCGCCCCCGTCAAACCCCGAGCCCGATCCTGGAGGGATAAGGGCTGACCGAGTTGCGGATGAGGGTTTGCGGATCGGGAGACATATGGAGGGCGCCCCCAACGTCCCGGGCGCCCCCAGGTGCACTATATAGGGGGCTCGACCCCCAAGGCTTCAAAACACAGTTTTCCAACGCCTCAATACTCTTCGCTCAAGCACTCTGCTCCGAAAACTTCTGATCTCGAGGTTCTAGCGCCGACGACGACCCTACGCACCGAAGAACGATCCACACCGGGCGTCGGTAACGAAGAGTTAGATTTTAATTGTATTTTTACTACACTAATACTGTACAACTTCTTGTAATTACTTGCGCGATTATAGTATTGCCCGCAGTAAACAGTCAAGGACCGTGGGCCTTGGAGTAGGAGCCGACTGCGACTCCGAACCAAGTAAAAATCTTGTGTTCGCGTTTGTGGTTTTAATTTCCGCTGTGCATTCTCTAATTTCATAATCCGAAACGGTTTTACGATATTCACCCCCCTCTATCGTATTCTATCGATCCAACAAGTGGTATCAGAGCGGGGAAGCTCAAATTTGGTGCAACCACCAATTTGAGAATTTTTCAAATTTTCTTCGAATTTTTTTTTGTTTCGTTAATCAAGGTTGGTGCAACACTACTCGATAAAATTTTCTTTTCTCTTCCCGCACTGCTAATCCAAGACCAAGTCTTGGGACGTTTTTTTCTCTCTCTCTGTCTTTTCAGATAATTCCTAAATGACCATGCAAGAAGGATTTAGTACAGCCAGACTACCACTTTTCAGTGGGGAGGATTTTTCCTACTGGAAAAGTCGGATGAAATTCCACCTGAAAACTCAGGTGGACATGTGGATAATTATCCAGTCTAGACTGGAAATTCCGAAGAATGCTGACGGAGTGCCACAATCTTACACCGAATGGGATACTGCCCTAAAAAGAAAAATTGAAGCCGATGCCAAAGCAACTCAAACACTTCAATGCGGCCTAACCAAAGAAGAGCTGAACCGGGTGGGCCCATTCAACAGTGCAAAGGAACTCTGGGGTAAGCTAATTGAATTACACAAAGGAACCTCCGACACCCGAATCAGCAAGAGGGACCTACTACTGAACAAGCTGTATACCATCAAGATGAACGACAGCGAATCAGCAGCTCAGCTCCACGCCAGAATTCAGGAGCTGATGAACGGTCTACACACCATCGGTCACAAGGTAGAGAACCGTGACCTGATCAGGTATGCTCTTAATGCCTTCCCTAGAAATACTTTGTGGGCATCTATGGTAGATGCGTACAAAGTTTCAAGGATTTGTCTAAAATTAAACTAGATGAATTATTTTCTGAACTAGAATTGCATGAGTAGACTAACTGCAATCTGGCCGAGAAAGGCATTGCTTTTGTTGCAGGTAAAACTGGAAAAATGACCAAGAAGAAACCTCAACCTGCACCTGAGTCTGATTCAGACTCAGACTCAGAAGAAAGCGAAGGAAATCGACCTAAGCTGGTTCGGCTAGCCCGGGACTATTACAAAGAACTAAAAAACCAGACCAACAGAAGGAAAGCCAGCCGAAGAAAGGAAGAACCAGCTGATCTTTCAAATGAGAAGAACAAACCAAATGTGACCTGTTACGAATGCAAAAAGAAGGGTCACTACAAGACTGAATGCCCCAATCTGAAGGAAACAAAGAAGACTAGAAAGAAGAAGGCCCTTCAGGCAATGTGGGACGAGTCCTCCTCCTCCGAAGAAGAAGAGGCCCCACAGTCGAACTTGCTCGCCCTGACTGCCTCAGAAGAAATTGAGACCGAGTCAGAATCGGAGCCGGAAGACGGGAAGCTTACATTTTCAGAAGATGGTGAAATCACTGTAAGTGGGTTTTCTAGAAATCAATTAACTGAATTAATTGCCTATCTTTCTCGAGACTTGGCGAAAGCCAAAATCCGAGTCGAATCTCTCCGACAAGAAGTAAAACTCCTGAAAGAGGGAGCTGACTCTGGATCCTTAACTGAGAAGGTTCAAGAAGGAACCTCTACTCAAGTTGAAAAACTTGAGAAAGAGAACTCCTCCTTAAAAGCTCAAGTCAAGGACCTCAGAACAGCCTTAGAACGATTCACTTCTGGTTCCAAGGGTCTTGACATGATCCTTGGAAAACAGAAGTCGATTCTAAATCAATCCGGGTTAGGTTATAGAACCAAGTCTAGACAAAGATCATACTATGCTGTACTGAATCAGTCCAGACCTAAAATTCAGGCATGGGCACCCAAACTGTGCCTGAACAAACAAACTAGATCAAATCAGTATTGGATCCCCAAGGACAAGATTCACATCTTGCCGAACCATTATTGTGGCTTTAGTCTAGGGGGAGCCAAATTAAAAATAATATTCATAGTTAGATAAATTTCTATTCTTGTTTTAATTTGCATGATTGCTTGTCTATTTAATTTCTGCAATTTACCATGCTTAGACTTAGGACTGGTTAGTTTAAGGATTGAACCAATTAGCTGAAATTTGAACAACCTAGTATTGGGTGGCAGTGAGATGATAGTATGTTAGGGAAGCCTCTTCTAATAAGGTCAAGTATATTCTACTTGGTCTCTTTAGATTGGTGAAACTAGCCGAAGCTATCGATCCAAGACCCAAACTAGTTAGACCAGAATTTTTCAAAAAGTAATTTTGAAAATAAAATTTCATTAAAAGGCTTTGTCAAGGAAAGGGTTGATGATCCAATAAGGCTACGGCCAAAGAAGGCCTAATGCCTCGCCAAGACCTGGAAGCCAATTTTTGAAATTCAAATTCAAATTATTCTTTATCAAATTCGAATCTAACACAAATTTTCAGTTAATTATAGATTCAAACATTTTTTTAAAAATAAACTCAAAACCAATTGTTTTCAAAATTAATTTAACTTCTTCAAAATAAATCATGATTCTTTAAAATAATTCTATCTACTAAAACCTGTCTCACAAAACCTATAAGGCTAATGTGATTGATAACCCTAGATTTGGGTGAGACAGACTAGACTGTGAAAATCAATTTAGGCTATTCCTGATTCTAATTGGATCCAAATCAACGAAACTCTTTATGTGTAGGAACATAAAGATTTGGACCAATGGATGTTGGATAGCGGGTGCTCCAGACACATGACTGGAGATAAATTGAAATTCACCAAACTCAAGTTCAAGAACCTAGGCTCAGTAGCATTTGGCAACAATGCTACACTCAAGGTGATTGGGTCAGGTAACATTGAACTAAAATCTGACTTTGTTATTAAGAAGGTTCTTTTGGTTGAAGACTTTAAATTTAACCTGCTTAGCATAAGTCAATTATGTGATACTGGTTATATAGTTACCTTTACCAACTCTAACTGCCTGATTAGAAACTTGCAAGACTCAAAAATCATGCTTAAGGGCACTAGGAAAAATAATGTTTACACTATAAACCTACCCCTAGTACCTAAATGCATGTTAACTCAGTTAGAACAATCAAACCTCTGGCATAGGAGATTAGGTCACACTAATTTAAGAATAATTTCAAAAATCACCAAACTTGGCCTAATTAAAGGTATCCCTAAAATCAAGAACCATGAAAACTTAATATGTAAATTATGTAATCAAGGCAAACAAACCAGGTCTAATCACAAACTAATTCAGTCTGATCTAACTCAAACTACACTTGAGCTCCTGCACCTTGACCTATTTGATTCACATGGAGCCAAGTCACTAAGCGGAAACCGGTACTACTTAGTAATAGTTGATGATTACTCTAGGTTTACCTGGGTTAGGTTTCTAAAGACCAAGGATGAGACCCTAAGCCTATTCAATGATTTTTGTAAGTTAATTGAAAATCAAAACGATACCAAAATCAAAAGACTTAGGAGTGACCACGGGGGAGAGTTTAAAAATCAACGATTCGAGGAGTTTTGTAAGGTAAATGGGTATATACACGAATTTTCGTATCCTAGAACCCCCCAGTAAAATGGGATAGTTGAAAGGAAAAATAGAACCCTACAGGAAGCCGCTAGGGCTATGCTCAATGAATTCAACCTAGCTAACCAATATTGGGCAGAAGCAATTAGTACGTCTTGCTACATCCAAAATAGGGTCCTAATTAACAAACGACACAATAAAACACCCTATGAATTATACTACCATAGACTTCCAAACCTACACTACCTAAGAGTCTTTGGGTGCAAAGTCCACATCCTAAACACCAAAGACTATCTAGGTAAATTCCAGTCTAAGTCAACCCCAGGCATCTTCCTAGGGTATTCAACCACAAGTAGAGCCTATAGGGTTTACAACAAACAAACTAAGAAAATTGAAGAAACAACAAATCTAATATTTGATGAAGAAATTAACTTAAAATCTGATAATCCAGATCTAAATTCATCAAATACTGATCAAGAAGATAATGAACAAGTTGTTGAACCTTTAATTGAACCCATAAATGAACTAACTATTGAACCAACTAGTGAGTCAATTGAACCAACTATTGAACCAACTATTGAACCAAATATTGAAACAAATATTGAACCAAACCGACCAGCCGAACCTGAGGCTGAACCAAGTTCTAGAAAAACCAAGAAACCCAGACTCAGTCACCCAACTGATCAAATTGTGGGTGATCCAACTTTAGGAGTCAGAACTAGGTCTTCCTATAGAAACCTTAGTCAGATAGCAATGATTTCAAAAATTGAACCTAAGACTATAGAGGAAGCCTTACCTGATCCTGATTGGATCATAGCTATGCAAGAAGAGTTAGCCCAATTTAAGAGGAACCAAGTCTGGGAACTAGTACCTAAACCTGAGGGCAAGTCCATTATTGATACTAAGTGGGTTTTTTGGAACAAGCTAAATGATCAAGGAGAAATAGTGAGAAACAAAGCCCGCTTAGTAGCCAAAGGGTTCAGTCAAGTAGAAGGGTTAGATTATGACGAAACCTATGCCCCAGTAGCTAGACATGAGTCCATTAGGATGTTGTTAGCCTTTGCATCCCATAAAGGATTTAAACTCTATCAAATAGATGTAAAGTCAGCTTTTCTAAATGGATTTATTAAGGAAGAAGTTTATGTAGGACAACCCCCTGGTTTTGAGGACTTAAAAAGACCTGACCACGTTTACAAACTCACTAAAGCACTTTATGGACTAAAATAAGCACCTAGGGCCTGGTATGAACGCTTATCAACCTACCTAATTTCTAAAAAATTTAAACAAGGATAAATTGACTCAACCCTTTTTATTAAGACCTTAGGAAAAGAAATCTTTATTGCCCAAATCTACGTCGATGACATAATCTTTGGGTCTACTAACTCAAATTTCTTAAAAGAATTCGTTAAAATAATGGAAAATGAATTTGAAATGAGCTTAGTTGGTGAGCTCAACTTCTTTCTAGGGTTATAAATTAAACAAACTAGAGATTGAAACTATGTCCATCAATCCAAATATGCTAAGGAATTAATAAAGAAATTTAAAATGGATAACTCTAAAAGCATAAGTACCCCCATGGCCACAAATGTAAAAATAGATAGTGACCCTGATGGTAAACCAGTAGACCTTAAACTCTATAGAAGTATGATTGGAAGTCTACTGTACCTTACAGCCAGCAGACCTGATATCCTTTTTGCTGTAGGAATGTGTGCTAGATACCAAACCTGTGCTAAGGAAACACACTTAGCAGCCCTAAAAAGAATACTAAGATATGTTAAAGGCACCCTAAATGTAGGGATTTGGTATCCTAGAACTTCAACCTTTGACTTGTTAGGATACTCGGATTCTGACTACGTTGGTTGTAAATTAGATAGAAAGAGCACAAGTAGAAACTGCCAACTGTTAGGAAATAGTCTAGTAAGTTGGTGCAACAGAAAACAACACTGTGTAGCTCTATCCACAACTGAAGCTGAATATGTAGCCTTAGGAGAGTGTGTAGCACAACTCTTATGGACGATGCACACTCTCAAAGACTTTCAGCTTAACTACACTCAAACTCAGGTCTACATTGATAATATAAGCTCAATTAACCTAACTAAGAATCCAATCCAACACTCTAGAACTAAACACATAGAAGTAAAACACCACTTTGTAAGAGATCACGTAGCCAGGGGTGAGATAGTCCTTAAGCATGTAGACTATAAATCTAACTTAGCTAACATATTCACCAAACTCCTACCTGAGTCTGAGTTCAGCTCACTAAGAAGGCAGTTAGGGTTATGCTTAGTAGAATAGGTTTACTTTATTTTTTTACTGCTTTACTTGAAAATTAGTTTCTAAAATAATTTTAAAACTGCTTTACTTGATTTTAAAATCAGTTTTTAGGAGTTTGAAAAATCTTTTTGCAATTTTAAAATCGGTTTTCGACTTAGTTTTATTTAAAACTACCCCCCTTCAAAATTAGGACATTTTCGAAAATGGACTTAGCCTAGGCCCTAACCCTAGAACTGCATGCACCTATAGATCTAGAAGCCAGCATCTCACAAGCACCTTAGGATACTTTTGATTGATAACCTAGAATGGGTTGAGATGCTTAGGTCTTTGCCTTAATTCAAGATGCTTTAAGTCAATGCATCTGCAGTAATTGGGGCACTAAATACAAATTAAACAGTAATCAGGTTAAGTGTCAAGTTTAGAAAATCTAACTTGAACAGAACACTTAACTTGACTAACCCTAGCAAAAACTACAATCTATAACAGTTAGTAAGTAGCTAATTGGGTTAGACAGGACCCGAGCAAGATAATTCAAATTGATTTGGTCCCAGTTTATATCTTGAATTGGTTCAGTACAGCACATTATTCTTTTTCTATATCCTTATGCAATTTATTTTTTTTGCTATATTGCCTTGTTTTTGATATATGGCAAAGGGGGAGAGATTGGAAAGGAGAGAAGGTTTAAAATTTTTTTCTAAATTCAAAATTTTTCTTTATCCTTTCTTCAAAAACTACTTAATCTAAGTTGCCTTCAAAACTATTTTTTTTCAAAACTGTTTCAAAACTGTGTCTAAGTACTTGACCTAAGTTGATTTCAAAATTATTTTTAAGTACTTGACCCAAGCTATTTTCAAAAGTGTTTCTAAGTACTTAAACTTAAGCTATGTTCAAAACTTTTTCTAAGTACTTATCCTAAATAGAAAAGTTTGAACGTTTCTAAAATACTAAAGAGATTGAAAATTTTTAACTCAAAAATTCCTTTAGTAATAAAAACTTTAGAAGATGTTTAGAAAGTTTTCTACTAAGTTATTGACTTGAAAATATTTCTAAGTATAAAATTTTCCAAGTGCCCAACTTTTGAAAAATGTTCTAAGTGTTGAAAAATCAATTCCATCTTTAGACTTAGAAATTTTTTCAAACCCCACGAACCTTAGAAAAACCTAGGGGAGGAAACTAAACTGGTATTTTACCTATTTTTTTAACTTAACTTTTTGATCCGGGTTGCCATAAATCAAAAAGGGGGAGATTGTTGGTGCAGACAACACCCAAGTCGAACCTGGGTTTTGATAATGGCAAAGGGTTCAAAAGTTAAGATGTTATGTTTATCTAACATGTTACTTGAGTGTGCAGATTAAAGTC
This sequence comes from Boesenbergia rotunda, assembly GCA_024364735.1. Lineage (NCBI taxonomy): Eukaryota > Viridiplantae > Streptophyta > Magnoliopsida > Zingiberales > Zingiberaceae > Boesenbergia > Boesenbergia rotunda. Next base: position 182,435 of record JAGFNQ010002484.1, read on the forward strand.
CTAGCGAAGGACTGCTAGGCACCTAGCGAAGGACTGCTAGGCATCGAAACCCTAAGACCTGGCGAAGGACTGCTGGGCACCTAGCGAAGGGCTGCTAGGAGTCGAAGACCTGGCGAAGGATTGCTGGGCACCAGGCGAAGGACTGCTTGGTACCGAAGACCTGGCGAAGGATTGCTGGGCACCAGGCGAAGGACTGCTTGGTACCGAAGACCTGGCGAAGGATTGCTGGGCACCAGGCGAAGGACTGCTTGGTACTGAAGACCTGGCGATGGACTGCTAGGCACCTGGCGAAGGACTGTTGGGCAAAAGTCCAACCGGAGGAGCCAGTTGGCAACAGGTAAATTCTCCTGAGAGGAGTAGGTGAGGACGCGTTACCCGTCGAGGGAATAGTAGACGTCAGTTCGACCTAGGGTTCTATTTTGGAGACCCAAAATCAGAACCAAGACAGCTACGGCTGTACAATTCACTAACATTCTTGCTTTGTTTTGCTTGGTACTAACCCTGGATGCAGGACCAAAGGAATGAGTCTCTGCAGCTCAGAACGCTCCAAAGGAGACGGGCAGCAGTTGGGTTGGGCGCCCGGGAGGTCCCGGGCGCCCAAGGTCAAAGCCAAACAAGAGTTGAGCAAGAAAACCCTTCGGAAGCTCAATGGGCCAGGCGGCCCCAAGCTCCCGGGCACCCCGGATGCCTCGGGCGCCCTGGGTCCAAGCTAACGAAGCGATTGAAGCCGAGAAGTCAGCAGACCGAGTCAACCCGGGCGCCCCCGTCAAACCCCGAGCCCGATCATGGAGGGATAAGGGCTGACCGAGTTGCGGATGAGGGTTTGCAGATCGAGAGACACGTGGAGGGCACCCCCAACGTCCCGGGCGCCCCCAGGTGCACTATTTAAGGGGCTCGACCCCCAAGGCTTCAAAACACAGTTTTCCAACGCCTCAATACTCTTCGCTCAAGCGCTCTGCTCCAGAAACTTCTGATCTCGAGGTTCTAGTGCCGACGACGACCCTATGCACCGATGAATGATCCACACCGGGCGTCGGTAACGAAGAGTTAGATTTTAATTGTATTTTTACTACACTAATACTGTACAACTTCTTGTAATTACTTGCGCGATTATAGTATTGCCCGCAGTAAAAGGTCAAGGACCGTGGGCCTTGGAGTAGGAGCCGACCGCGACTCCGAACTAAGTAAAAATCTTGTGTTCGCGTTTGTTGTTTTAATTTTCGCTGTGCATTCTCTAATTTCATAATCCGAAACGGTTTTACGATATTCACCCCCCCTCTATCGTATTCTATCGATCCAACAGGGTGGATGAAGGGTGGATGAATTCCTGGCTTGGAGGGTCAGGTCCTAGCTTGGAGGGCTAGGTGGATGAAGCCCTGGCTTGGAGGGTCAGGTCCTAGGTTGGAGGGCTAGGTGGATGAAACCCTGGCTTGGAGGGCCAGGTCCTAGCTTGGAGGGCTAGGTTGGACGAAATCCTGGCTTGGAGGGCCAGGTCCTAGCTTGGAGCGCTAGGTTGGATGAAATCCCGGCTTGTGAAGCCAGGTCCTAGCTTGGAGGGCTAGGTTGAAGTCCCGGTGAGTGAGACTGGTCACGGAGTCTTGGTCTGAGGGACTAAGAACGAGTCAGAGAAGGGCTGGAGGCTTGTTCTCGTGACTTAGAGGAGATTTGACCTTGCCTGGATCGGTCTGGTGACCGATCAGGGAAGTTGGCATGGAGTTCCCTCGTGGATCGGTCTGGTGACCGATCCAGCTATGACTGATCGGTCTGTGGACCGATCAGGGAGCATACAGTGAGTTTGGGAACCCTACTGATCGGCTCCTGATCAGTCTGGTGACCGATCAGGGAGCATACAGTGAGATTGGGAACCTTACTGATCGACTCCTGATCGGTCTAGTGACCAATCAGGAATACTATTCAGATCGTTCTGGTGAACGATCAATTGTCGCAAGGTTACATGTTGAGATTAGGATAGGTCCTATTGTCATTTACTCATGAATATTATATTTGTTCTAACATTGTTTTGCAGGGTTACATGTTATACTGTGCTAACAATTTCTTACAGATCAGTCAAATTATGTTAACCGAGGTTTGTTCGGACTAAACGAGTCGATCGGTCGACCAAATCAAGCAGATTGCGCCAGATTCAGTATATTCAAAGAGATCTGTTGACTGATCATCAGGATCATTCGACTGATCCAGTTTTGGTATGGTGCGGCTATGAAGATGGAAGTTATTTTCGTCGACTGATCAAGAAGATTGGTTAACGGATCACATTTATTATAAGATAGCTGACTACAGTTGAGCAGACCAAAGAAGGTATGATGCGGGGTTCAGTCGACCGATAGGTTCCATCGACTGAACAGTTTTCAGTTGATCGAACCGTGCCTATATAAGAAGCTTGAGACTAGTGCTCACCGTATCAATTCTATTCACGCTACTCTTCTTTTCTACATCGATGAACTGCTGACAATCTACTGCTACAACACTGGAAAGCTCTCAACACACTACACTCAAGTCTCATCTTATGTGTCGGTATATTTTAATTTCATTGTACTTGTACTTGCATCTCTAAGAGGAGTTAGTAGGTTGTTGCTAATCTCCTCTATATATTGTACGACATTGCTTTTTCCAAAAGGTTTTCGGAGAAAGGATTATAGTGATTGCCCATTGAGAGCGGTCGAGGACTGTGAGCTTGGAGTAGCAGTCGTTGAAGGCTCCAAACCAAGTAAAAGAAAACGAGTCATTTAATTTCCGTTGCTTACTCTATTATTTTTCTTTTACTTCGTTTACGAAAAGAAAGATTTATGAATGTTCGAGATTTACCCCCTCTCTCGGTACTCTACGATCCTATAATTGGTATAAGAGCAAGGTCACTTTGAAAAGACCTAACGGTCTTTCTAGCAATTTTTTTTTCTTTTCATTAATATTCTTCTTTATACCGCACTACTAATCCCAAGACAAAGTTTTAGAAATTCTTCATTTGTTTTTATTCTTTTGCAAGAATGTTATTGACTCTTCAAGAAGGGAGAAACATCTATGAGCCTCCACCATACGAACAAGATGACTTCAACTACTAGAGGAGAGCGATGGAATGGTTCATAGGAAGTGAAAGCTTTGACAACTTGATAATTTTGAAAAAGCTATCTCGAAACCTTGAGGCAAACACAAAGGTAATAAAATTATTGTTTAATATTTTACCTAATGAAATCATATGTTTGTTAGGAAAGTATGAAAATGTTCATGATCTTTAGACTTGACTGATCGAGCTTCATGAGGATCTGTTGAAACTAGAAGATCAAGTAGAATCCAAATCTGAATCAAGATCCAAGTTTGAGAATGAGTCATCATCAGAGTCTAACTCAAAAAAATTGGACCAAATCAGCTTTATTGAACTACTGACTAAGAAGGAGGTAGATAGATCTAAACCCGAATTAGTATAAGAGTCTGAATCTGAATCTGAATCTAAGATGACAATGATCAAGGGGGAGAATCATAAAGAGGATTCAAAAGATAATATTGTAAATTTAAAATTTAAAGATAATATAACATGTTTTAAGTATAATGAAACGGGATACTATAAAAGCAAATATCCTAAGGGTGCGTTTGGTTGAGGGTTATCTTTGATAACTTTGGATATCCATCCAAGGTTATCAATGAAAATCTTGTTTGGTTTAGATAATCATCGATTCCCAAGTAATCATCCATGCCCGACACGTCAGCAAAAGAGGCATGCAACCCGGAATCGGAAAACCTTATGAAAGTAAAGTTTTTCTTGATTCCGGGGATATGAAACTTATCTTTCCAAAATTATCCTCCAATATTTACATTTAAGACAAAAATAACTATCATAATTTATTAAATTTTGGAGGCATTATTCACGGTCAGCGACCACCGCCGACGGCCAGTGACCGGCGACCACCATCGGCGATCGACAACGGTGGCCAACGGCCGCCGGCGATCGACAACGGCCGCCGACGATCACCGACGATCGCTGTAGATAGGCGGCGACCGATGGTTGGGGCCAACAGTCGACTGGCAAACACCGCCAATCAGCAGTGATCGTCGACGGTCAACGTCGACAGCCGACCAGCAGCCACCAGCAATCAGCGTCGACAGCCGACCACCGATGATTGGTGTCGATAGTAGGTCAGCGGTCGACGCCGACAGCCGACCGTCGACGTTGGACGTCGACGCCGTCAGCCGACATCAATGTCGACATCGATGCCGACGCCGATGTCAATGTCACTGATATCAATGTTGCCAACGAATATTTTTTAATTTAATATTTTAACAAATTAAAGAAAAAATTAAATGAATTTAATTTAAAATTTAATAAAATTATCTAAACAAATTCTAAAAAAATAAAAAATAATCAAATTTTATTTTTATTTATTATTATTATTATCTATTTTTTGATATTTTAATTTTTAAAAATTAAAATAAATATAATCGTATATAATTTTTTATACTTATCGAGTGTATGAACATGTATATAATATCATCTACTTTTCTTATTTTAAATTTAGATAAGCATATAATCTCATCATACTTAAATTTAACTAAAGGGTAATACGGTAAAATATTATATTATGTTATAGACTATTATCTCCAAACAAACAAGATTTTATTTGATTACTTAAATTAAACCAAACAACTTCAGGTTATGTTTCGTTCCCCATAACCTTGTTTCATTCCCCATAAGCTCGACTGATCGAGCTTCACGAGGATCTATTGAAGCTAGAATATCAAGTAGAATCCAAATCTAAATCAAGATCTAAGTTTGAGTATGAGTTATCATCAGAGTCTGACTTAGAAAAATTAGACCAAATAAGCTTTATTGCACTATTGACCAAGGAGGAGGTAGATAGATCTAAACCCGAATTAGTACAAGAGTCTGAATTTGAATCTAAGATGGCAATGATCACGGGGAGAATCCTAACGAGGATTCAAAAGATAATATCATAAATTTAAAATTTAAAGATAATATAACATGCTTTAAGTACAGTGAAACGGGACACTATAAAAACAAATATCCTAAGAGTCGATCTACACAACCGGTGGCAAAGGAGAAATTGGAGCCAGGAGTTTGAAAATCAAAAGAGCACATCAAATGATTCAAGTGCAAAAGGATAGGACACTACAAGAGTTAATGTTAAGAAAGAAGATCCAAGGATTCAAGAGAGCAACCAAGGTAAACCAATTTAAATTAAGTGAAAATTTAAATGCTTTAGACTTGCATGATTTAGATTATGCTAGAAGATTAGAAATACATGAAAAATCTAGATTAACATGTTCTAACAAATTGCTCAATAAAAATAACTTAATTAATCAAAACTTAATTATTTCAAATCTACCTAACCTTGATAAAATCAACACAAATTCAACAAATTCATTTAATCAAGTTAATTCAAAATTAAATAAGAATAATAATAATCAAAATAAATTAATAATCGAAATATAATTAAAAACTTCAAAAAAATTAGAAAAACAAAATAATCTTTTTAAAAAATGAATTAGAAAAGATTATTAATAATTTTACCAACTCATAAAATCTAGACCTAGGTCACACGGTGAAATCAAATAAAAAACTTAAACTTTAAAAACCATGTTATAATTGTTGGTGCGAAAAGAATCAAACCTAAACAGTCAACCTCTAGTGTTTCAATGTTTGACAATATGTCAAGGTTTGGTTAAAGTGATCAAGGGTTGGTCAAAGTGATCAAGGGTTAAACCAAACAGGACCTGATGTTTGGTAGGGTAAACCTAGGTTTGATCAGTTTGACCAAAGGGTCAGCCAAACATGATCTGAGGTTAGACAGAAAGAATAGTACCCATGGTTGGTCAGTTTGACCAAAGGGATAGCCAAATAGGGCCTGATGTTTGGCAGAGTTATGAGAACCTAGGGTTGGTCAGTTGACCAAATGATTAAGCCAAACTGGACTTGCAGTTTGACAGAGAGAGCATACTTACCTGAAGTTTGGAAGAAAGAAGTCTAGTTAGGATTAAGATGACTAGCAAAGAAGTCCTTATCGAGGTATGAAATCCTGGTGAGTGAAGCAGGGTCCTAGTGAGTGAAGCTAGGTGAAAGAAGTCCTGGTGAGTGAAGCTGGGTAAGAAGACTTGGTCCGGGGGACTGAGCACGAAGTCTTGGTTCTGGGAATTGGGCACGAAGTCTTGGCCGAGGGTTGGGCATCGAAGTCTTGGTCTAGGGAATTGAGCACGAAGTCCTAGTTAGGGATCGGGCAACGAAGTCTTTGCCAAGCGAGGACTATGGACAGAAGTAGAGATGGGTCGAGGATCGGATGTCTCGAGATCTAGGAGTCTTGGAGGCCGAGCACTAAGTCTTGGTCCGAGGGACTGAGCAGAAGACTTTGCCGAGCAGGGATCGCGGACAGAACTAGGGACGGGTTGAGGATCGGACGTCTCGAGATCCAAGTTCTTAGAGGCCGAGCAAAAGTCCAGTCGGAGGTCTCGGTTGGCAAAAGGTAGCTTCTCCAGATTGGAGTAGGTGAAAGACACGTTCCTCGGAAAATGGAACAGTAGGCGTCGATTCAACCTAGGGTTTTGGGTGAAACCTAAAAGTCAGAACCAAACAGCTCTGGCTATCAATCAACTAAGGCATAAGATTGTTTGCCAGTTTGTTGTGTGTTTTGTTGTCTTGTAGGTACCTGGAGTTGGAGGCAAGATAGGAGAGCAAATACAAAACAAACACAGCCTGGGGAAAAAGTTCCCAGGCGCCTGAGTAGGGACTCAGGCGCCTGGAACCCAGTCGCCTGAATGCAATTCAAGCGCCTGGGATGGGAATTCTATCCCTACGCTGAGTTCACCGTTTGGATCAGCTTGGACCAGGTATTAGGCGCCTCAATGGGCTCTAGGGCGCCCTAATGCTGTGTATAAATAGGGGTGCCAACCCCTCAGTTGAAGTATCAATATTCACACCTGCTTAATTATTCTCTGCAAAGAAAAAGCGCGAAGACAAAGCTCTGCGACCAAGGAGGCTCCAGGAGGAAGTGCGCTACGCTTCGGAGTTTCAGATTGGTCGGCATCGTTGTCGATTTTTTTTGGCTTGCTTTTAGTTTACAAGTTGTAATTATTCTTTATATTTGTGCTTATATTTCAAACTGTAAGACGGGTTTTCTTCGCCTCCGAAAGTTCCAGAAAGGAGACCACTAGTGGACTCACGCCGAGTAGCCTTGGACGTACTGACCATGGGGGATTGGGAACCAAGTAAATAAATCTCGCGTGCCTGCTGTCTTTATTGTCTTTACTTTTATTATTCCGCTGTGCCACTAACGATTTGTTACGAAGTTGATCGAACGAACGACCACCGATCCTACAATAATCAGGTATTTTTTAATTACTAAACTAATCAATAATCTCAACTTAACATAAATCTAATTTAAACCCAATTAGAGATAACTTGATTAAATAAATTAAACTAAACATTAATCAAAACCAATTAAAAATATTAAACCTAAAGTTTTCCTAATTAAACTTAAATAATTTTAAATAAACTAAAATCTAATATAGAGGAGGCGGCAAACTAGTTGTCACCTCAATCAATTTGAACTAGTATCTAGAGTGGAAGGTGACCCGATCCACAATGCCAGAAAATGCGACGAAGGTAATGGAGGTACGAAAAGTTAATTTCTGTAAAGGCGTTTTTCATATTCCTGTAAAGTTAGATAATTTTTCTAATAATTTAGATAATTATGTTGATTTTCTTGTTAAGTTAGATTATTTACACAAAAGTTAAACAGGTTACATGATAAATTAGCTGATAAAAAATCTAATTTAAATATAGATAAAATTAATATATTGAATATCAACTTCTTGATTTCTAATATTAATGCCACAATTTTAGAAATTAATTCTAGCATCTTAATTAACAATCCTGAAAATAATTTTACTAATCCTGAAGATAATGTTGATAATTTAATGATAGTACTCAATCCTTTATTAATATTTCTGAAAATCTTATTAATTCTTATAATAATGCTCAATCCTTTATTAATATTTCTAAAGATAATGTTGATAATTATGATAATAATGCTCAACCCTTAATTAAAATTCTACTAATTTTGAATATAATGTTATAACCTTAATTAGTAATCCTAAAAATTATTCTACTCATTTGAAGATAATAGTACAATTTTAATTAATAATTCTGAATACAACTCTGAAGATGAAGATGAATTTATTAAGATTGAAGTTATAATTAACAGGCTTACAAAAATTCAAATAAAACAGAAGTATTAAATAAACTTGAAAACTTAAAAACAATAGAAATAATAAATGAATCAAAAATATTTGAATTAATGGAAATAATGCAATTAGACCCAAAATTAATCACAAACTTAACAACTTAAAATCTTAATTTAATTTTTAATAATTTAAACCTTAATTAATTCATAAACAACTTAATTCTCAATTAATTCTTAAACAACTTAATTCTTAACAACCTAAATTTTAATTAATTCTTAACAACTTAATTTAATTCATAACAACCTAAATCTTAATTAATTCTTAACAATTTAATTTTATTATTAACAACCTAAATCTTAATTAAGTCTTAACAACTTAATTTAATTCTTAACAACTTAAATCTTAATTTAATTCTTGACAACTTAAAATCTTTTCTTAACAAGTTAAATCTCAATTAATAATCAAATCTTTTAATTCTTAAATTCTTAAACTTAAATCTTAATTAATCCTTAACATATTTAAAGTGAATTGAATAAATCTTAAATAATTAACAATTAAACCTTAATAGCAAACTCAATCCTTAATTCAAAATTTATTCAAAATCCATGAACTAAAATTTAAATTAATTACCTTCAGTTATGAAACAAAATAAAATCCTACCCAACTGAAACATTCAACTTAATAATAACAAATACGTCAATTTGGGTTGACATATTTGAGGGTTTACACGTTCTGTATCAAATCAAGAATTTGATATTTTATTAGAAATCTAATTAAAACATTTTGACTTGATTGATACACACATAACTGTCATGCACATGCATCTGTTTATTTTTCACATATATATCTGCCATGTCATTCATGTTAGTTTACTTTTGTGCTTAACTTAGAATGGCTAGATAGGGAAAAGATAACTTGACACTTGCCTAATATAGTACCAGGGTGAGGCGAGATGATAGTACATTAGGGAAGCTTGATCTAGGAAGTCAGGAAGGGTAAGGAGTACCCGACTTGGTCGACCTAGCTAAATGAAACTAGCCGAAGCTACCTCACCACATCCTAGACTAGTTAGACCAGATTTTCTCAAAAAACAAATTAAAAGTATTATTTTTTTAAAAGGCTTTGTCTAAGGAATGAGTTGTTGATCCAATAAGGCTTAGGCCAAAGAAGGCCCCTGTGCCTTGCCAAGACCTGGAAGTCAATTATTAAAATTTACTTTTAAGTTATGAATTGTTAAACTTGAATCTAACTCAAGGTCAAGCAATCTATAAAATCAAATTGAGAAAAATTATTCAAGCATCTCACAATCACTCATAAGGCAACCATACTTGTTTGTACTGCGACATTCAGAATGGGTGAGATGCTAAGGACTAATCAATTGATAAATATTTTCAAAATATTTTCAAAATACTTAAAATATTTTCTTAAAAACTATTTTCAAAATAATGATTAAACATAATAATGTTTTAATTAATTTCATGCTTGATTGTGTGTACCTATAAAATACATTTCAAAAATTGTATATCTTTTCGAAAGTTGTTTGACCTGCACTTAGACACAAATCCTCTAGGTCAACACTAAAGTCCTTTAAGACACTTAGGTAGAGTTCTTTGTAGTTAACAAGGTAGCCAGAAGGTGTCAGGTTCAGGGGGAGTCTATCTTTTTGCGAAAGTTTTTTTTTCTCTTGAAAAACTTTATTATTCTTTTCAAAAATTTATCTCTTTCAAAATGATTTTTGCTTAAAAAATTATTATCATCTCTTTTAAAATGATTTTAGAAAAATATTTTTCCAAAATTCTTATGTCTTTCAAAATGTTTAAAAAAATACTTCTTCAAAATTTTTATATTTTTCAAAGGGAAGTTTGAAAATACTTTAAAAAATACTTCTTCACTTGTGATTATACCTTTCAAAAAATACTTTAATTGCTCTTATGATTTGGATAAACTCTAAAGACACATAGGAAGTTTCCTTTATGATCTACAAGGATTCCTAAGATTGTGTCAGGTTTAAAGAGAGTCCTAATCCAAAGAAATTAATGTACTTCTTTTTTTGATTACTTTAATTTTTTTTAAAAAAATATTATGTAATTCTTTTTGTTTGAATCAAACCCTAAGACTCAGAGGAAGATTAACTTGTGATTAACAAGCTTCCTAGGACTATGTCAAGTTTAGGGGGAGTTTGAATTAAAAGAACTATTAAAAGTTTCAAAAATACTATACTTTCAAAAACCACTATCTTTTGTAAATACAATATTCACCTTTTCCAAAACATTTCTTTTGAAAATCTGTTGAATGTCTTTGAAGACTTTGAATAATTACTTGAGTTTAGAAAAATCTCCAAGAGACAAAGGAATTTTTTTGTGATCAACAAGATTCCTAGGATTGTGTCAGAATCTAAACCAAGAAATTTTGTTATTTCAAAATACACATACACTGAAAATACTTTATATTTGATTGAAAATCCCTAAGACACATAGAAATTTTCTTATGGTCAACAAGATTCCTAGGATTGTGTTAGATTTAGGGAAATTCAAAGTAAATCTTATCTTTTCAAATTCTTTTCAAGTACTCTGTGCCTTTTATAATATTTTCTGAAAAAAGTACTTAGTTTTTTTATAAAAAAAGAGAGAGATTTTTAGAAATCATGTTTTTTCATAAATCTTAAGTATTTTCAAAAATTCCTTTCACATTCATATATTATTGGTATTTCTTTTTGATGTCTGTCAAAGGGGGAGAGAGTATTTTAAGTTAGATTTTTTCGATTTCTCTCAAGTTTTGACCTAGAACCCTTAGACCAAACCTAACTTATGATTATTGTCAAACATAAAAAAGGGAAAGATTGTTGGTGCAAAAAGCATCAGACCTGAACAGTCAACCTCTAGTGTTTTGATATTTGACAATATACCAAGGTCTGGTCAAAGTGATCAAGGGTTAAACCAAACAGGACCTGATGTTTGGTAGGGTAAACCTAGGTTTGATCAGTTTGACCAAAGGGTCAGCCAAACATGATATGAGGCTAGACAGAAAGAATAGTACCCATGGTTGGTCAGTTTGACCAAAGGGATAGCCAAACAGGGCCTGATGTTTGGCAGAGTTATGAGAACCTAGGGTTGGTTAGTTGACCAAGGGATTAAGCCAAACTGGACTTGATGTTTGACAGAGAGAGCATACTTACCTGAAGTTTGGAAGAAAGAAGTCTAGTCAGGATTAAGATGACTAGCAAAGAAGTCCTTATCGAGGTATGAATCCTGGTGAGTGAAGTAGGGTCCTAGTGAGTGAAACTAGGTGAAAGAAGTCCTGGTGAGTGAAGCTAGGTAGGAAGACTTGGTCCGGGGGACTGAGCACGAAGTCTTGGTTCGGGGAATTGGGCACGAAGTCTTGGCCGAGGGTTGGGCATCGAAGTCTTGGTCTAGGGAATTGAGCACGAAGTCCTAGTTGGGGATCGGGCAACGAAGTCTTTGCCAAGCGAGGACTATGGACAGAAGTATAGACGGGTTGAGGATCGGACGTCTCGAGATCCGGGAGTCTCGGAGGCCGAGCACAAAGTCTTGGTCCGGGGGACCGAGAAAAAGACTTTGCCGAGTAGGGATTCCAGACAGAAGTAGGGACGGGTCGAGGATCGGATGTCTCGAGATCCGAGTTCTTGGAGGTCGAGCAAATGTCCAGCCGGAGGTCCCGATTGGCAAAAGGTAGTTTCTCCCGATTGAAGTAGGTGAAAGACGCGTTCCTCGGAAAATAGAACAATAGGTGTCGGTTCGACCTAGGGTTTCGGGTGAAACCTAAAAGTCAGAATCAGACAGCTCTGGCTGTCAATCAACTATGGTATAAGATTGTTTGTCAGTTTGTTGTGTGTTTTGTTGTTTTGCAGGTACCCAGAGTTGGAGGCAAGATAGGAGAGCAAACACAAAATAAACACAGCCTGGGGAAAAAGTTCCCAGGCGCCTGAGTAGGGACTCTTAACTCTAAACCCAATAAAATCAACTTAACTAACCTTAAATTATAAATTAACTCTAACAATTGACCTTAATAATTCTAAATTTAATTAATTCAGAAATGATTTAATACAAAACTAATTAATTAAAAACAAAGTTTAAATGAACTTAAACTTAAAAAACCTTGACTTAATTAAACAATCTTAATTCAATCCTAAATTAATTAAACAATCTTAACTCAATCCTTATTTAAATAATTCTTTTGAAAGACAATTTAAATAATTAAATCAAACAGTAATTAAATTCTATCTTAATTACTTAACTAAAATTTAAATCTAAATTTTAACTCAAGTCAAATTTAACTTAATCAATTTTATCTTGATTCTTAATCATTTATTAATTCTAAATGCTAAACTTGATATCAAAGTTAATCAAATAAATCATCTCACATAACTATAGGGTTTCCATGTTTGAAAATATAGAATAGGTGAGATGCTAAGAAAAGTTAATTAAAAATATTTCCTTATATATGATTGTTGATCAACACCTAAGTTTTTAGTTCCTTAAGTCAACCATGTATTCCTAAACCATTAGACACATGAGTAAGTCTTTCTGGTAGGTAACAAGGATATCCTAAGAGGTGGCAGGTTAAGGGAGAGACCCTTTTGAAAGACATTTTTTAAAGAAAATCTTAATAAAATATTTTTGAAAATATATCTTCAAAAAAAAAAGAGTTTGCAATTTTTATCATTTTTGAAAACATAGTTTCAACATAATTTTTGTTCAAAATTCTTTATATATATATATATATATATATATATATATATATATTTCAAAATCATGCTTTGAAAAATTATGCTTCAAAAACATTTTGAAAATTCCTTCGAAAATTGTGATTCAAAAATATTATGAAAATCCCTTTAAAAAGTTGCGCTTTGAAAAATAGTTTGAAAATCCCTTAGAAAACTTATCCTTCAAAAAATGTTTGAAAAACTACTTTGAAAATTCTTTTGAAAACTCCTAAAAAAACATTTTGAAAACTCTTCTAAAAAATTACGTTTGGAAAATTCCTTTGAAAAATCATGTTTCAGAAAAATATAAATCACTTTGTAAAATTGTGCTTCAAAAAATATTTTGAAAATCCATTTGAAAATTTTTGAAAATTACTTTAAAAATATCTTCTTGTAAAACTATTATACTTTCAAATTTTTGAAATTTACTTGATGATGATCTTTAAATAGATTTCTCAATATTGAAAACTCAATTTTGTCTTTCAAAACAAAGGACCCTATGGATTTAACAAGTTAGAAATCTTTTTTGACGTATGTCAAAAGGGGAGAAGAATGGTTTAAGTAATTACTTAAAATTAATCATATTTCCTAACGTCAAAAAGGAGGAGATTGTTGGTGCAATTGACCTATAGGGTTTTGATGTTTATTTAACAATATGTTTAAATGAAGTTGGGTTGAGGTTGACCTAATCAGGTGATAAGTCTTCCAAATGATTTGTCTTAACTGGCAGTTAGGCAAGGGAAGCCCTGGTGAGTGAAACCGGGTCCTAATAAGTGAAGCTAGGTTGGTGAAGTCCTGCTGAGTGAAGCTAGACCCTAGTGAGTGAAGTTAGGTTGGTGAAGTCATGGTGAGTGAAGTCGGGCCCTAGTGAGGTGAGTGAAGCTAAGTAGGGGAATGCCCTAGTGAGTAAAGCTAGGCAATTAAAACCTTAAGGTAGGTAACCTTAGAAGTCTTGGAGGAGTGAACTCCAAGCAAATTTGATCAAAAGGTTTCAGGTTGACCGCGCGATGTCGATTAGACCAACGAATCTTGGTAAATCTAAGTATATGTTTATCAATACAGTTTTGCTTTACTATTATTGCTATTGCGCTAATTTAGTATTACAAGAAAGACTTAGTGGATCAAGCAATCAAACACTAAGCAGAGTAAGTTCAAACAGGTCTGGAGGACCAGATGTTTGGCAGGTGAGTAAAGTTAAGTTCCTAGAGGAGGATGCTGTGAGGTCGTGTCCCGACGGGACAACCTTAAGTGTTGATCCAACTAGAGAAATCTACAGAGGTTTCTAAGTTGAGATCAGGATAGGTGATAAGTGCCATTTTTGTGATTATTTTAGATGTTAAAATTCATGTTTGACCTATGTTATTATTGCTTATTTGTGATTTTACCCTAGGTTTTAGGATTTCCTCTTATTTTGGACTTAATTGCAAATTTACACATTTTTTGGATTATTTGGCCACTAATTTTCTGATATATTTTTGTAGGCATGGAAGGATCCTGGACCTAGGGCATACTGGGTCAAACTTGAGTCGGAAGTGGAACCGGATCGAATTATCATGTTTTGGATTAATCCGGGTCGTCCGATTCAAGAGCGGCTAGATCTGAGCCATCCGGGACGATCTGAAGCAATCCGAGCTAGGGTTAGGGTTGATCAAACTCTATGATCAAGATCTGAAGGTTTCATCCCAATCAGAGCTAAATCAACCGTTGAATCAAGCAAGGAGGGCTCTAGAGCGTCCAATCACAGATAGAGTTGATCTAGACCATCCATTGCACATCTGGAGGATCCGAGCTACCACAAGGCAGATCCTGACCCCAGATCATCATCATAAAAGTTTGGCTCAAATCAGATCAAGATCTACCGTTGGATTTCATCCGATCAATCTGGGCCGTCCATTATTAGCTATTTAATCAAAAATCCTGCGCAGCTCACCTTTGTCGCGTCTCCGCCGCAGCAGCTTCGTCTTCTTCAGTTCTTCCATTTTTTTAGCTAGATTTCTTCATCAAAGGAGGCGCGTCCACTCAATCCTTCATTAGAACTAGTGCTAGGTCAGTGGAGAGAGTGCTCTGTGAAGTTTCCAGATCGGATTTTGCCCAAGACAGTGTTTCGTGAGGTTTCAGTGGCTCTGTCACTTGATTGAATCAATCTCAGTTGTTCACCATCTTCATTGCATCCGAGCTTGCTGGAGGGGTTCCCTGGAAGGCTCGGAGCATTCCCAAACCTATATCGCAATCCACCACAGCTAGGTTGAAGCAATCGGTTGCTGTTTTCAGTTTGGGCATGGTTTGAATGGATTTGCAGCAGAGACAGATTTTCCATTGAATTGTTGAGCTTGCGGGTTCGAGGCTCACCCTTGCGTGACGAACAAGGAGCACTTGAGCTTAGGGAGAGATTGAGTTTAGATTTCCTTGGTTAATTTCGTTTATTAGCTGTAAATTTCCATTTCTGCTGTTCTGTTCTGTTTCTGTATTGGTTTCAGATTCATTACTTTGTTTAATGAAATTGTTTTGCTTAAATTAGGTTTGGTTTCAGCAAGCTAAGTAGTTTAGGAACTTGTTTAGTGGATAATCGCTTTTAATTTCAATTTAATTCCTGTTGATTTGCTTGCGTATCAATTCTCTGTTCCTGCGTATCAGTAATTTCAGCAAGTTTTAGTTAGCTTTTCTGAATTTGTATCTAGTAATGATTAGCCAATTTTAAGCGTGTCTGAATGGTAGATTAGTACATTGAATTCAACTTGTTGGATTGCTAATTTGGCATTTAATTTAGTGCTTCAATAATGCATCAGAATCTGCATTTGTGTCATCCTGCATCAGTTTCTGCACATTCGGCAGTTCAGTGGTGTTTCAGTTTCAGTTCCTGAATTTGCATCAATTGAAATTGAGTTCTTAGGAATCTTATGTGGGCAATAGATTGGAGAATTGATTTCAGTCGTTTGTTTGGATTTAGCATCCCAATCGATTTCTGAATTGTCCAATACTTCTGCAATTCCTGCATTTCTGCTCTTCTACAAACTTGCGTATCAGATTAGTATCTGCACTTACTTCAAGTTCAGTTTATTTTTGCGTTTTAATTCCTGAGAGCTAGAGGTGCTGTTTAGTTGATAAAGCATTTAGTCTTGGTCTGCTGTGCAGTTGATCATTTCTGTAGAGAGTTCTATTCTCATCTTAAGTCTCAGCAGTTGCATATCAGCAACTGTTTTTGTAAGTTTCAGCTGCTATTCTGAACTGTGTATCATTGCCTCTTGATCTTGTAAACCTTGTTTGAGTCTTGGTCAGAATTTCTTCAGCTAATTTCGTGAATTTCAGAGCTTGGTTTTCTGCATCAATTTCTGCATGTCACTAAATTCTGCATATCTGTTTTATGGCTGAGATGTGGTTTCATTTGAGTGAGTTTTTGTATCCTTTAGCTACAGAATTTTGTTCTGCTTTCAGCTTGATCTGCATTCATTTCCTATAAATTCTTTTGCTTCATTTCAATGGCTTGTTTCATTGCTGCACTCAGTTGCATTCTTTAGCTGCTGAGTTATGTTCTTCATTTAGAAATACAGCTGAATTTCTGTCTTTGTTCTGCATTTTTGCTTCCGAATCTGAGCTCTTTCACTCCTTCAAGTATATGCTCAACTAGTGGCTTGTCTTACAAGTGAATTGGTCATTTAAACTTCAGAGTTGGCAGTCCACAATTCCTGTGTCAGTAGCAAGAATTTTAGCCCACTAGCAGTGCTCTTTTGCGTGCCAACTGCTGAAAAATTTGCACTTTGTATCAAGTGTAGATTAGGCAGTGCTTGGTGCCAAGGTTAAGGTAGTTTTTAGTGAGCTATTGCGTTTGAAATTGGTTAGAGTTGCATTCGGACATTTTTGAGCTTCCTTACAATTGTTTGATTCAAGATTTGGTAGCTCGCTTGATTTGTGCCAAGTTTGCTTACTGCTGGAAATTCTTGCCCTGTGTTATTAATTCTTCTAGCAACCTGTTTTGCAATTTGGTATCAAATTTGTGTCCAAACTTTAGTTAAATTCTCTAGCTTGATTCGGTTTCCATTGGTTGAATGATTACTTGCCATCACATTATTTGATTCATTAGTTTGATTTCATCCATTTTGATTGCCATTTCATTTCATGATTGCAACCCAAAACCCAAATCTTTCTTTGAAACCCGAAAACACAAACGACACCTAAATACAAGCGCGAATCAAACAACGTCAACTAGCCCCGAGAAAAATACGACCTGTGGCCCCTATATTACATTTTCATACTTTTGATTGTAAAAAGGGTTTCCAGCTTTCATTTATAAATTCTAAATTCTAATGGTCCCACAATTTCGTGACAACTTTAACATAGTATTTAGGGGCCGTCAAATTTTTGACGCCATTGCCGGGGAAGCAACTAGTTGATTTGTTTGATTTTTGCTTGTATACTTTTTGATATATCATTGGGTTCTATTTTTTGTTGCTTATTCTTTTGTATATGGGTACTGCCATTTTTCTTGTTTGTTTTGTGACAGGGGTGCAGGTTCAAAATGTTTTCATCCACTTATCAGCAGTCGTGTCCACACTTTCAGCAGACCCAGCAAGAATTCCAACAGCCCTATTCTAATTTCCAGCAACCAAATCAGTTTTTGCACCCACCACAACAATTTCAACCGGATTTTCAGCCAATTCAACCAATTTTCCTGAATTTTCAGAATGGGCAGCCCCAATTTCAAAATTTTCAGCCCCACTTTCAGAAATTTCAGCCTAATTTTCAGCCCCTTTATCAACAAGATCAGTCACAATTTCAACAATATCAGCAAGGGCAACCTTTCCAGAATTTTCAGCCATGGCAACAAGAATTTCAGCCCACTCAACTTCAGTGTTCACCACCACAATATCAACCTCAGATCCAAGAATTCCAGGGCTACAATTTTCAGCAATTTCCACCAAGCGGTGAACCAACTTTTCAGCAGTTTAATCAGCCTGTGCAACCATTTTATCAAATGTGTCAACAAGAGCTTCAAAACATCGAAAGGCAAATGAAACAAGTGGCTAATGATTTGAATCAGATAAAAGCCCAAAGAGCAGAATAATTAGCTTCTCAAGCTATTCTTAATTCTGAGAGCCCCGGAGTTGGTTTTATATCAGTTCAAGTTGACCCTAGTGCATGACCAAGTCCTTCTTCAATTACTCTTGCAAATTTAGTAGAAGAAGAATACATTAAAACCTGGGCACCTACAGCATGCATCCCTCCAGAGATTCCTACTCAAAATCCAATTCCAAATTTTTCAGCTCCAGAAGAAGAAATTGAAGCTCCACAGGACCATTCTAGTCTTTTATTTTGTGATGATAGTGTTATTAGTGGTCCTAATTTTTCTGATACTGTTGTTGCAGATATTACAGAAGAAGCATGCAGAGGAGATGATTCCACAGGTGTAGGGGACTGCACTAAGCCCCAGGGACCACCACCACTTCCAGAAAGTGTAGGGACTTGCATGGTGGAAGCAAGCACCCAAGGATCACCAGTTGATTGTCCACCAGAGCCTGAGGCTGAAGAGGAGCTTGAACATGACCAGGAGGAGACCACAGATACACCTTCAGGTATTATCCGGCACGCTCAGGTAAGTATTTCTCCTTTTTGTTCAGAAAAATGCAGTGAGGTACCTAGTACTGATTTTATTAGTTCTGAGGAATTTATTGATATACCTTGTGTAGAAATTGTTTGTGAAAATCCAATAGAGGTACCAAACATTGATTTTATTGATCATCATGCATTACTTGACACATCCATTGTAAATATGAATAGTGAAATAATTTTAGAGGCACCCATAATTGATGTAGTTTGTTATGATGAATCTTTAGATACATCTTTTATGGATATGACTAGTGAAAATTTTTTAGAAGTGCCTGAAATGGATGTTATTTATTTTGATGAATCTCTTGTTATGTCTTATGCTGAAAATGAATGTGAAAAACTTTTGGAAATACCTGATATTGATTTGATTGGCTGTGACACATTGCATGATACACCCTGGATGGAAAATAATTGTGAACTTTCTATTGATGAGCCAGAAATTGATTTCTTTATTTGTGATGAGTATCTGGATGCAACTTTTGTAGAACATAATTTTGAAAATTTCATTGAGGCACCAGAATTTGATTTAATTAGATATGATGCAGATTTAAATTCATTTAATGCAGAGACTGAATTTATATCATTTCTTTCTGACCCTGAACACTTGAGAGAGGTATTATATTGTTTTGCAGGGTCCAGAAGACTTCAGGAGTGGATACTCCAACTGAACAGACTCCAGCCTCCTGGAAGGACTTCTGAAGGGCATCAAGAAGGAGGAGATGATCTGACTTTAATTAAAAGCACTCCATCCCTTGAATGGCTCTTGAACCTAAATCGCCTTCGGCCACCGGAGCAAACTTTTGTAAAGTTCAAGTATGGGGGAGTCCTATTTCTCCCAGCCACCCAGACTCCTCCACTACCCAGATGGAGGCTACTGCTTGATAGGCTCCGTCCACCAGAATAAAAGGGGAGTTTACTTTTTCTTGTATTTTCTTTTATCGCATTTTTCACTTTTATGTTTTCTAGAGTAAATTGAATAAATAGACATTGTAAATACCATGTCTTTTCTTTTAGCACTCTTTCTTTCATGACTAGGAATAAATTATCCCTCTAGGTTTTTTTCATATCATTTTAGAATCTTTTGAAAATAAATTAAATTTGATTGTCAAGACTTAGGGTTTGAGTTCATGGATGAAATCTTGGATGCTTGAGTACTACTTTGCTTTAGATGCTTGATTGAGATTTTTGAGATGAATTGTTTTTACCTAGTGAGAATTAGCCTTATAATTGTGACACACATGTTATTAAACTCTAGAACTTGCTTAGGTTCTTTCAAAATCATGTTTCAATGATTGGATCACATCTATAGAGGCTAATCCATTTGTTTTCCTTTCCACCTCAATTTTTAGCAATAATCATGTTTATCTTATTTGTCCTTACTTATTTCCTTCTCTTACCTTCACTTTTCTTTGGACTTGTGTTTGATATGTTTCTAATGCTATTTTGCCCAAGACGGACAAAGATTCAAGTGTGGGGGAGTGACTAAAGTTTTGGATGCATTTCAATTCGAAAAAAAAAATTTTTTTTTCATGTGCCAAGTGAGTGATGTTTGGTGCCAAGAATGAGCAAGAAGGATGGAAGCCATTGGAGACTTAGATTCTTTACTACATTTTGAAGATCAAAGTGGCAAACAAAGAAAAATAAGTGCCAAAAAGGAAGGATGAGATAAAAGAAGAAAAAAATGGAAGTGTATCAACTCACCTAGTGAAGCATTTAACTCTTCATTACTATGTGATGTATTTATTTTGGGAATCAGAGTTTAGTAATGACTATGCCGTAGAGCTGAAATGGAGAGTAAAACAGAAAAAAAATTTCAGAAAACAAAATCAAATTAAGTTGGCACGCAAAAGCTTGTGCCAAGGTGAAGAAAGAAAACAAAAATTTGCTATGTTGGATGGGAAATTGACTTGGATCAAAACTTGGAAGTTGGAATTGTGGAAACTAAGCCCGCAACAATCTGATAGAGTTCACTGATGGAAGCTGCTCAAAATCTGATCCAATGCAGAACATTGTGCCAAAAACAGAGAAAGGAAAAGAAAATTTGTGCCATGAAGAGAAATATGAAATTAATGGAGTTTGTAGCACAAATGGATGATGCAATCAGTAATACTTTGCTAAGGTCTGAATTGGGAGTGGTAAAATCTGAATAGCAGCTAAAACAAGTTGAACTCCAGCTGTTAAGTTTAAAAATGAAGCTGAGAAAAAGTTGAATGGAGGCTGAATTGAAGTTTTTTGAAGCTGGGATCAATGCAGAAAATTTGCAGCTAATAGAGGATGTTTCGGCCACTTTGTTGGAAAGGAAATTGCAGCTATTTTTGGTCAGTTTGTTTTGGACTTGCAGCTGTACTTTGCTAGGGAAATCAGTATTCGAAAGGGCTGAACAAGATGTGTGAACAAAAGCTGAATATGAGCTGGAAATCTGAATAGCATTGGAAAATTCTGCCGAGAGCTGGAATTTGATCTCTAGCTGAAGTCAAGCTGAATTGGGCTGTAAAAAGCTGAGAAGAAGCTGAACACAAGCTGAGAATATGAAGCTTAAGCAGAAAAGAAGCTGGAATTGCAGCAGAAAAAAAAGGGGCAAAACAGAATGGAATATGCAGTGAAGTGGAATCCGAGCAGTTTGGATTGGCATTCTCCACTACTAAGGGATGTAACTGCCTTGAAAACTCAGAGAATTGCAAGGATGAAGAATCAGAAATGCCATGAATCTGAAGTGGAGCTGGAATCTGAAAAAAAAAGAAAAAAAACAGTTTGAGAAAAGAAAAGAAAAAGAGAGAAACAAAGTGGACACAAGTGAACTTTAGCACCATGAAATCAAGTGAAGTTTCTCACATCCAAATCAAATTCTTTGCTCCATTACATCCTGAATTCACTAGAGAGAAAGAAAGAAAGAAAAAAAAAATCTGAGAAAAGAGTGAAAGAAGCAAGGTTGGCACAAAAATTGAAACTTGGCACATTGAGATCAAATGGAGTTATTTTTCATCAAAATCAAAGGAATTACTCAAGATTTACTTCACCACACTTTTGGATATCACTAGAGGAATGTAAAGAGGGGCAAAGCACATTGGAAATATTTTTGAGCAACCAAGTCCTCCACTCCATCAAAATTTTCTATTTTCTTAGTCTTTATTTCATTTCTCACCATTTTTCATGTTTTCCTTTGTTTTTATAGTTGTTGATTCCAATCATGAATAATGATGGAGAGTAAATAATAAGCAAGCCTATGGTAGTTCAAGAAGCATATGTGTTTGAGTGAGCTCCACTTCCATCACCAACTTAGAACTTAAGAGAGAGCCACCAAAACTTCCCTTGAAAGGCTAGTGATTTAAATTCATCTCAATGACTCATGATGGATGAAAAGGCTAAGTTGTTGATTTAAGGACAAGATACTAATCCATAGAGCTTAGATTTATGAGAATTGACAACCTTAGGTAATTTCTTTTCATTTTGCTTCTAATTATGCTTAAGAAAGCCTAAGGGATACTTATTTAGTAGTTTCGCGAGACGGTCAAGGTTAAGTGTGGGGGAGTTGATAAGTGCCATTTTTGTGATTATTTTAGATGTTAAAATCCATGTTTGACCTATGTTTTTATTGCTTATTTGTGATTTTACCCTAGGTTTTAGGATTTCCTCTTATTTTGGACTTAATTGCAAATTTACATATTTTTTGGATTATTTGGCCACTAATTTTCTGATATATTTTTGTAGGCATGGAAGGATCCTGGACCTAGGGCATACTGGGTCAAACTTGAGTTGGAAGTGGAACCGGATCGAATTATCATGTTTTGGATTAATCCGGGTTGTCCGATTCAAGAGCGGCTAGATCTGAGCCATCCGGGACGATCTGAAGCAATCCGAGCTAGGGTTAGGGTTGATCAAGCTCTATGATCAAGATCTGAAGGTTTCATCCCAATCAGAGCTAAATCAACTGTTGAATCAAACAAGGAGGGCTCTAGAGCGTCCAATCACAGATAGAGTTGATCTGGACCATCCGTTGCACATCTGGAGGATCCGAGCTACCACAAGGCAGATCCTGACCCCAGATCATCATCATAAAAGTTTGGCTCAAATCAGATCAAGATCTACCGTTGGATTTCATCCGATCAATCTGGGCCGTCCATTATTAGCTATTTAATCAAAAATCCTGCGCAGCTCACCTTTGTCGCGTCTGCGCCGCAGCAGCTTCGTCTTCTTCAGTTCTTCCATTTTTTTAGCTAGATTTCTTCATCAAAGGAGGCGCGTCCACTCAATCCTTCATTAGAACTAATGCTAGGTCAGTGGAGAGAGTGCTCTGTGAAGTTTCCAGATCGGATTTTGCCCAAGACTGTGTTTCGTGAGGTTTCAGTGGCTCTGTCACTTGATTGAATCAATCTCAGTTGTTCACCATCTTCATTGCATCCGAGCTTGCTGGAGGGGTTCCCTGGAAGGCTCGGAGCATTCCCAAACCTATATCGCAATCCACCACAGCTAGGTTGAAGCAATCGGTTGCTGTTTTCAGTTTGGGCATGGTTTGAATGGATTTGCAGCAGAGACAGATTTTCCATTGAATTGTTGAGCTTGCGGGTTCGAGGCTCACCCTTGCGTGACGAACAAGGAGCACTTGAGCTTAGGGAGAGATTGAGTTTAGATTTCCTTGGTTAATTTCGTTTATTAGCTGTAAATTTCCATTTCTGCTGTTCTGTTCTGTTTCTGTATTGGTTTCAGATTCATTACTTTGTTTAATGAAATTGTTTTGCTTAAATTAGGTTTGGTTTCAGCAAGCTAAGTAGTTTAGGAACTTGTTTAGTGGATAATCGCTTTTAATTTCAATTTAATTCCTGTTGATTTGCTTGCGTATCAATTCTCTGTTCCTGCGTATCAGTAATTTCAGCAAGTTTTAGTTAGCTTTTCTGAATTTGTATCCAGTAATGATTAGCCAATTTTAAGCGTGTCTGAATGGTAGATTAGTACATTGAATTCAACTTGTTGGATTGCTAATTTGGCATTTAATTTAGTGCTTCAATAATGCATCAGAATCTGCATTTGTGTCATCCTGCATCAGTTTCTGCACATTCGGCAGTTCAGTGGTGTTTCAGTTTCAGTTCCTGAATTTGCATCAATTGAAATTGAGTTCTTAGGAATCTTATGTGGGCAATAGATTGGAGAATTGATTTCAGTCGTTTGTTTGGATTTAGCATCCCAATCGATTTCTGAATTGTCCAATACTTCTGCAATTCCTGTATTTCTGCTCTTCTACAAACTTGCGTATCAGATTAGTATCTGCACTTACTTCAAGTTTAGTTTATTTTTGCGTTTTAATTCCTGAGAGCTAGAGGTGTTGTTTAGTTGATAAAGCATTTAGTCTTGGTCTGCTGTGCAGTTGATCATTTCTGTAGAGAGTTCTATTCTCATCTTAAGTCTCAGCAGTTGCATATCAGCAACTGTTTTTGTAAGTTTCAGCTGCTATTCTGAACTGTGTATCATTGCCTCTTGATCTTGTAAACCTTGTTTGAGTCTTGGTCGGAATTTCTTCAGCTAATTTCGTGAATTTCAGAGCTTGGTTTTCTGCATCAATTTCTGCATGTCACTAAATTCTGCATATCTGTTTTATGGCTGAGATGTGGTTTCATTTGAGTGAGTTTTTGCATCCTTTAGCTACAGAATTTTGTTCTGCTTTCAGCTTGATCTGCATTCATTTCCTATAAATTCTTTTGCTTCATTTCAATGGCTTGTTTCATTGCTGCACTCAGTTGCATTCTTTAGCTGCTGAGTTATGTTCTTCATTTAGAAATACAGCTGAATTTCTGTCTTTGTTCTGCATTTTTGCTTCCGAATCTGAGCTCTTTCACTCCTTCAAGTATATGCTCAACTAGTGGCTTGTCTTACAAGTGAATTGGTCATTTAAACTTCAGAGTTGGCAGTCCACAATTCCTGTGTCAGTAGCAAGAATTTTAGCCCACTAGCAGTGCTCTTTTGCGTGCCAACTGCTGAAAAATCTGCACTTTGTATCAAGTGTAGATTAGGCAGTGCTTGGTGCCAAGGTTAAGGTAGTTTTTAGTGAGCTATTGCGTTTGAAATTGGTTAGAGTTGCATTCGGACATTTTTGAGCTTCCTTACAATTGTTTGATTCAAGATTTGGTAGCTCGCTTGATTTGTGCCAAGTTTGCTTGCTGCTGGAAATTCTTGCCCTGTGTTATTAATTCTTCTAGCAACCTGTTTTGCAATTTGGTATCAAATTTGTGTCCAAACTTTAGTTAAATTCTCTAGCTTGATTCGGTTTCCATTGGTTGAATGATTACTTGCCATCACATTATTTGATTCATTAGTTTGATTTCATCCATTTTGATTGCCATTTCATTTCATGATTGCAACCCAAAACCCAAATCTTTCTTTGAAACCCGAAAACACAAACGACACCTAAATACAAGCGCGAATCAAACAACGTCAACTAGCCCCAAGAAAAATATGACCTGTGACCCCTATATTACATTTTCATACTTTTGATTGTAAAAAGGGTTTCCAGCTTTCATTTATAAATTCTAAATTCTGACGGTCCCACAATTTCGTGACAACATTAACATAGTATTTAGGGGCCGTCAATAGGTCCTATTGTCATTTACTCATGTATATTATATTTGTTCTAATGCTATTTTGCAGGGTAATTACTTTACATGTTATACTGTGTTAACAATTTCTTGCAGATCGATCAAATTATGTTGACCGAGGGTTAGGTCGACTGAATGATTGGATCGATTGATTGAACCAAGCAGATTACGCCAAATTCAGTATATTCAAAGGGATCCATCGACTGATCTAGTTTTGGTATGGCACGACTATGAAGATGGAAGTTATTTCCGTTGATTGATCAGGAGGATTGGTCGATGGATCACATTTATTGCAGCGACAACTAAGCACGGCTAAGCAGAGCAAAGAAGGTATGGCACGGGGTTTCGTTGATTGAACAGGAGGTTCAGTCGAACGATAGGTTTCGTCAATTGAATGGTTTTAATCGACCGAATTGTACCTATATAAGGAGCTCGAGATCAGTGCTCACTGTATCCATTCTATTCACGCTACTCATCTTTCCTGCGTCCACGAACTGCTGACGACCTACTGTTACGACATCAGAAAGCTCTCCGACACACTACACTCAAGACTCATCTTACGTGTGGGTATATTTTAATTTTATTGTACTTGTACTTGCATCTCTAAGAGGAGTTAGTAGGTTGTTACTAATCTCAACATATTTTACAGCATTGCTTTCTCCGAAAGGTTTTTGGTTTTCGGAGAAAGGATTATAGTGTTTGCCCATCGAGAGCAGTCGAGGACTGCGGGCCTTGAGATAGGAGTTGCCGAAAGCTTCGAACCAAGTAAAAGAAAATGAGTCATTTAATTTTTGCTATTTACTTTATTATTTTTCTTTTACTTTGTTTACGAAAAGAAAGATTTACGAATGATCGAGATTCACCTCCCCCCTTCTCGGTACTCTACGATCCTAACTTGATTGCCTCATAACACATTAGCTAGTAGAAAAGTTTCTGTGGGAGCTCCTTTTGTTGGTGGGAAAATTCATGGTCCATCCCTTGGCAATATGAATGAAAAGATTTCATGAATGGAGAAGTTTGTGTAGAAAGGTATTCAGATTACTACTCTTGTGCCTATAGTTGCACCTAAAACTCCTGGTTTGGGTGGCTTTGAATAACCTTCATCCAGGGGTGATATCTTGCGTTTAGATTCAAGTGTTGCTTTGAACATATGTGCACTTCATCTTGTTCCTACACTCGAGGTGTTTCCTTTATTGAAGGACCCTAAGATGTATGAGCCACAAAGTATTGATCTAACATAGCTTGGCAAATTTTAGTTATAGTAGATATGTGATGCTCATATCTTTTCCAATTAGCAGTAGATATTATGATGATGTTGGTGTGATGTTGTGGCTATGGATGCTATCCGGATTGTCCACCTTCATTACATGGTATTCCTTGATCCATCGCTTCATATCGTGATACTAAGTTTATCAATCGTTTTTGGAAGAACTTATGAGGGAAATTGAGAGCATAGTTAAACTTTAGCAATGCCTAACACCCTCAGATAGATGATCAGATCGAAGTGGTGAGGTAGAGTTTAGGCAATATTTTGAAGTGTTTGGCAGGAACTAAATTGAAGTAGTGGGATTTGACACTGTCTCGAGCAAAATTTGCCTACAACATATTAAAGAATAGAACCACATGTTTATGTCCTTTTGAGGTTGCCTATGGACGGAATTCATCTGGGTACTTGATTTAGTCCCTATTCTACGTCCGAGATCCAAAGGCTGATGAGATGACATATCATCTTTGAGGTATTCATGAGAAAGTGAAATAGGGTATCCATGAGAACACCACCAAGTACAAGAAACGGGTTGGCAATCAACGTTGTCAAGTACTTTTTGACGTGGATGATTTTGTTTGGGTTGTATTAACTCATGATTATTTCCTTGTTGGTAAGTATAACAAGCTCAAGGAACGAAAAATTGGACTATGTGAGATACTATAAAAAAGCAATGACAATGCTTACAAGTTGTGGCTCCCTAGTCACTTGAAGACTTTTGATGTCTTTAATATGAAGCACTTAAGCCCTTACTCTATGATGTTGATGACATTACTCTAAACTCGAGAACGAATTCTTTTCAACCCAGGGTAACTAATGTAGGAGATTTTGAAGATTTTGTCTCTGTTTAGTGTTATTTTCATCTTTTGCATTTTAGGATTTTGAGTCCGTTAAGGGTTTTAGGGTTCTGAGTATGTTAAGATATTTTTTTCATTTATATTAGGAATTTTTTCTTTTCTTTTTTGAATTTAGGTTTTTGGGTTTATTTAAACATTTGTTTGGTTGATGTTAGGACATTCTCTTTTGACTTGAAATAAAACTCTTTTCGTTTAAACCTAGAGATGTCTCCTCTTTGTTTACGGAATTCTCCATGTCTTTCTCTATAATTCGTCTGAGGAAATGAGCCCACAAGAAAATTAAGATACATGGAACTTCATCAATATGCACCAGCAATAACAAGATCTAATTATCATTAATCATAAGGCAAAATTGGCATCTATATTCGATACAACGAGAAACCAAATGCTAATATGAGTCCATAGCTAATATCATTGTATCTCTTACTATCGCCAGAGTTCCTACAAGCACGGAATGAACTTATACTAGAATGGGTGGCAATCCAAAGTCCTTCTAAATGGGGAAAGGATGAGGAAGTTGAAGAAGCTCTCTAAATCTCAGATTCAGGATCTGAAGTTGTCATGATGCCTAAATGACTCAAGCTCCTTCCCTTATATGCCTTATGCCCATCCTATAGGGACCATCCCCATAAAGCACAATCATCATTAATAGTCCATTCATGTTAATTAACTAGGTTAATAGATCTACATATTGAATCCACATCCATTTAATCCAAACTCTCTTTATATGCAATCAAGCATCAGATAAATTAATTGGGGTTTAGTTCCTTATGGTAATTAGTTTTGTGTGTGTTAATCAAGTGTAAACCTACCATATGGAGATTAAGCCCACCCATGTAGACTTAATTGGATCGAGTTCAACCATGTGGACTTAATCCTTTAATCTCCCACTTGGGCTATACTTGATCACTTATACACCACATAATTCCTTAGTTGAGTTTAACATGCCAAACTTTATGGGTAAAATACCCCTTTAACAATCTAGTCCATTAAACAATTAATACATGACTAAAGAAGTCAGAGTTACTAAAACTGTAACAAGATCTAACAGTAATTACAATATTAATATCACTAACAACATAGATCAAACATGGACGTGTAGTATGAAAAGGGTACGAAAAGTGATCTATACATGCCCATTTTCAAGAGTCCTAGCTCTTTATGATCCAAACTGGGGTTGAATCATATTTACCAATACTTTAAGCTAAACCGCGGTGATAAATCATAATTCAACTTTATGACTCAAAATTAAGTCTCGCATCATATTACAAAATCATATGCAAAACCGCAATCAGAAATCATGATGTCCATATGTTCAGAGAGTCAAAAAAACAAATACACATTTAAAAAACTATAGTACGTAATAAGTAAAAAAAACATATATGTTCATTAATATAGAGCATTACATCAAAATACAGATTCCTACCAAATGAGTACTTTATCAAAAAGAAGACCCCCTATATTAGGCACATGCTGATGAAATACCTTAGGTGATAAGCTCTCGGTGAGCGAATTCGCTAACATGGAATATGTTCTTATATACTCTATCATAATTTGACCACTCTGAACTCTATTTTTAACTGCCAAAAACTTTATGTCGATGTATTTAGACTTTGATAAACTGTAGTTATTCTTGGAATATAATTTTGCGGAAAATTATTTGTAAATATAAACCTTATGTCGATGTATTTAGACTTTGATAACTGCCAAAAACTTCATTGCCCCCAATTATTTGTAGCCCTATGATGAGGTTCCGCATCCATATCCTATGGTTGGAAGCTTCATAGCATACTATAAATTTTGCCTCCATAGTGAAAATGACTATCAGTGTCTTTCCATGATATAGTCCCTCCCGCTATCATGAAGACATAACCTGATGGTGACCTTCTGGTATCTAAGCATCCAGCAAAATTGGAGTCTAAATATCCAATGATCTCTAGATGACCTGATGTCTGATATGTGAGCATGTAATTCTTCATTCTTTGTAAATACCACATAATCCTCTTTATAACTTTCCAATGCTTTGGTCCAGGTTTACTCAAATATTTGCCCACCATCCCCACAATATACGCAAGATCCAAATGTATACATACTCGAGCATACATCAAACTCCCTACTGCCGATGCATAGGGGAATTATTGTATTTTCTTAATCTTAAGTTCATTTTGTTGACATTGTTGCAAGCTAAATCTATCACCCTTTGACATGGGAGTATCGCTGGGAGCATAATTCTGCATGTCATACTGAATGAGACTTTTTCTATATGTGCCTTTTGTGATAGTCCAAGTGTGCACTTTGAACGATCACAAGCAATCTGTATGCCTAAGACAAATGATGCATCATCAAGATCCTTTATTTCAAATTCATCAAATAGAAATGACTTGGTTTCTAGCAACAAGCTCTTATCATTCCTTGTCAACAATATATCATTCACATATAGAACAAGTATAATAAACTTGCTCTCATTAAACTTGATACACACACATTGATCAACTAAATTCTTCTTGCAACCGTATGGAGATATCACTTGATCAAACTTTCGATACCATTGACGAGATGTCTACTTTAAACCATAAATGGACTTTCTTAGTTTAAATACTAGGAGCTATGAATCAATTGATTCAAAGTTTTCTGATTGCTCCATGTATATAGTTTCATTAATATTTCCATTTGGTATAAATCATGATGTGAGAAACACAATCTTTACATCCATTTGGTATAGCTCTAGGTCATTATGAGCTATAAGTGTCATGATTATCTTAAAGGAGTCTTTTATCAAAATCGACGAAAAGTTTCCTTGTAATCAATGTCCTCCTTTTGAGTGAATTATTTGGCAACTAGGCATCCTTAATACTTTTCGACATTACCAATTGAATCCCATTTATTTTTAAATATCCATTTACAACCAACAGGTTTCAAACGTTTAGACAATTTGACAAGTTCTCAAACGTCATTATCCGCCATAGATTTCATCTCTTCCTTCATGGCTATGATCCATTTTTTTGGATGAGGATATTGTTTGACTTCTTGAAAAGATATGGATCATCTTCTAACTCTATGTCAAACTCATACTCTTAGAGATATACATAATCACGAGACATCGTGATCTATCTCTAATGGATCTCCTTAGTGACACTTGATCTTGAAGTGGCTGGGAGTCATGCTCAACTGTATAAGGGAATACCTCTATTTAAGTCGATATACCTTCCAATTGTATTGGAGGTAACATGAAAATATTATGGTCAACTACTCCTTCTAGTTGCGCAACTTCAACTGTATGTGAAATGATAACCATTTCACTATTAGTTGCATCAGTAGTTACCATATTAGGATCACCAATGTTCTCCTTAAATAATATTTCCCTAACTTTATTTCTCCCACCATCCTCAATAAATTTGGCATTACCCTTCTCGAAAAAGGATCTACTCAAGGGGTTGTAAAGCTTCAAACCTCTTGAGTTTTCAAAATATCCTACAAAATGACAATAAACGGTACTTGAGTCGAATTTTCTTTCGTTAGACCTATAAGGCTTAGCCTCAGTTAGACAACCCCAAACATGTTGATTTTCGTTAGACCATAATATCACCAGCATGGTCTGATCTTACAGCCTTAATCTTCTTACCAAGTTGATTTTCAACTTTGGCTTTGAAGGTTTTGAACATGTTTAAGGATTATGACTTCTTGTGAATAAGGTACAAGTATTCATATTGGGAATAGTCATCTATAAAGTTAATAAAGTATTATTGACCATTCCAAGAAGATTTAGGGAACGATCCACATATATCCATATGTATTAGCTCTAAGACACCATTACTCCATTTTGAACCCTTATTACACTTGTTAGTCATTTTCCTTTTGATACACTCAATGCAGATTCCAAAATCTAACATATCAAGGGAATTGAGAATTTTTAGTGACATTAACCTTTTTACGCATTGTATAGAGATGTGTCCTAAACACCTATGCTATCACATGGATGAATTCTCATTTGTCACACCACGCTTCACATCTATACTATACATCACAATATTATTCGTATGAGTTTCAATGTCCAACATGTATAGTTTATCAATCAAGGAACTAGTATCACACAAGATAAACTTTCAAAAAAATACTAAGGCTGTGGTTGATTTGAGTTATTTTCCTTTTCATTTTCTAGAAAATCGTATTTTTTCATTTCTTGAAAAATGACTTTTAGATATTCCTTAATTTTTTAGAAAATGATATTTATTTTTCTAGAAAATAGAGATAGAAAATGCAAACCAAACATTATTTTTCAGAAAATCACATTTTCTCAGAAAATAAAAATGAAAAATAAACAAACCAAACATAGCGTAAACTTTCCATTTCCAAATGAACAAGTGTAACTGGATTTGTCCAAGCATGAAATAGAAATTAAGTTCTATCTAAATTACGACACTACATATGTATTTTCTAAATTCAAAAGTACATTGTTCCCTAAACAAACTCTAAAGACACATATTGCCTCCACTTTTTTCTTTGTCATTTCCTATATAGATGAATCTTTCAACATAATTGACATTCAACTCCTGAGACAACCTTGCGTAGTTATACTTATGTGAGTAGTTGCACCCGTATTTATCCACCAAGTATTATTAGGTATAGTAGCTAGGTTGTCCTCTAAACTGACAAAGTTGAGAAGTATATCTTTCTTGACATGCAAGTTGACGTATCTGGGACAATCCTTCTTCAAATGACCTTTCTTTTTTACAATAGAAACAAGTTGAGTTCGAATCTTGTTGCTTTTGTACCTTATTCCTAGGGCTGTAAATGAATCAAGCCGCTCATGAACTATTCGAAGCTCGATTCGATAGAAGCTCGTTCGAGCTCGTTTAATAAAGCTCGTTAATATTAACGAACCAAACTCAAACTTAGCAGTATTTGGCTCGTTAGCTCATGAACATGCTCGTTAATAAGCTCGTGAGCTAGTTCATAAAATATAAAATTAATATTTAACATTAAATATATAATTTTGACACTTTTACATTTAATACATATAAAATATCCAATAAAGCTCATTTGTATGAATAAAATCATAGATTTTAGTAAATATTTTATATTTTTTAGAATATATAATTTATTTTTTCAATAAATTGATGAATAATTTAATTAATAATTTATATTTGGTAAATTTGTTTAGGGCTCGATTATGATGGATCGCTTGGCGTGCTAGAGGGGGGGGGTGAATAACACTTTTTCGGTCGTTTGATCTCTACAAAGTCGTTAGCGCAGCGGAAACAATAATATGCAAAGAAAAATATGAACAATGCTAACAACCAAACGTTTACTTGGTATCCACCCAGATGGGTGACTAATCCAAGGATCCGCACCGTACACCACTTCCACTATCAAAAATCTCCTTCAGGTGGAGAATCCTTTACAGTGGCGATCTTCCTCTTTACAGAATGTAGTAGAATAAGAGAGAGGAAGTAGAGAACACTTTTCAGACGAGCAGCACTTCGTTGTCGTACGGAACCATACCGCTCACGTGCAAAAAGGTCCTCCTTTTATAGGAGAACAGGACAAACTCGCAGTCTGTCCAGCCCCGTACCAGTCGACTACCCCTGGGACAGTCGACTGGTCTAGCATTAATTGCTAGCCAACGGCTAGTTTTCGGGGTATACCAGTCGACTGCCCCAAGGGCAGTCGACTGGTCCGAGGCCGAAAACTCTCTATGAGTTTTGGCAGTTGACTGCCTCTAGGGCAGTCGACTGCCCTGCCTCTCAACTTAGTCCCAGCCACTCCGAACCTTCTCCTTCACGTATGCCTTCAGGTCTGCTCCCTTGGCTTGCCTCTTGAAGTCCTCTTCCTCTGGCTATCGTCCCTCGAATGCGCACGCAAGCCTTCCCTTGGCTTGCCTCCATGCCACCCTTCACGTGTGCCCTTGAAGTCCACTTCCCAGCTTGCCCTTGGAGCTCTCCTCCCTCGGCTCTCGTCCCTCGGATATGTCCACCATGTGTGATTCTCCAAGTCCTGCAAACTCAATCACACACATCAAATACAACATAACACTCTAACCTTAAACATATTCACATACACACATCAAAATCATGATCTTCCAATCATTTAAGGGCCGATTGCCTCAACAATCTCCCCCTTTTTGACGTGTGGCAATATGTTTAAGTTTAGAGATAAATAACAACCAACAATAGCAATAGCAAAAGATAGCAATTGAAAAAGCATAAGACATAGTAACCCTAAGAGGTAACCTCCCCCTTAATCCATGTCTTCTCTCATTTTCAATTCTAATCATAATCCAAGTTAAGTTTCCACTTAATACTAAACATCATTAAAAATGTAAGACATATCCAAACCTAAGAGGTAGCCTCCCCCTTAATCCATGTCTTCTCCTCATTTTTAATCATCCAAAATCTAGGTTAGACAAAATACCTTAAACCATCCATTTCAAGGTTAAAATTCTAACTTAAACCACTCATTCTTCCCCTTTGACACCATCAAAATGATTGCCCCAAGCAACCCAACCCTATGACATCAAATGAAAGAAAGTTGGATTTCTAAAAGAAAGTCTCAGAATCTGAAAACAAGCATGCCATTCGACTGCCCATGGGGCAGTCGACTGATATGCTATCAGTCAGAATTTTCAGCTTTTTTGTCGAATTTCAGAAACGTCCAGAAAAATCCAAAAAATTCCAAAAATTGTAAAAGCTTGCATACATATTTGAAATGATATACTCTATCAAGGAAAAATATTAGTCCATATAAAATTTCAAACATGCATGACTTTTGATAAAATCCAAAATCTTTAAAAACCACTAAGTTTTGTACCAAACTTACAATCTAATTTTGCAATCATATAACTTTCAAAAGCATGGCAAAGCATATAAAACATGAAATGGTTTTCAAAGGTTTAAAATGTCCAACTATGATCTTTGGGCAAAGTGTCCATTGATTAAACACTCGCCTTCCCCATAGTTGATCTAGATTTCATATGTTGATACTTCTAATGGTTCAACAATGTGCCACAAGCACAAGTGGGCCAAATGTATCACCCTAATGGATCAAGCACCCTTTTTCAAATCTAATGTCTCAAAGTTCATCCTACACTTCCACAAAACACATTCCAAGGCCTCTTCTTAAGGATGTAAACTCCGATTCGGGAAGAGGCTTAGTAAAGATGTCGGCTAGGTTCGACTTTGATTCAACATAGTGTAGTTCTATGTCTCCCCTTGCCACATGGTCTCTAATGAAGTGATGTTTCACTTCAATGTGTTTTGTCCTAGAGTGGTGAACTGGATTTTTGGTCAAGTTGATTGTACTTACATTATCACACAAGACTTTGACCTTGGTATAGTGTAACTCATAATCTTCTAAGGTGTGCATGATCCAAAGGAGTTGGGAAACACACCCACGCATTGCCACATATTCCGCCTCCGTTGTTGATAGGGCAACGCATGGTTGTTTCCTACTGCTCCAACTAACTAAGGAAGACCCAAGGAATTGACACCCTCCACTAGTACTCTTCCTATCTAGCTTACAACCCGCATAGTCCGAATCGGTGTATCCAATTAGATCAACACTAGGGGTTCTAGGATACCAAAGTCCGACATTGAGGGTACCTTTGACATACCTTAGGATCCTCTTGACTACAACTAAATGGGACTCTTTGGCACAAGATTGGTACCTAGCACACATACCTACCGCAAAAAGTATATCGGGTCTACTAGCGGTTAGGTATAGTAAGCTACCAATCATACTCCTATATTGTTTAGAGTCTACCATTTTCCCTTCAAGGTCACTATCCATTTTCACATTGGTTCCTATGGGTGTAGATGTTACCTTAGCATTTTCTAAACCAAATTTCTTTAACATTTCCTTAGCAATTTGGTTTGAAAAACATGTGTACCTTCATTAGTTTGGTTAACTTGAAGTCCCAAAAAGAATGTTAGCTCTCCTACAAGACTCATCTCAAATTCATCTTCCATACACTTGATGAATTCTTGTAAGAAGTCATTATTTGTTGACCCAAAAATGATATCGTCTACATAGACTTGAGCAACAAATATGTCCTTATCCTTTGATTTTAGGAACAAGGTAGGGTCAATTGTTCCTCTCCTAAACCCCTTAGACACTAGAAATGAAGAAAGCCTTTCATACTAAGCTCGGGGAGCTTGTTTCAATCCATATAAGGCTTTTCTTAATTTGTAAACGTGTCTTGGATAATTAGGGTCCTCAAACCCGGGGGGTTGTTCTATATAAACCTCTTCCTTAATGATCCCATTAAGGAATGTCGATTTCACATCCATTTGGTGAAGTGTGAAACCCATGTGAGCGGCATAGGCTAGTAGGATTCTAATAGATTCTAATCTAGCTACGGGGGCATAAGTCTCATCATAATCTAATCCCTCAACTTGGTTAAACCCCCCAGCTACCAATCTAGCTTTGTTCCTAGTGATTTTACCTTGGTCATCTATCTTGTTCCTAAAGACCCATCTTGTGGTTACAATGGTGCAATCATTGGGCCTAGGAACCAACTCCCAAACCTCACTTCTCTCAAATTGATTTAGCTCTTCTTGCATGGCTAAGACCCAATCAACATCTCCTAATGCTTCATCAATGAACTTCGATTTTAATTGAGAGATTAGAGCTATTTGACTAGTGTGATCCCTAAAATAGGACCTAGTCCTTACTCCTTGAGTTACATCACCCACTATTTGGTCAATAGGGTGATCTTGGTGATGTCTCAAGGGCCTAGAGGTTGTGAGTTCATTTACTCCTTCTTCCTCATCCTCTAGGGTACTTCTTACTCCCCCTTGATCATTGCCCTCCAAATGTAAGTCTTGTATTCTTTGGGCAAGGGGTTGGACTTCTTCCATATCCTTATCAATTGAGGCTTTTCTAGGGTAGGTACTTGTTGTTTCATCAAATTGAACATTTGAGGACTCCTCAATTACTTTTGTCCTCTTGTTGTAAACTCTATAGCCCCTACTAGTGGATGAGTACCCAACTAGAATTCCCTCATCGGTTTTTGACTCAAACTTCCTTAGGTCATCTTTGGTTTTTAAGATATACACTTTACATCCAAAGACCCTAAAGTAATGGACTTGTGGTACTCTTCCATTCCATAATTCAAAAGGTGTTTTTCCTAGGAACCTATGTACCAACACTCTGTTTTGAATATAGCAAGCGGTGCTAACCGCTTCAGCCCAAAAGTAGCTAGGAAGGGAATATGCATTAAGCATAGTTCTAGCAGCTTCTTGTAGGGCTCGGTTTCTCCTCTCAACTACCCCATTTTGTTGAGGAGTCCTTGGGCATGAAAATTCATGCTTGTATCCATTTTCTACACAAAATTGTGTGAAACTTGCATTTTGGAACTCCCCACCGTGTGTAGGACCGATGCACATGAGAGGGGGGGTGAATCACGTGACTTTTAAAATCTTCGTTATAAAATCAGAGTCGATAGAAAATTGTACGATGCTTTTTATAATGTGCGCAGCGGAAAAATTAAAACGAAATGCGAAAGCGAAAAGTAATAAAAAAATTACACGAGGAGTTTTACTTCGTTCGGAGCCTTCGCCGACTCCTACTCGAAGGCCCAGGTTCCTTGAACCTTTCCTGTGGGAAATCCACTAAAAACCTCTACCGACAAACTACCGATAGAGTGATTCGAATACAAGATTGGGCGGAAGTGTAACAGCCCTACACTTCCCCCTTAAATAACTTAAGTGCAGAAAAAAATTCGTTACCCAACACTTAGATTTATCTGAAGCAGCTTGGGTGTTGGGAGCGATCTTCCAGCAGCGGTC
This sequence comes from Boesenbergia rotunda, assembly GCA_024364735.1. Taxonomy (NCBI): domain Eukaryota; kingdom Viridiplantae; phylum Streptophyta; class Magnoliopsida; order Zingiberales; family Zingiberaceae; genus Boesenbergia; species Boesenbergia rotunda. The sequence continues at coordinate 219,454 of JAGFNQ010002484.1, forward strand.
AGACAGCGTCGAGTCAAAGCACAAACCGCAGCAGAGGAGCGTGGAAGCAAGAGGGCGCCAAAGCTTGAACCAGAATCAAATTTTCTTATATGTTAGAGGTCTTGCTTGCTTCTATTTATAGTGCCTCGATGCATGATCTTCTCAGCTCAAATTTTATCCATCAACAAGATAAAATAATTAAAAAAAAGATAATGTTTCTATCCTTTGCTTCAATTAAGAAAATAATTTAAATAAAATATAAATACAGAATATTGAAAAGTTAACCGAGAGGTTTTATCCTCTTACAATTTTATTAATAATTTAAAAAGGAGATTTTATCCTTCCAGCTAAGCTTTACGTGAGAATTTTAAGCATTAGTAGGAATAATTTTATTCTCTAAAAAGAAGGAAATACGAATAATTTCAATGATAATTTATCCTCCACCAAGGCTTTAGATAAGGAATAATTTTATAAAATTCAACTACAAAATCTAATTAAATAAATTCTGTAAAATAGAGTTAATGCATTTAGAATCTAATTAAATAAATTCTGTAAAATAGAGTTAATGCATTTAGAGTTAAATAGACCCCGTCCAAACCTGGATAAGGATCTAACCAGGACTCAACCGAGGTCACCAAAATGGGCCTAAGTTGGACCGCGCCTACAGTCCTAAAATAGGACCCGTCCTCACTGGTTCGCTCCTCCAGTGACTTACCTCACTTACCTCGTGCAGCTCTACTCAACTTCTTAACCCACCAGGTCTTCCTGCCAGGGCTCAACCACCCTGGTCTTTTTGCCAAGTTTCAACCAACTTGGGCTTCAGCCAGTTGTCAGGCCCCGTGAACCCAACTGGACTTCTCGCCAGGACTCAACCACCCTGGACTTCCCGCCAGGACTCAACCACCCTGGACTTCAGCCTGGTGTCAGGTCCTAAGTCTTTCAACCCTGCACACTTAGTAAAGAGGTCAAAACCAAAAGCAAGTCTAACTTTAACCTATTTGTCATTCATCAAAACTCAGGTTTAACTATTAGTGCAAATTGCACCAACACCGTGGTCACTTCTAATTTGGTTTATTTTGATATGTTTTTCGTTTTCTACCCTTTTACTAAATCCTATAAAAATTTCTAGGGTATCGCCCTTATGTTTCATAAAGTAAACCCATGTAAACCTAGAAAAATCATCTACTATCACTAGACAATATTTACTTCCTACAAGTGAGGGAGTACTATGACAATCAAATAGATCTATATGCAAGAGCTCTAATGGTAAAGTAGTAGTGGTTAGGGTTTTACCTTTGTGTGATGATTTTGATTGCTTACCCTCTTAGCATGCATCACACAATTTTGTCTTCTCATACTTGATCATTGGTAGCCCCTTCACCAACTCTTCCTTGGCCACTCTTGCAATGCTTCTCATGTTGACATGTCCAAGCCTCCGGTGCCACAACCACCCTTCTTCTTCTTTAGACATGAGACACTTAGCAACATTGTTAGTAGCATAAGGAAGATCAAGATAATATAAATTTACCTCTCTAAAACCTTCTAATATAACATTATTTGATTCATTATGTTTAATTATGCACTTCCTAGCATGAAATTCAACTCTAAAGCCTGCATCACATAACTGACTCACACTAAGTAAGTTAAACTTCATATCTTTAATTAGGAGTATCTTATGTATAGAAATCGTGAGAGATACCTCAATGGTCCCCCTACCAATAATCCTCAATTTTTCACTATTTCCAAAGGAGACCGTCCCTTCTCTTAAGTAGCTAATAGTAGTGAACTTGCTCACATCTCCGGTTATGTGTCTTGAGCATCCACTATCTACTATCCACATAGTTGAGGCCTCCTTCACCTTTACCTATACAACATGAAAAACATACTCTTTTGGTACCCAAATCTTTGATCCATAAACATCATTTAGAAATCTCCTAGGTACCCATGCCCTCTTGGTGTTTCCCTTAACCCCTTGTCTCCTAGATGCACCAATCCTACCCATGAGTGATACAAAGGCCACTTCCTTTGTCTTCGGCCTATATCCCAAACCGGCCTTGTTATAAACGACCCTTTGACTGTTGATTATCATATCTAGGTTGCTAGATCCTACTTGGAATTTCCTAAGGGCCTTTGTGAGGTCATCTACCTTTTTTCTTAGTTCCCTATTTTCAGTTTCAAGATATGAAGCATGTGATATAATAGAACTAGCATGCAATTCTTCAAGTTTGGTAGATTCTACTCTAAGCATGACAATCTCTTCTTTTAGATCCTTAATTTTACTTCTAGCCTTAGCTAAGTCCATGTTAGTACTAGAAATAATCTTAACTAGTGTAGATGAGGGTAAGTGGTATACCTCACTTACCGAAGCTTCTGACTCGGATGATGAAGAGGAGGAGTCGCTCTCATTACTGCTTGAACTTCTTTCATCATCTGATGAGTCTAAGTGATCCTGTGCCATAAGAGCAAAATGGGAAACTTGCTCTTCTTCTTCCTCTGAGGATGATGGATCATCCCAGGTTGCCTTGAGATTGGTGGCACCCTTCTCCTTTCCCTTTGACTTCTTCTTGTCACCTTTCTTCTTCTCCTCCTTCTTGTCATCTCTTCTCTTTAGCTGAGGGCACTCGTTCTTCATGTGTCCCTCTTGGTGGCAGTTGTAGCATATAATGTCCTTGGCCTTACCCTTGCCTTTGAACCCTTTCCTAGCATATGATTTGTTAGAGAAATTTCTGAAAGCTTTACGCATCTTTCTTACCATGAATGCCTCTTGGTCGCTATCCATTGAGGCGCTGGATTCCTCTGAATCTGATGAGGAGGAGTAGTGTTGGGACCGGGTGCATGTTGACATGGATGCGGGTTCGTAATTTCAAAATTAATTACGTACAGCAGAAGGTTTAGCATAAATAATTTCTCTAAATCATTTAACCACACATCTAAGCATGCAATTTTATCTTGTGTAGACATGATCATATATTTAAAATTTTGTAGAAACATAAACTAATTTACATATTACCTCGCGTAACTCGAAGGAAGGGACGAGATCCAACCGTAAGCGTCCCTTGGAAGCTCCACCTCTATTCGCGTCCACGCCGAGTATCTTCGGGATGACTTCGCAAAGCCACGAGTTTCGTGTTCTCGAGAACTACTAGATTCTCCGAGAACGCGACGAGAAAAACCAAGAGAGAATTTGGAAGACTAACCACAAAAGGATGGCCGGCTGGTGCTCCTTCTTGGGGCTGGTTGGCGCACGGCAAGAAGGGGAGAAGAGAAGGAGAGAAAGAGAGGGAGAGAGCTTATGCCTTCGTCTCTTCGATTATTTTCCAAGCCTTGCCTTGGGTCCTTTATATAGTGGCCTCTCAACCATCAAGCCTCTCAAATACGAAATAACTTATTCCATCATGCCAAGTTTGATTTTATATCATGGTTAAAATCATATTTTAATTCATGATAAAAATCAATCAAGTCTTTTCTCTCCTATGGAATAAATTTCCTTATCATGGTAAATCAATCCATGATTGATTTTATAAAATAAACCAATCCATGGTTCATTTTAATTTCTATGAAAAATAAACCAAACCTTGGTTTATTATATAAAAATTTATATCATCCATAATTTTATAAAACAAACCACACTTGGTTTATTTTATAAATTGAACCAAAAACTTGGTTCTCTCCCTTTGTTGTGGCCAGCCAAGCAAAGAGGATGGAGGCCCTCTTTGGCCGGCCCATCCAAGCCAATCCCCAATGAATTAAACTTATTTAATTCATCTATTAAGTCTTCAAAAGACTTAGCCATTTTAGGCTTCCGATGCGTCTTTGAAAAATTCAGATTCGACTTATCGTTTGGCTCAACCAAACTTAATCTCTCTTGATTGAAAAATCCAATTTTCAACTCGTTTTAAATCCCTCGGATTACTCGTAGTGCGTGTGACTAAATAGGCTTTCGATTTATGTTGGCCGTCTATAATTAATCAATTATAGAACGATCATGAGTGGCATCTAGTAGTACATCATGATCCCCAATTAATCGAAAGATCAACGGTTGACCTCAGAAACAATTCTGAAACCCTTCAGCAGCTATAATGAATCGTGCCCCATTCCCTTCACCATCTTATACCCACTTGGTTCAGGACATGGTCTATGTGTGTCAGTCCCCACTAGGCTGACTACGTCACACCTAGCCCAAGTAACGTTTTCTCGTCCTACGGATTCTAATTACTCTCATGTATTTAAGAGATTCATACTCTGAACATGTCATGCTCTGGCCAGAGGATTCGAGTAACAATCCGACGATAGGCCTTGTGTATACATCTCCTCGCAAGGAGTGGTGAATCCTTTGTAGGCTGTTCAAACATCTTCGGGCACTTCGGCTTATACCCAATCATCCTAGGTCCACACCTCCTTGGAGATGCTTGCTTAAGATGTCAAAGTATAAGTCTCCATGACCAAGATGACTTGAACACCGCAAGTCAAAGGAACATCGCACTTAAGCTGCAGTAAGAACTTCACTGACATATCTATATGTAGACTACCATATGAAGTTTTACAGCCAGTCACTCCAATGAACTAGTTCCCTTAACTAGCATTCATGTTTATCTCCGGATATCTCAATGTCACCAGCCAGTGAGAATCAGCTGATTAGAGAATAACCCATGCTAGTTTCAACAGAATTGATAGTGTCCGTATTTATCAATTCATTGACTAGGGACAATTTCAATACTTTACAATTGCACATGTAGAGATAATCACTAGTTGTGAATTCATCACAAATTCTCTCATGCTGTGAATTGTATTGCGGACATTCAGTAAATGAGTTTAAGATCTCAATCAAATACACAAACATGTATACTTAAATAGTGAATATTCATTTATTAAAATAAATGATTACAATCATAAGGCAATTGCCTTAGGACACTTCTCTCATATCACTAACAAGTAGACCACCTTCTTCTTCTCCTTCCTTTTCTTCTTCTCCTTTTCTGCAATAAAGGCAATACCCTTCTCTTTGGCCGAGACGTTAGCTTGCTCGTGTAGTTCAAATTCACAGAATAAGTCATCTAATTTAACTATGGACAAATCCCTTGATACCTTGTAAGCATCAACCATGGATGCCCACAAGGTGGTTCTCGGGACGGCTTGTAGAACATACCTGACGATATCCCGGTTCTCGATCTTTTCTCCAATCACGTGGAGCTCATTGATTACTTCCTTTACCCTTCCATGTAGCTGGCTGACAGTCTCGTTGCTCTTCATGGATAAGGATTGGAGTTGGGCCACGAGCAAGTCCTTCTTTGCTCTTCTGGACTCGTTTGACCCCTCGTTCAATTCTACCAACTTGTCCCACAGTTCCTTGGTGCTCTTGAACGGTCCCACCTTGTTCAGTTGCTCCTTTGAGAGTATGCACTGCAGTGTGGTGGTGGCCTTGGCATTGGACTGCGCCCTCTTCATTACCTCCTTCGACCAGGATCTCATCGGTGTCGGTTCCCCTCTTTCATTGATGGGTGCCTCGAAACCATCTGCAATACTAATCCAATTCTCAATATCGTTCACAAGGTAATATTGCATCCTACCTTTCCAATACGTGAAGTCATTCCCGTCGAAGAAGGGTAGTCGTGCAGTGGAGTATCCCTCTTGAAACACCATTTTACTTGCTCCGGTTGACGGTTAGTTCTTCCGAAACGAACCGGCTCTGATACCAACTAATGGATCGCTTGGCGTGCTAGAGGGGGGGTGAATAGCACTTTTTCGGTCGTTTGATCACTACAAAGTCGTTAGCGCAGCGGAAACAATAATATGCAAAGAAAAATATGAACAATGCTAACAACCAAATGTTTACTTGGTATCCACCCAGATGGGTGACTAATCCAAGGATCCGCGCCGTACACCACTTCCACTATCAAAAATCTCCTTCAGGTGGAGAAACCTTTACAGTGGTGATCTTCCTCTTTACAGAATGTAGTAGAATAAAAGAGAGAAAGTAGAGAATGTTGGTGACGAGATGGCTAGAGAGGGGGGGTGAATATAGCCAATCACTTTTTCTTCGAGAAGTTAGCAAGTTTCTGCATTCGAAGTTGTTAGTAGCACAGCGGAAGTATGGAAAACAGAATGTGCAGAAACTAAAACAGAAAAGTAACTACCAAGATTAGCAAGATCGCTAACAAGGAGATTTTACAAGGTTCGGGGATAACTTACCCCTACTCCTTGGCGTGCCCTTAAGGTGGGCGATCCCTTGATCGTCGGCAGATCAAGCCCCGGGTAACACCGGATAAATCAGCAACCTCCTTCTCGGTGGAGAAACCTCTCCACAGTGTGTTTCAAACAAGGATATAGTTTAAGCACAAAGAAACAACAAGAAGGATCTTACTCAAACACTTAGCAAGGACAAAAACACAGCAAGCTTCCCTGAGCTCCACCCAGTGGCGATCTCACGCAAGAACCCTTCTTCGTGTCTTCCCACTGTCGGACTCCAAGCTTCTTGTTTTCTCCTTCAAGCGCTCAAGTAATGGATGATTACTTTTTGATCGCTTGCACAGAATGATGGAAACTTCAAGAACACAGCAAGCTTGATGTGGAGAACTCAAGGCACAGGAACTCAAGAACACAAGCTGTAAGCTTTCGAATGCTTCTCTACTTTCACCAAGCTGTGTCCCGTTCCTTTTTGTTTCTCCATCAAGCATCAAGTGACCTCATCTCCAGCAGCCTCCAGCTGCCTCACTGCCAACGCCAGCTACACTGAACCCTTACTGAACTTCTTGAGCTCCCTCAGCCAAGTTTCAGTCAGCGACTTCAGTCTTGCAGCTCCAGCCGTTGCAACCTGAGTGGAGAAATGGACAAACCTGCTCCAAGAAAAGCCCCATTTGACTTCTCCTTGAGTGTTTGAATCCTCCCCTGTCACCTGCAGCTTAGTCAGAATATTAGAGCAGTATATCACACAGTAAATCAAGTATCAGAGGCAACCATCAGCGAATCGGATACGGTCAGACGCGATCAGAGCGTCTGACAGTGCAATTTGAATTAAAGTGATCGGTCACCCGACCGATCAGAGCGACTCCTGATCGGTCACCAGACCGATCAGGCTAGGTCCAGACCGATCAGGCTCCATCCTGATCGGTCCCCAACGCTCAATCAGAAATCGCGATTTCTTTGTGACTTCTCCTGGATCGATCACCGGACCGATCCCAGGTTGTGGATCGATCACCCGAACGATCCACCCCTTTCTTGGGCGATTTCTGAGCTTCGCAGTCCAGACCTCTTGATCGGTCATCAGACCGATCAGGCAGCCTCCTGATCGGTCACCAGACCGATCAGATCATGACCAGACCGATCAGGCTAGAGCCTGATCGATCATAGTGAGGAACCTTCGATGCTGGATCGTTCTCCGGAACGATCTGTACAGTGATCATGATCGGTCACCCGACCGATCAGGTTCAGATCAGCAAGGGAACTCAACCTCAACTGTTCGCTCCCTGATCGGTCACCCGACCGATCAGGAGCCAAGCAGTAGGTGAAACACACACTCCCTGATCGGTCACTGGATCGATCAGGAGCAGTACAGTAGGTTCCCAACCTCACTGTGTGCTCCCTGATCGGTCACCAGACCGATCAGTCGTTTCTGGATCGGTCACCAGACCGATCTACGAAGGAGCAGCATGCTAGAATCCCTGATCGATCACCAGACCGATCCAGGGACGTAAACTTAGCCCTCCAAGCTAAGTTCTCTTCCACCTTAGCCCTCCAAGCCAAGGATTTTTCATCTAACTCTCCAAGTTGGGAATATGCACCTAACCTTCTAAGTTAGGACTTTTTGTTGGTGCAAATTGCACCCAAGTCAAACCTGTGTTTTGATATTGGCAAAAGGGTTCAAAAGTTAAGGGTTAGTTGTTGTCTAATAAGTTTCTTGAGAGTACAGGAAAAGCCCTAGCGAAGGAATGCTAGGCACTGGCGAAGGACTGCCAGACAGAAGAAAAGCCCTAGCAAAGAACTGCTAGGCTCTGGCGAAGGACTGCCAGAATAGACAAACCCTAGCGAAGGAATGCTAGGCACTGGCGAAGGGCTGCCAGAAGAAAAGACCTAGCGAAGGGCTGCTAGGCACCAAGCGAAGGGCAGCTTGGCAACTCAAGACCTGGCGAAGGACTGCCGGGCAAAAGTCCAACTGGAGGATCCGGTTGGCATCAGGTAAAACTCTCCCGAGAGGAGTAGGTGAGGACGCGTTCCCCTAGAGGGAACATTAGGCGTCGGTTCGACTTAGGGCTCCATTTTGGAGACCCAAAGTCAGAACCAAGACAGCCAAGGCTGTGTAAAATTAACTTATTAATTGCTGTTTTGGACTAACCCTGGATGCAGGACCGAAGGACTGTGTTTCTGCAGCTCAGAGAGCCTCAAAGGAGTGAGGCAGTAGCTGAGCAGGGCGCCCCGGATGTTTCGGGCGCCCCAGAGTCAACCCAAAGTCAGCAGAGCAAGTAAACGCCCCGACAGCAGCACATTTGGGGGCGCCCCGGATGTTTCGGGCGCCCCGCGCGCGTCGGGCGCCCCGCGTGTCGCGGGCGCCCACTGTGCCACGCCACTGGCAGCTGCAGCTCATCCTCGCGAAGAAGATGAAGCCTTGACCGGTCAACCCGGGCGCCCCGCGCGCGTCGGGCGCCCCAGTCAAAGGTGATCCCGAAGAAGCAGAGATCAGCCTTGACCAGAGGGCTCGCCGGATCGAAAGCCACGTGGGGGGCGCCCCGAGCATCCCGGGCGCCCCCAGCCCTATATAAAGGACCCTCGACCCTCTTCTTCAAGCATCAATTCCATTGAACGCAATCACGCTCTTCTGCTCCCGCGCTCTGCTCCAGAACCCTCCAGACTCGAGATACAAGCGCCGGCGACGTCCAACTGCTCTGGAACTTCGATTTACACCGGACGTCGGTAACAAAGAAAAGCTGTCTTCTTTTTCTTACTGCAATTTACTGTAATCAATCTTTGTAAAATTGTTTTGCGCGATTATAGTATTGCCCATAGTAAACGGTCAACGACCGTGGGCCTTGGAGTAGGAGTCGACCCAGGCTCCGAACCAAGTAAAAATCTTGGTGTTCGCATTGTCTGATTTTGATTATTTCGCTACGCAATTGCTCTTTACGAAATCCGAACGATTTGCGACATTCACCCCCCCCCCCTCTCGCATCTCTCGATCCAACAAGTGGTATCAGAGCGGGGAAGTCAAACTTGGTGCAACCACCAGTTTGAAATTTTTTTTTTCGGATTTCTTTTTCTCTCTTATTTTAAAATTTTCGTTCGAGTTTTTTTTTCAAGGTTGGTGCAACACACCTTGAAATTTGTGTTTAATTATTTCTTCCCGCACTACTAATCCAAGACCAAGTCTTGGAATATTTTTGTTGTTCTTTTTAACACCGGACTAACAAATGTCTATCCAAGAAGGATTTAGCACCGCCAGACCTCCACTATTCAGTGGAGAAGACTTTCCCTACTGGAAAAGTCGAATGGAGGTCCATCTGAAAACTCAGGTGGATATGTGGATAATCATCCAGTCTGGACTGATGATTCCCACAAATGCTGAAGGTATACCACAAAACTACTCAGAATGGGACACTTCCCTCAAACGTAAAATTGAAGCCGACGCCAAAGCAACCCAGACTCTCCAATGCGGACTAACGAAAGAAGAGCTGAACCGCGTCGGACCCTTCAAAAGTGCAAAGGAGCTATGGGCTAAACTGATTGAGCTCCACGAAGGAACTTCAGATACAAGGATCAGCAAACGAGACCTGCTACTGAACAAGCTTTTCACTATCAAAATGGCAGATAACGAGACAGCAGCCCAGCTCCACGCCAGAATCCAGGAGCTGATGAACGGTCTTCACGCAATAGGTCACCAGGTTCAAAATCGTGATCTTATAAGGTATGCCCTAAACGCGTTCCCTAGGACCACCTTGTGGGCATCTATGGTAGATGCATACAAGGTCTCTAGGGATCTTTCAAAAATTAAGCTAGATGAGTTATTTTCTGAACTTGAGCTGCATGAACAGACTAACTCCAATTTGGTCGAGAAAAGTATAGCCTTCTTTGCAGGGAAAACAGGGAAGACGACCAAGAAGAAAACTCAAGTTGAACCTGAATCTACCTCAGATTCAGAAATAGAAGATCAAGAAGAAGATCAATCTGAACTGGTCCGGCTAGCTCGAAACTACTACAAAAAGTTGAAGAACCAAACCAACACACGAAGAACAAGCCGAAGAAAGGACGGACAAGATGAACCTGCAACTGACAAACAAAAGCCCAACGTAACCTGCTACGAATGCAAGAAGAAGGGACACTACAAGACTGAATGTCCAAGTCTAAAGGAGTCCAAAAAGAACAGAAAGAAGAAGGCACTCCAAGCAACCTGGGACGAGTCTTTCTCAGAAGAAGAAGAAGAAGCACCTCAGTCCAATCTTCTAGCCCTGACCGCTTCAGATCAAATCGAGACTGACTCAGACTCGGACCGGGACGACGGCAAGCTGACATTCTCCGACGACGGCGAAATAAAGGTAACGGGCTTTTCAAAATCGTAATTGAATTTTCTTATTTCCTATCTATCCCGAGATTTGGCGAAAGCCAAACTCCGAATCGAGTCCCTCCGACAGGAAGTAAAACTCCTGAAAGAGGGAGCTGATTCTGATTCCTTAACTGAGAAAATTCAGGAAGGAACCCCTGATCAAGTTAAAAAACTTGAATCAGAGAATTCCTCCCTGAAAACTCAAGTTAAGGACTTAAGAACAGCTCTAGAACGATTCACTTCTGGTTCCAAGAATCTTGACATGATTCTGGGAAAACAGAAGTCTGTTCTAAACCGATCCGGACTTGGTTATAGAACCAAATCTCGGCAAAGATCTTACTTTGCTGTACTGAACCAGTCAAGACCTAAGGTTCAGGTATGGGTGCCAAAACTGTGCCTGACTAAACCAACTGGTTCAAATCAATTTTGGATCCCCAAGGACAAGATTCACATCTTGCCTAACCCATACAGAGGCTTTAGTCCAGGGGGAGCCAAAATCAAAATAATTTTTATAATTAGATAATTTTTTGATTGCTTGTTTATTTAATTTCTTGCAAATTGTCATGCTTAGATTTAAGTAATACTTAGATTTAAGGACGAAATTACTTGAAACTTGAAAACATAGTATTGGGTGGAGGTGAGATGATAGTACGTTAGGGAAGCCAATTTGGCGGAACTAGCCGAAGCTACCGATCCAAGACCCAAGCTAGTTAGACCAGAAAATAACCTAATTTAATTTGAAAATGAAATTTCATTAAAAGGCTTTGTCAAGGAAAGGGTGGATGATCCCATAAGGCTTCGGCCAAAGAAGGCCTAGTGCCTCGCCAAGACCTGGAAGCCAATTTCTGAAATTCAAATTCAAGTTAACTTTTGTCAAATTCGAATCTAACTCAAATTTCAAATAATTATAGATTCTAATCTGTTTTTCAAAACTTCTACTTCTCAAACTTATTATCTTCTTGAAAAACACTTAATCTGTTTTCAAAATTTCTGCTTTTTTTAAAAAGTAAATAACTTTTCAAAATAAATGAAAATTCCTTTTCAAACTAATTTCTACCCTCAAACCTGTCTCACAAAAACCTTAAGGTTAACGTGTTTGAAAACCCTAGATTCAGTGAGACAGGAAAATTAAGCTCAAATTAAACCACCTTGCTTGTGCCTTCATAATCATGGTCAAATTATGGTCAACATAGTCAAACTATGATTAACAGAATCAAACTATGATTAACATAGTCAAACTATGATTAACAGAATCAAACTATGATTAACATAGTCAAAAATGGTCAAACACAGTCAAACAGTCAAACCTGGTCAAAGCAGTCAAAAGGCTGCTACTGAGGGTGCCCGTAGCCAGTCGGGCGCCCCCGACAACACTGACAAGGTACCAGCTCCAGTCAAAGCAGCAAAAGCCGCATTTGACCGACTTGACATGGGCGCCCGTGACCCGTCGGGCGCCCCTATACACTTCTGTCCCCCACGCTGATTAAAGCAGCCAAAAGGCTGCAATCAACTACTTTTGACCGACTTGACGTGGGCGCCCGTGACCTATCGGGCGCCCCTATCGACAAACCTGTCGTCCACGCCAGCCAAAGCAGCAAAAGCTGCAGTTGACCAGCCTTGGCCAGGGCGCCCGTGACCTGTCGGGCGCCCCCACAGACCGTTTCCCTGCCCGAGGCAAAACGACCTGTAGAGGGCGCCCGAAACCTCACGGGCGCCCCCCCTCAAACTCCTATAAAAGGGACCCGAGACTCCCTCATTTCCCACACCACATCTCACACTCCTTCTTCCCCTTGCCTCATTCTTGTGGATCAAGTGAACCTAAGCCCTCCCTTGCCTCAACCATGCCTCCAAGGTATGAAATTTAGTTGTGCAATTAATTTTTCTTAAATTACATATTTTTTTTGCAAATTCCTTAAGTCTCTTCTTTATCCTTAATCACTTAATTTTTCCTACACTTAGAAAACGCCGAGCAGTTCAGTCGAACCCCGGTAATGAGCCCAGTCCCGACCCTAGGTTTCCTAACCTAGCACTTTGTAACAAATTCGCCCAAACCTTGTACATTCCAATTAAAACAAGTTACCTTAACCGTCATTTCTTCTCCCAATCTTGTCCAGTCGCAATGTCCGCAATTAACTTCTATCAACTGGATAACCTCGTATTCTGCACACATTCGATCAACAACACCCTATGTGCAGAATTCTATAACAACATAGTTAGGCAAGACCACTTGAGCTTCGTCACTACCGTTCAAGGAATGCCCTTGAGCATCACTCCTACCCTACTGAACCGATTTTTGGGACTCCGACCATCTCAGCCCATCTTCTGTTGCTACCCTCCAAGGAACCTGCCCTTCGATGCCCCCTACTCTCATATTGACCTGAACACCTTGTACAACTATTTCTTTGGGGAGGCCATGGACCCTGCAGAAGGGCAGTTCCACTCTACCCAACTCCCAATTCAGGACTACGCTCTTACAGAGTAATTGTCCGTGCATCCTTCCCTTGCCACTAGGGACACAGCCACCATGAAACCCTTTCACACTTTTCTTCTCTATGCCCTTATCCACCATCTGGACATAGATATAGGCCTTCACCTCTTCCACTATATCCTACATGCCTCTAGTGTATCCACTAAGGGGCGGGTCCGCACCCCCTTCTGCCACGTCATCACCTCTATCCTCCACTACCACGGCCGAAACATCGCTGACGGCGAGATTACCACGATGACCGAATTCGATGAGATAGGATTTAGGAACTTCTCTTTAGCCGGTTGTAGAGGTCTCCGGGCACCGGGGTTCTGACTTGGCGACGCCGGACCAGCGCACAGGACATTGCCGACGAGGAGTCGAGGTCGACGTTGCCGACTTAGCAGCAGAGGTAAATCAGGCCCGCTCCACCGACCTTGTACGAGGAGTTACACGACTCGAGGGCGCACGTCCAGAGCTTCAGAGGAAGAAGTAGAAGCGAACCATATTGAAGACCAAGAGACAAACTAGGCTACTACAACAACATTATGAGTACCTCTCAGCCGACAGA
>JAGFNQ010002484.1:233619-274957 GCA_024364735.1 Boesenbergia rotunda
TTTAATTATTGCAAATATTGTTCTGCGTTTTTTTTTATATATGTCAAAGGGGGAGAGATGGAAAGGAAAGAGGGAACCCAAAAAGTTGTTTTTCAAATTTTTTCCTTTATTCAAAAAGTTTAACCTCAAAGTTAGAAATTCAAAGCTTAAATTTATCCTGTAAAAATTTCTAACTCTGAATTATTTCTAAGCTTAATTTTTTTTCTTAAAAAATTTTTTCTAACTCTGAAGTGTTATTAAGTTTTGCTCAAATTATTCTTTGAAATTTTTAAGTCTGAAAATTTTCTAAGTCTAAAATTTTTTTTAAGTCTGAAAATTTTCTAAGTCTAAAATTTTTTTTTAAGTCTGAAAATTTTCTAAGTCTAAAATTTTTTTTTAAGTCTGAAAATTTTCCTAAGTCTAAAATTTTTAAGTCTGAAAATTTTCTAAGTCTAAAATTTTTTTCCAAAAACTGAAAATTTTCTAAGTCTGAAGTTTTTCCAAAACTGAAATTTTCCAAAGTCTGAAATGTTTCTAAAACTGAAAATTTGTCTAAAGTTTTCTAAAGTCTTCCAAACTTAGAACATCATTTCGAAAAAACTTAGCAGATTTCCCCAACTTATTATCAAAACATGAAATCTTCTAAGTACTTAACTCAAACCACCTACTTTTGAAAAATCTAGGGGGAGATTTCTTCCAGGGGGAGGAATCTAACTTAGGGATTTCAATTTCAGCATTTTTCCTTAACTTTTGAACTAGGTTGCCATATATCAAAAAGGGGGAGATTGTTGGTGGCAAATTGCACCCAAGTCAAACCTGTGTTTTGATATTGGCAAAAGGGTTCAAAGTTAAGGGTAGTTGTTGTCTAACAAGTTTTTGAGAGTACAGGAAAGCCCTAGCGAAGGAATGCTAGGCACTGGCGAAGGACTGCCAGACAGAAGAAAAGCCCTAGCAAAGAACTGCTAGGCTCTGGCGAAGGACTGCCAGAATAGACAAACCCTAGCGAAGGAATGCTAGGCACTGGCGAAGGGCTGCCAGAAGAAAAGACCTAGCGAAGGGCTGCTAGGCACCAAGCGAAGGGCAGCTTTGGCAACTCAAGACCTGGCGAAGGACTGTCGGGCAAAAGTCCAACTGGAGGATCCGGTTGGCATCAGGTAAAACTCTCCCGAGAGGAGTAGGTGAGGACGCGTTCCCCTAGAGGGAACATTAGGCGTCGGTTCGACCTAGGGCTCCATTTTGGAGACCCAAAGTCAGAACCAAGACAGCCAAGGCTGTGTAAAATTAACTTATTAATTGCTGTTTTGGACTAACCCTGGATGCAGGACCGAAGGACTGTGTTTCTGCAGCTCAGAGAGCCTCAAAGGAGTGAGGCAGTAGCTGAGCAGGGCGCCCCGGATGTTTCGGGCGCCCCAGAGTCAACCCAAAGTCAGCAGAGCAAGTAAACGCCCCGACAGCAGCACATTTGGGGGCGCCCCGGATGTTTCGGGCGCCCCGCGCGCGTCGGGCGCCCCGCGTGTCGTGGGCGCCCACTGTGCCACGCCACTGGCAGCTGCAGCTCATCCTCGCGAAGAAGATGAAGCCTTGACCGGTCAACCCGGGCGCCCCGCGCGCGTCGGGCGCCCCAGTCAAAGGTGATCCCGAAGAAGCAGAGATCATCCTTGACCAGAGGGCTCGCCGGATCGAAAGCCACGTGGGGGGCGCCCCGAGCATCCCGGGCGCCCCCAGCCCTATATAAAGGACCCTCGACCCTCTTCTTCAAGCATCAATTCCATTGAACGCAATCACGCTCTTCTGCTCCCGCGCTCTGCTCCAGAACCCTCCAGACTCGAGATACAAGCGCCGGCGACGTCCAACTGCTCTGGAACTTCGATTTACACCGGACGTCGGGTAACAAAGAAAAGCTGTCTTCTTTTTCTTACTGTAATTTACTGTAATCAATCTTTGTAAAATTGTTTTGCACGATTATAGTATTGCCCATAGTAAACGGTCAACGACCGTGGGCCTTGGAGTAGGAGTCGACCCAGGCTCCGAACCAAGTAAAAATCTTGGTGTTCGCATTGTCTGATTTTGATTATTCCGCTACGCAATTGCTCTTTACGAAATCCGAACGATTTGCGACATTCACCCCCCCCCTCTCTCGCATCTCTCGATCCAACACTTTTCACCTAGCCCTCCAAGCTAGGACTTTTCACCTAGCCCTCCAAGCTAGGACTTTTCACCCAACTCTTCCAAGTTAGAACTTCATCCAACCTAGCCCTCCAAGCTAGGCACCTGACCCTCCAAGCCAGGACTTTTTCACCTAATTCTCCAGGATGGGAATTTGCACCTAACCCTCCAAGTTAGGACTTTTCACCTAGCCCTCCAAGCTAGGACTTTTCACCCAACCTTTCCGAATTAGGACTTTTCCAACACCTAGCCCTCCAAGCTAGGACTTTTCAACACCTAACCCTCCAGGTTAGGATTTTCCAGCACCTAGCCCTCCAGACTAGGATTTTCCAGCACCTAGCCCTCCAGATTAGGATTTTCAACACCTAACCCTCCAGGTTAGGATTTTCCAACACCTAGCCCTCCAGACTAGGATTTTCCATAGCATGCCTGATCCCCGATCAGGACTTAATCATAATCAATAATCATCCACCTAAACTTAAATCGGTGTCAACACCAAAACAACAATCAGGGCCAGACTGCATCAACAGAGAACACTTTTCAGACGAGCAGCACTTCGTTGTCGTACGGAACCGTACCGCTCACGTGCAAAAAGGTCCTCCTTTTATAGGAGAACAGGACAAACTCGCAGTCTGTCCAGCCTCGCACCAGTCGACTACCCCTGGGGCAGTCGACTGGTCTAGCATTAATTGCTAGCCAACGGCTAGTTTTTGGGGTATACCAGTCGACTGCCTCAAGGGCAGTCGACTGGTCCGAGGCCGAAAACTCTCTGTGAGTTTTGGCAGTCGACTGCCTCTGTGGCAGTCGACTGCCCTGCCTCTCAGCTTAGTCCCAGCTACTCCGAACCTTCTCCTTCACGTATGCCTTCAGGTCTGCTCCCTTGGCTTGTCTCTTGAAGTCCTCTTCCTCTGGCTATCGTCCCTCGGATGCGCACGCAAGCCTTCCCTTGGCTTGCCTCCATGTCACCCTTCACGTGTGCCCTTGAAATCCACTTCCCGACTTGCCCTTGGAGCTCTCCTCCGTCGGCTCTCGTCCCTCGGATATGTCCACAATGTGTGATTCTCCAAGTCCTGCAAACTCAATCACACACATCAAATACAACATAACACTCTAACCTTAAACATATTCACACACACACACATCAAAACCATGATCTTCCAATCATTTAAGGGCCGATTGCCTCAACAGATTATGCTCGCGAGCCATCACTATAT
Source organism: Boesenbergia rotunda (assembly GCA_024364735.1). Classification (NCBI taxonomy): domain Eukaryota; kingdom Viridiplantae; phylum Streptophyta; class Magnoliopsida; order Zingiberales; family Zingiberaceae; genus Boesenbergia; species Boesenbergia rotunda. Next base: position 236,979 of record JAGFNQ010002484.1, read on the forward strand.
TCGATAAATTAAGCTCGAGCTCGGCTCGATAATAAACGAACCAAACTCAAACTCTCAGGTATTCGGCTCGGCTCAGTTCGATTACAACCCTACTTATTCCTGAAGTCCAAGTCACTACAATTTGTTTACCCTTACTCTTACTTTTTTCCTTTCTCTTCTCGTATACTGAGATGAGGATCCAAAGTGAGCACTGTGAGTTATGTCACTCAATCTCTCTTCTTCCTATACACACAGAGCTATGAGCTCATTTAATGTTCATTTCTCCTTTTTAGTATTATAATTAATCTTAAAAGGAGTGAACTGTGTAGGTAGAGAGATTAGAATTAGGTTCACATGGGCGCTTTTAGACATTTCCAACTTTAGTATCCTTATTTTTGTAACCAATTTTGACATCTCCATGATGTACTCTCTAATGCTACCATTACCGGTGTACCATATGGACACTAACTTATTAAGAAGTGTAGTAGTCTCGACCTTTTCGTTTGAGATGAATCGGTCTGCTAATTCCTTAAGGAAGGTTTTATTATCCTTCTTCTCAGTTATTGAACACTTAAGTGATTCTGGAATAGGCATCCTCATGATTATCAGACTCATGTGATTTTATCGCTCCCACTTGTCAAAGATCACTTTTTGATCCGTAGTAGAATCACTAGATACAGGCGCAGAGCGATCAAATCTAAATGCAAAGTCTAGATCAACGCAACCTAAAAAAACAATAATATGCTCATTCCATTGGCCAAAGTTTATGCAATAAGCATGGAGATGTTGTTTAGATTAGTAGATATTAAGAGCACTACATAAACAAAAGCAAAGAACATATCTCAATTAAATAAAACAAGACACGTATATTTATAGTTGCGCTTTAACAAAATACAACAAACAAACATGTAACTTAACGGGCATTAAATGAGATACCTAGTGCAGCGTTACATTAAGTCTTTGGACTAAATTGTAACTTGCTAGTGGTACTTTCCAAACAACTCATAATTATCTTCATCTTCCAAATAACTTGTCTTCCTTTGGGCTACGCATTATGCCTATGATATTTTATTCATGAGTTTCCTTAGTTAGCTTATATTTTCATTATTACTCACAACACTTCTAATTGGCCACATAGTGCCCCTTCTTTTGGGAAGACACTATGCGCACTAGTTAGAAGCCAATCTAGATTTGTGAGCTTCCTTAAACATACATCAGGCATAAAGAACATCTTTCCTTTGGGACAACCATTTTTAGCATGGATATATATCCATCTAAGCAAATACCTCTAGGCTTCCCAATAGTTCTCACTTTGGCCATAGTATTAGTTTGACTGAGTAGCAAGTGCGAAGAAGAATCCAAGAAAAAATTGTTGAAACTGAGCTAAATTCAGTTATCGATTGCTATCAGTTTTCAATAGATTGATACACTGCTCAATCGATTGCCTTTAAACAGTAATCGATTGACACACCTTATGTGCTATTTCCAAGATACACTAATCGATTTCCCACTAATGACAATCAATTTAGAAGGCTTTTGTTCGCAAGTTCATCCACTCCAATTGATTGGTGAACACCAATTGATCTACCGATCGATTCGGAAGCCTTTTGTGGACAACCCAAATAGCCAATCAATTGGTGAACACCAATCGATTCGGCAACCTTCTGTGGACAATCCAAATAACCGTAATCGATTGGTGAACACCAATCTATTTGGAAACCTTCTATGGACAATCCAAATAATCGTAATTGATTGGCTCAATCGATTGGTGAACATCAATTGATCAACCGATAGAATTGAAAACTTTCTGTGGACAACCCAAATTCAGTAATCAATTGGCTCCTTATGGTAAATGATTGATGAACATCAATCATTACTCAATCAATTCCGAGATCTTCTATGTTCGACCATAAATTCAGTAATCGATTGACTCCTTATGGTAATTGATTGATGAACATCAATCGATTACCCAATCGATTTGAAACCTTACTATTCGCAAATCATGTTCAATAATCGATTAGCTCCTCATGGTAATCAATTGGTGAAAACCAATCGATCACCCGATCGATTCCAACCATTTCTATTCGCAATTTTAGGCATCCTAATCGATTGACCCTTATGGTAATCAATTGGTGGACACCAATCGATAATCCAATCGATTTGGGAGCTTTTTGTGCCCAAACTCGCGATTATCAATCGAATGGTAACTTTCGCCAATCGATTGATATTAGAAAATCTAATTTTCTGAACGCGATTTCCAGCTCAAAAACCCCTAAAATTCCACCGTAATTTGCGTTCTTCACTGAAAATGTGAAAACTCAAAATCTAAGTTATATCCTAGGGTTTTCCAATGCTATATTCGACGGATATACATCGATTCACTCATCCATATGAAACCGATGTATATTTCCAAATCATCAAAAATAATCTTTACGCCTTAAAAATTGATGATAAGCTAATTAAAGGAAATTGAGATACATGGAACTTAATCAATATGCATCAAGAATAATAGATCTAGCTATAATCAATCATAAGGTAAAACTGTAATCTACATTCAATACAACGACAAACCAAATTAATGCTAACCTGAGTCCATAGCTAATGTGATTGTATCTCTTACTATCATCGGAGTTCCTGCAAGCACGGAATGAACTTCTACACAAGTGGGCAGTAATCCAAAATCCTTCTCAATGAGAAAGAGAGGAGGAAGACGAAGAAGCTCTCTCAATCTCAGATTCAAGATCTCAATATGTCAAGATGCCCAAATGAGTCAAGTTTCTTCCCTTATATGCCTTGGGTCGTCCTATAGGAACCATCCCCGTAAAGCTCATTTATCATTAATAGCCCATTAATATTAATGAATCGGATTAACAGATATACATATTGAATCCACATTCATTTAATCCAAAACCCCTTTATATGCAATTAAGTATTAGATCATTTAATTTGGATTTAGTTCCTTAATGATAATTAATTGTATGTATTAATCAAGTGTAGGCTCATCTTATGAAAATTAAACTTACCCATGTAGACTTAATCAGATTAAGTCACCTATCATCCCTGCAAACTTCATGAAGCATGATGCTAATCAAATGAGTTTTATTTATTTCTCATAAATCTCATGGGGCTGAAAAATAAAACTCCAGGCCTATGTTTTAATGCTTGCCTGCTCTAGCATTTCATTTGGTGCATTTACTCGTTTGCCGTGGCCATGTCATTCACAGGAATCATGTGAACCTTCTGGAATAAATGTGCATGATTACTCCATTATGGAATTACCGCTACTAGAGTAGAAGGTACCCAACACTAAACACTTCACTGCTGTGTCTTATAAAGTTTCATTAGCACAAATTCTATTTCTTCTATTATAATGTTTTTTAAAATATAGTTGTTGCTGGAGTATGTAGTTCATATACTGATCTACTCAGTAAGAGACATATGAAATTTTGATATATATATATATATATATATATATATATATATATATATATAATATATATATATAATGTAATATATAACCATATCAAATTGTAGTATTTTTTTAATCTAATATGATATAATACATTTACATATTGTAATCTTTTAAGCATTTATGCCAGTGAAAGTTTAGAACTGATGATTGGGTGGTGTAGCTGTCTTTTATAAGATCATCTATGAATCTATGAAGGGATTCAAAATGTCTTATTAGGTGTCTGATCTTCCTTATATAAAGAGTCATTATGCTAGGATAAAATACTTCCCCTGATTTATCTGTATATATCTTACGCACCATCGGGCAAACAATACTAGACCGTTTAAAGCAAGCGATATATATCACTTTTGCTCCAATTTATTAAGGGATTCAATTTATGTCCTTTGTAGGTACCTCTATTGTGGCCACACAAATCCTACTGATCATCAGCCATTACTTGTACACTGTCATGTGGTATCATTTATGATCATATCAGTAACCATTCCGAACATGATTTCTCAGTCATATTTATTATTGTTGTTGTTAACATGCAGTTCGCATCCAAGGCAGGATGTGTTTATATTGGCGACCAACTCATCTTCAATGCAGAGAGTTTGTTTGGTGGATGCGCTTCTCTGACTGTGCTCAGAGCTCCACCAGAAAATACACGAGAGGCAAGTTGATTTATATAGATTAATATAGTTATCGTTAAATCATACATGGAGATGAAGAAACAAACACTACGGCAACTCAAGAAACTGTTGCAGGAAAAGAAAAAAACTGTGATCATTTTGAACAAACCAATACAATCCTAACAAGCAAGAGTGGCAATGTTTGCAAAACCTAGACGAAGTTCTTCTTCACTTAAACATGACTGGACACTCTAGTCTCCATGGTTGCATCGTTTCTTTCTTCTTGTCGCTTCGGCTCCAACTCATGGTTCGTCTTCCTGACTTGTTGGAGATCATTTGTTGGATATCAAGTTTGTCGGGTCAGCAGATATAAGGAATTGAGTGAGAGGAATTGATAAATCGTGTCTGATACTAATTAAAGTTCTCGTGGTATGGGTTTGTAATTGGGCTTATATGCTTACTAACAAGTAATCCTTTCCGAATATCAGTAGCAAATTATTGTAATAGGATAGAATCTATTTGGAGGAGCTCACTCATTTTATATTAGGTTATAGCAGGATTAAAAACTCCATCTTTGAAGTACCAACATGTCTACTCTATAGGTTAGTTTGTCATTCACAGTAAATTTCTCAAAGTACATGTTGTAATTGTGCTTGATAGTATAGGAATGCACATGATATGGAACATTGGGTGTTTTGCCCATTCTCTTCTTCGACGAACCGAGGCCATCCCTAGTGATGCTATGTAAACCAACACTTCTCTAAAGACTAGGTTGGAGATTTTTGGAATCAACACTAACTCATAGGCGGATTTTCTCATGGTATTTTGTTGGGTGAGGAAGACAAAGAAACTCCACGTATATTGATGCCGAAGGCACACTTCGACCAGATGGGATCCTCCCAGAGGATCCCTGTCCCGCTTGTCCCACACTCATTGGCGATGGCCGGCGAGTCGTCCGATCGACGATCAGACACTATTGATAATTTTTTATCGTCGTTCCAAATCAAACGATATTCTGGGATAATGGTGAATCAGTCGGAATGGCCGTATTACAATCTTGTCGCATTCGACGATGAATACGACGAGATCGCAATTGCGACGATACTCGACGGGTTCACCGTACCCCCAGGGTATAGTTTTGTTCAGGGCGGCAGTCGGAGGCCGTCGGTATTGTCCGATTGACGATCAGACGACTCGTCGACCATCGCCAACGAGTGGGATAGAGGGACAGGGATCCTTGTAGGACAGAGGCCTCCACTTCGACAGGTTTAGCCACATTTAGTTTCTCTAATTTGAATATAATACGGTGTCGAGATGATTTGGCATTTCCTTCATATTTCTGTCAAACATAGCGGCAAAAGAAAATGTGATTTTGCCCCAGCGTCTCCGTCAACCCGTCCCATTATCCATGAGTATTGTTGAGAATAATGACTAATATATGTTATCTATTTTATATAATTGACCTTTTTTCTACGTAATTGGAAATAATGACTTTGAAATTACAGTATTACCATGCTAATTACCATTTTACTACAATATGTACATTATATATTATATCTGATATTATGGTCTAAACTTGTATAAAGATGTTAATTTCTTTTAGTTTCTACCATGTTGTGTATTCTCAAAATAAAACAATGAATTTTAATTTTTTTTTTAATCGACCTCTAGCTACAAGGATGCCATTTATTGTAATTAATTCTATGAACATATTGTTATTCATGAAGGCATTGAATAAAAATAGAACATCATGTTGGTCCAAACTCTTCCATATCATTTAATATGTTAAGCTTTGGTTTTACCAATTTACCACAAGCATCGCTTTCACAACAAATGGTTTGGTACACCAACCATTTTTTATACTTTGGCTAGATGTTGATTGAACAATATGTGAAGAACCTCAATGATTGCTTGAGTTGGTAATCCATCTTTTCACAATTATTTGGTTGGTAGATCCTACTATTATGATAGGCATATGGTACACATGAAAAAAGAACAATATGGAAAACCCCAACACTAACTTGCCTTGGCTAGATATGTAATTGAGATATCAAAGATTAAGATTATGCTTCGATCTCTTTTTGGCCTATTAACTAGCAAATGATACATATTGAAATTGTAATTATAGTCGAGTTTCTTCCTTTCTTCAACTTTTACTTTTATTGACTTACACTTTTTTTATTTGAATTTTTTTAAGATTATTATCAGTGTGTCATAGACATTATTATCTGTATGTAAACAATGAGTCAACTGTACACAAACAATCTAAAGTATGATACAAATTGTTTTGGCAATGGTATTAACTTCCATCGGTGAAGTTAAAATCCTATTAATTAAGACTTCCCCTTTCAATTTTTCAAGTGATTATGCAGGGGAAAAATAACAAAATAAAATCCTTGTGAAGCTTTAACTACTCCCAGAGGCCTTAACCACTCCCAACAAGCTCATCTTCATCTTTTGTAAGGAAAGTGGCAAGTAGGGATTATTCATATTTATGTATTTTTCTGTATAATTACCTAACTCATTTTGGTAGATACTTGTGTGTGTGGGTCAGTAAACACTAGAGACAGACTTGTGGTTTGGCATTTCTTGCCAATGGCCATTGAAAGCATGGGGACTGAATCTGATCAAAACTTTCAAGAGTTATTTACTAGTGTCCTTCCAACAGTTTGGGACAAAAAAGGATGTTTGAGGATTGTTTCTAATGTCTCATTAGCTCCATCATGTTTTGAAGCTTTTTCTTGTAATGGTGACAATTAAAAGTTTCTTCACAAAGTGTTTCCCTGCACTTCTCATGAAAGGTGGAATTTCCTTTTTCTTCCTAATTGATCAAATGCAATAATATCAACCATCTTGAATAATTTTCTCATATATCATCTCAGTCTTGTGAATGTGTTGTCTAAATATATTAGAATTTTGGTTGAGTTAACAGATACTTAGATTAATGGATAACACAAGTACTTAAGTATAATATACATTTAAGTGTTTGCATACATTTATTTAGAATAGTATGGCAGTTTTCGAGTAGAACGTTTAATTAGTTTCAAATTCAAATAGTGAAATAAATATGAACATTTGATCCATTGTCGCCTATACCAATTCAATAGACACGAGTGATGTGGTGTTTTCTACAATCTCCACGTGTCTCGTACAGTCAAAAGTCATATTGATTTGTCAATCAAAGCCAAGAGAGGTCAAATATGATCCCAAAAAGAATTGGGCCCTGCTCGATAAGGTTTAAGTCTGATTGACAAGCTTAGCACGCTCATCCCACGAGATTCAAATTTTATTGAGTATCGACACCCTCCGAGCCTCAGTCTCATATTCTGACACCATCTACCTGACTCGGTCTTAGTGGCCGACACCCTCCAGGCCTCAGTCTCAAATCTAAACTTCGTCTGCTCTCAAGGCCACTCCACAATAATTTCATTTCCTCATCTCCACTTCCTAGAATCCAACCCATACCTCACGTGGCCTGCTTGAAGCACGTGAGGGGCAGCATAACCTGCTTATCATTAAGATTGTTCCTCCACAAAGTTACCATGTAACTACCTCTCCATTCACCCAATGTTATTGCTCCCGGTGTTTCGCACTGGGTGAATGGAGAGGTAGTTAAGAGGTTGTCAGATTTGGTGTCCTAAATGTCACTCTTCAAATATGTGGCACTTAGTGAATGGAAAGGCAACTAACAGCTATCGGAGATTGTCTCCTCATTGGCTCATACGAGAATGATGGTGAGGGAATATGCAGCTCCTACGTGTAGATACTCTTGTGATAGATATAAAAACCTTAGAGAAGGTCAGTGAAAGAGATTCTAATTTCTAGACTCACCACCAGGTTTTCTCCTTCTCCTCCCTCTTCTCTTTCCTCTCACATACTACCACAAGTAAACCCTAACTAGAGTGTTAAAGTGACCTACCGGGATCTCTTGGTGCCAGTTTAACCCTATGTTAAATTGCGTTTTTAGGTCTTCTTCATCGTCCTCACCAACAATCTTTGACGGTCATGTGAGTCAACCCATTCATTGACTAGTGACTTGACTATCCATAGTATTTGGCCAAAATTGTTGGGGTTGCAAGGTTGCAAACAAAGTCCTACATTAAAAATACATTGGAAAGATCATGAGCTTATAAGAAAAAGATATCTCCATTGGTATGATACTTTTTAGGAAGAGTCCAAGAACAAAACCATGAAGGTTTAGGCCCAAAGTGGAACAATATCATGTCATTGTAGAGATATTTAAAATCCTCAGGTCTCAACAAAAGCTATCAGAGCATGGACTGCTAGAAGGACTAACCGCCGACTGTCCACAAGAGATATGGTATAATCGAGCTATGTGTGTAGAATATTGACCTTGAACAAAAGAAGGCGAGGCTCTTATGTCCGGATCAAGAAGACTAGATACCAGGCAAGAATTCCTGGTGGGCAATCAGATAGAGAAGCCCTAGTTGCGGCTAGGCAAAGAAGTTCCAGTATGTCTGGCGGACAGAGAGGCCGGAATACCTAGTAGGTCGATAGGACCGAGGGGTAGGAAAATCAGTAGGTCGAGAATTGGACATCAAACGGATAGACTTTCTGTTGGTGCAAGAAGCATCAGATATGAACAGTCAACCTCTAGTGTTTCGATATTTGACAATATACTAAGGTCTGGTCAATCTAACCAAGGTTTAAGCCAAACATGACTTGATGTTTAGTAGGATAAACTCAAGGTTGATCAGTTTAACCAAAAGGTTAGCCAAACAAGACTTGATGTTTGGCAAAGTGATTAGCACCCAGGTTTGGTCAGTTTGACCAAGGGTTAGCCAAACAGGACTTGATGTTTGGCAGAGTGATCAAACCTAAATCTGATATGTGTGACAATATAATGAGGTTTGGTCAGTTAGAACAAGGGTTAGCCAAACAGGATCTGATGTTTGACAAAGAACCCAAGGTTAGTTAGTTTGACCAAGGGATAAACTAAACATGACTTGATGTTTGACAGAGTGATTAAACTCATATCTGGCCGGTTAGACCAAGGACTAAGTTAAACAAGATCTAATGTTTGGCAAAGAGAAGTCTAGTCAAGATTAAGAAAACTGACAAATAAGTCCTTATCGAGGCATGAAGACTTGGTGAGTGAAGATGGGCACAAAGTCCTGATTTGAGGAATTGGCCACGAAGACCTGACTGAGGGTTGGGCACCAAAGTTCTGGTTCGAGGAATTGGGCACCAAGTCCTGGTTGAGGATTGGGCACAAAATCCTGGTGAGTGAAGCCAGGCAAGGTAAAGTCCTAGTGAGTGAGGTTAGGCATTGGTAAATCCTAAGGAGTTCACCTTAGGTAGTAAAGTCTTGGAGAGTTGACTCCAAGTAAAGTCTAGTAGGTTAGGTTACTTACATAAGTTGGGCTAGGATGTTTGCTTGCTTTGTATGTTTGCTTGTCTTGCAGGAACTTGAAGCTGGGGGCAAGAAAGGAGAGCAAAAGCAAAGCAGAAAGAAAACTGCTGCCTGGGACCATTCCTAGGTGCCCAGAAGGACCCGGGCGCCCGAGAAGGCTCCCAGGCCCCTGAGAACTCAGGCGCCCAAGAGTCACTCGGGCGCCTAACACCCGGGCGCACCCATAATCCCGGGTACCCCTTTGGGTTAGGGGTGCTCGAGAGCCCAGGCCTTATCCCTGCGATGCGTGCGCTCATATGGATCAGATTTGGTGACATGGAGGGCGCCCCTATAGGCTTTCGGGCACCCCGGATGACTACTACATAAGAGGATTCGAGCCAAAGTTTTAGAACATCAATTTCTCCATTCGACTACTCATTCTCTGTGAAGAAAAAGCATTAAAACAAAGTTCTGCGACCAAGGAGGCTCCAGGAAGAAGTGTGCGGCACTTCGGACTTCCAGAGTTGGCCGAGACTTTCACATTTGGTTTGCATATTACAAGTTATATTTATTTCATTATCATTATTGTGCTTATACTCAAAACTGTAAGACGGGTTTTTCCGCCTCCGGAAAACTTCCGGAAAGGAGACCACTAGTGGACGGACGCTTCCCATGATTAGGCTTTGGACGTACTGACCCTGGGGGGTTGAGAACCAAGTAAATTTCGCGTATTCTTGTTGTGTCTTTTGTTCTTATTTATTTTGCTACATACTAACACTCTTGATAGAAAGAACGAATGAACGAACGACAAAGATTCTGAGAAATCAAAAAGTCGATATTCACCCCCTCCTCTATCGACGCCACCAATCCCACACTTTTCGCTCAAGGGGGCTTGTGAACCTTCATTTGAGGGAAAATTGTTGGAGTTGTAAGATTGCAAACAAAGTCCCATATTGAAAATACACGGAAAAGATCATGGACTTATAAGGAAAAAATATCTTCATTGGTATGAGGTCTTTTGGGAAGAATCCAAGAACAAAATCATGATGGTTTAGGCCAAAAGTCGACAATATCATGTCATTGTGGAGATATATAAACTCTTTTGGTCTCAACAGGAATAAATTGTCATTGTCTGTGGAAACTCTGAGCAATGACGTTGTGATGATTAACACTAGAAGAACCCCTGACAACTGTGACTTCAGGGAAGAAAGAAGCAGTGGCGGAGCAGTGACTATCACAAGAAGACATTAATTCAATGGTTTCCAAAGTGTTACAGGGAATACTACAACAACATCCAGTCCTACAACTGCCACCAATGGGAGTTTACCCTCCCTAGGTATGATGCCACCTCCATTTATGGTGGCTTCACTGACCATGGTCTTAATTAGGGTAATACCCCAGGGCAAGGGTTCGAATGCATCGTGAGCAGGGGAGACACCTCCGTATGATTGTAAAGGGAAGGCGCTTACCTCCAAGGAGGGAGGTGTCCAAGGGATGCCTTCCTCTAGAGAAGTACTTGAACAAGAATCACCTCACTACTTTTGGCAATCACAACTAGGTGAATATACAGGGTCATCAGATCTTGAAAATCATTTGTACTGCTTTGAGAATGCCTCCCTCCTCCACCAATACACAGATGGTGTTAAGTTGTGGGTCTTCCTGACCACCTTGTCAAGATAGGCCTAGTGATGATTTACTAGGCTCCCAACCTCCTTTATTAACTCTCTTGATGACTTCAAGGATGCTTTTCAGTTGTTAGCAGTAAAAGGTATCAGATTGAAGACCCCCCTTAACCTTTTCACCATGAAACAAAAGCCTCAGGAATCACTGCGAGAGTACCTTCAGTGATTCAATAGAGTTGTTTGAGATGTCCCTGCTACCCCTTCAGAAATCTTAACTAACGTCTTCTCATAAGGTCTAGTAGATGAAGATTTCTTTAGGTCATTGGTAAAAAGCATCTATTGAACTACAAGAAGATATTAGAATGAGTCAAGAAGTACATCCACTTATAGGAGGCCCAACTCGAATGCAAAAATGAAGCAATCCCGCCTCATAGTAGGATAAGAAACTTCCTCAACCTCTACCCAAGTATAAGATTCCTCAACAATTCCTCAACTATGACCCCGCTTGAAGAGAGGAGAAGGCAGTGCAAGCTGTAAAGATGGCCCTTGCATTTGCTATAGGGCTGAGTCAATAGTCCCAAAAGAAATTGTCTAATTTTGTACTTACCACCAATCATATGATCATGACACTCAAGAGAGTAAAGAACTCAGCTGGATCATAAAAGAACGACTCCAAACTGAGAGAACTTTGCCTGCCACGTATACACCCATCAAATACCCTCAGGGTGATGATTTAGGAGACTGACCAAACTAATGGTGTGATAACTCAGTCCTTAGATAGGAGCTAGAACCACCTTGACGTCACTCCCTGATCGCAACAATGATCTTCAAGACAATCATCGAGATGATCATTGAGACAATCATCGAGACAATCGTCGAGATCGACAAGACAATGTTGCCCCTTGATGCGGCATCAACATGATCTCTAGTGGTTCCACTGATGGAAACTCCAACCGTGCTAGAAAGGCTCATGGGCGAATGTTGAAGGGTTACAGTATCTACACCAATAGAGGTCAAGAGAATAACCTCGCAATAAACTTTGGGCCTTAGGATTTAAAAGGGGTTGTCACCCCGCATGATGACACCAATAGAGGTTAAGTGAATAGCCTCACAATAAGCTTTGGGCCTTAGGATTTAAAAGGGGTTGTCACCCCGCATGATGACGCTTTAGTAATCCACACCGTTATAGCTAACTACAACGTGGCAAGAGTGTTCGTCGACACAGGAAGTTTGGTAAATATGTTGTATAAAGAAGAATTTGATGTAAATTGACCGAGAAGATATACGATCCATGTCAACCACTATATCTAGATTTACATGCCATTAGATATACGATCCATGTCAACCGCTATATCTAGATTTATAGGCCATTAGATAGAAGCCTTTGAGGCAAACTTAAAGCACCACTGTCACAGTAGTTGATGTGGCGCCTCTTATAATGTCATATTGGGAAGGCAATCTCTCAGCTCATTCTACGTAGTGGTTTCCACATTCCATCAAAAGCTGAAGTTCCTACTCGTAGATCAAATCAGCTTAGTCAATGGAGATTAGAGCATTGCCCGAAAATGCTATGTACAAACGGTTTAGATCTACATCAAGAAGGCTCGAAGAACTCAGGGAAGGGAGGTGCATTCCATGCAGGAAGTGTCAGTCCCTCAGTTGGCTCGGGAAAAATAAAAAGTACAAATTGTAGCTGGCCAACCTGACCATGCCACTCAGATGGTGACTAATCTGACAATTGAACTCAAAGAAAAATTGACTACCTGTAATATCACTGGCGTAGCACTGGCTATGATGGAGTGCCGCCTCAACATCCTTCTAAACTCACAACCACAGCAGAAGAAGTGACACTTCTCCCCTACTCAAGATAAAGTAATTCATGATGAAGTCACCAAACTCCTAGAAGCAAGACATATTCACGAAGTTCAATTCCCTTCATGGTTGGCAAATACGGTCCTAGTACCTAAGCCGAGAGATAAATGGTGTGTTTGCATTGACTTCCGAGACCTCAACAAATTTTATCCTAAGGACTGCTACCCACTTCTCTGAATTGATCAATTGGTTGACTCAACCTTGAGATGCAGACTAGAAGAGCCTTGGATAGAGAATCAAAAGACGATGAGTTGGCCAAGATGGCAAGTGCATTAATAACTTAGGAACTGGAAGAGCCCATCGTCCGAGATCAGCTTATCACTCACATTGATTGCGTGCCTCACTCAAGTAATCAAGTTGACTAGAGAATCACCTTCATCTCTTTCCTGAGACATGGGACTTTACACGACAACCCGGAATAGGCTCGGATTCTTAAGAGGTAGGCTATGTGTTTCACAATGTTAGGCCACTCACCACCCAACTCTCCTCAAGAAACAACCCCAAAAGCATACATCCAACATATACAACTAATGTGTGTATTTCATATAGAGGTTTTATTATATTTTGATGTGCATTTTATCCTATTTGGTATGTATATATTCCATGATATCATCTTATTATGCTTCATTTTGATACTTTTTCATTTCAGATGGATGCTTTTGTGTATTTCTTGTGACAAGGCGCAAAAAGGAGCAAAAATGGAAATTGAGAATCAAGGTTGGAAGACCACACCTGCCACGGGTGTCTATGCCAACCGACACGGGCTGTGCTTTGATTAGCGAACCAATCCAGAGGACCCATGCCAACCAGCATGGGCTATGCTCATTCTACCAAACCAGTGATCGGTGCCTGTGGCCACCCATTCTCTACAGTCACCGCGCCTGACACGAGTACTTGTGCTCCATAGCACGACTCATGTCAGGCACCCACCTTTGGCCTATAAAAGGGTGATCATGCCTCTTTTGAAGGGAATCTTGACCTGGGGTCGTTCAAGAGCCCCAAGAAGGCTTCTAGGGTCGATCCTATGCCATCAACACTTGAAGGAGTGATCAGGAGCATCTTGGAGGAGAAATCTTACAATGAGCCTAAGCTTTTCTTGTCATTTCTTCTCATTTCTGAATTTGTATTTGAATTGTCTCTAATTGAACATGATCTCTAGTTGTAACTTATTTCTATGCAGGAGACTCTTAATTCTATGATTAGGTATTAACTCTTTGTGATGTGAACACTCTTTTAATTGATCTATGAATATTTGATCTTTCTATTTTAATGATATCTTGATTTATGGTTTGGATCTACCATGTGAATACGATTTTGATGCCAAAAGCATGAAATTTGTATCCCACTAGGATTTAGGGATGAACCGAAAGGAGAACCCTATCCTTTGACTCATAGAAAATCGAGACTCGGAAAGTGAGCTGCAAAAGTAGATTTGTAGTCGCGAGGAATCTTAGGTCGTCATAGATCTTAATGGATCCATATCAATTTATCATTATAGAGTAGGAGAAGGGTTAATTGGGGGTTGTGGGATCTCATGATAGGGTTTCCTAGAAAAGAAATCCCTAATTTCAAACGCTCTGAAAGTAGACGATGAGTTAGAATTGATACGTTAGTGTAGGTCTAAAAGTTTACATCAGATATATTGGATAGTCTACCTACATAAACCAACATTAAGGATAAGAAACCAAACATAGATTAAGTGTTTACTAGCACAGTGGTGAAACCGAAGTCTTAGAATTGTCTTCCCTAATTAATTTCTCCTAATTCACTCTGTCTTTCTACTGTCTCCTTGATCAAGTCTTCTCTTCCTCTCTTTTCTCTTCTCCCTAGTCTTTTGATTTTTCTCATTTTTGGCACTCCGCACCAGTGATTAGTCTGGATAATTAAGTTTGGTTAGTAAGCTAGTATTCAATTATCAGTTCTTGTGAGTTCGATATATATTACTTGATAACATCTCCGTCATTTGTTGATTTACATGCATCAGCAACCAAGACAAATTTCAAAAAGGATAAATCTATTCATTACATAAGTTTTCTCCATACAATAGGAATGGATACAAAAGATAGCTTAAAGTACCTGAAGGCAAATTTCAAAAGACCCAAATTTAAAGGCAGCAATAGAGGTGGGAAGAGATGTCAATCAGTTTTCTCGGAGGCAAGCAACTCATCCCAAACATTCTTCTGGTCCAAGAAGGACATACCACTCTCTCTCTCTCATAATCAGCTTGGACCTAATGAATTGGTGGATGGCGCCCTTAAAGCTATGCTCGAGCATTTGGTTTCTTCTTTGTGTGAGTAGGTCATAAAATATTTTTGAAGATAGCCTTTTTTCTTATCATCCCGGCAACTCTCTTCCTCTTCCTGATAGTCAACCAACTCTAATTTGGCAATCCCCAACTCTATCTTAGCAACCTCTAGGTCAATCTCGGTAGCCTCCAGCTCATAGATCATCTTCATCTCTTTCTCCTTGGCCTCATATAATTGAAGTCCCAGTCTTTCCTTGGCCAAGATCTCATCACGAAGGTCTAATTGGACCTATAACACACTATAAAAAGGACATTAGCAACGGAAAATTAGCAGCGGTCGAATAAGCGATTGTAAAAGTAGGGGTTATAGAAACGGTTTAATACAACCACTCCTCAATCCACTTCGATTGCTCATGTTTTTGAAGCGGTTGTTAAATCGGTGCTATTGGAGACATATAGAAATGGTTAAATAAAGCGTTTCTACATGTATTCTTTAGAAGCGGTTGTAAATGTTTCTGCATGTCTTTACGGATAAGTAGTAGTATTGCCTCACGAATCGATTGGAAAATTGCTTCAGAGTTTCCTTGGCGAACAGTGAGTTCCCAAATCAATTAGGCAATCAATTCCTAATACAATGGATGGGCAAATCGATTTGTGAACTCTCTATTCGCCAAGGAAAACTTTGAAGCGTGAACAGAGAATTCCCGAATCGATTGGCAGATCGATTTCAAACCAAATCGATTATCCAATCGATTCGGAAACTCTCTGTTCGCCAAGGAAACTCTAAAGCGATTGGATTCGATTAGCTGATCGATTTTGACCTTTTAGAAGCGGTTGAAGACCACTTCGAAAGGTCATGGCTAGGTTTTAAAAAAAATTGCTTGCATCTCATATTATTTTTCCAAAACCTTTGTTTTTGTTCCAGTGGCCCTAATTGTTCCAGGGGCTCTCTCCTGTTCAGTAACTCTTTCTATTCATCATTTTATTGAACACCAAGGGTCATCCTTCGATACGTATCATAAATCTATGTTGATTTTGTTTCTCAAGGTATTGTCTTGGTTTTGTTTTTGCTTCATGTGTAAACTTTTCAAAATTATTGAACAGGATCAAATCATGCATAAGGAATGGATGGTTGCCCCACATGGTAGTCTTGAGTATCAAGTAGGAATACTATACTTTTTAAATTATGCATTTGGTGATGTAGCTCCAGAAGTCACGAGACAATGTCCTTGTTGCAAATACATAAACTCATTGAGTCATGATCATGACATAGTACACAAACATTTGATGATAAATGGTATCTTATAAGATTATCGCATCTGGAATTTTCATGGAGAAAAACTGAATGGACAAGATCATGATAACAATGAACTTCAGGATTCGATACAACAAGTTTATCAAGTAACTAGCCATGAACCCGTTGTACAAGAAATGTTACATGATGCATTTGGAATGCACAAAGGATCTATAAGTAATGAAAATTATATTGGTGCATCAATGAGTCAAACACCGATGGAGTCTAATGTGAAAAATTTTTGTTGGCAACAACTATATATTGGATGCACAGATTTTTCTAAATTGATGTTCCTTGTTGAGTTATTTCAATTGAAAGTGAATGGAAAATGGAGTGACAATTCATTTACAACATTGTTGGACTTTCTTCATCATTCCTTGTTGAGTTTGGGACTTGATTATGAAAAAATACATGCTTGTCCCAATGATTGCATGATTTATTAGGGAGAAAGTGAGAATGAATAGGCTTGCAAAGTGTGTAACCTTCCTAGATGAAAAAATTTACAGAAATCATCTAAGAAGTCACATAAAGGTGGAAAAATGCCCCATGGTTAAAATTCCAACCAAAGTCTTTTGGTATTTTTCGTTGAATCCAATATTACAACGATTATTCATGTTATCCAAGACGTCTGAAAATATGCAGTGGCATTTCAAAAAATGGATTTTGGATGGAATTCTAAGGCATCCAGCTGATTCTCGAGCATGGAAGGAATTTGATGAATGCCATTATGAATTTGCATCTGATCCTAGAAACGTAGCTTGGGACTTGCTGCTGATGGATTTAATCCATTTAAAAATCAAAGTACTTCACATAGTACTTGGTCTATTATCCTGATGCCTTACAATTTGCCACCTTGGGAATGCATGAACCCTCAATCTATTATTTTATCAACCCTTATTCCAGGTCCAAGGCACCTGGAAATGATATCAATATATATTCACATCCCCTATTAACTGAATTGAAAGATTTGTGGGAAAATGGTATTGCAACATTTGATGCTTGTGACAAAGAAATGTTTCAAATGTGGGCTAAGATGAGCTCGAGGAGACTATAGACACACGTTTTGAGGAGCTGCGATTGGATCGTAATCTCCATAGGGCTGAGATGAGGGCCCAGTATGAGACAATTGTGCATGGCTAGATTGAGTTGAAGGCGAGCATTTCCTTGTTGCATGATATGATGCATTCATGGATGTCTAGTCATCCTCCTCAGCCGCATCCTCCAGCTGATGCTCCACCTCCGGCAGATGATACTTCTGTTCCTCCTGCTGTTGATGTATCTGTGAATGTTGATCCCAACACAGACAATGTTGAATTCTTCTTTGCGGCATGATTCGATGTATACATTGACTTTTGACTCAGCACAAACTTATTATGTAGGTTTACTTTTGATATTTATGTGATGTTTGTTTTCTATGTATACACATCATATTTGTGTGATGCTTTGGTATTTGTGAGATGTTTTGGTTTCTATGTATACACCTCATATTTGTGTGATGCTTTGGTATTTATGTGATGTTTTGGTATTTATTTGATTTTGATATTTATGTGATGTTTTGGTATTTATGCTTGGATGCTTCTCAAATCCGATAAGACAAGTTAAAAGATATGTATATTATCTTATATGATGATGTATTAATATTTGCCGTGGGTTGTTATTAGGATTAAGATTTAGCCATGCTTCCAATTTTAAGCATTAGCTTGTATATCTGCTACAACAATGTTAAAGGAAAAGAAAAGTGTTCAACACAACTATAACTATAAAATTAAGAACTTAGATTTAACAAGAATTTAACTCTCACAAATGATCAGTTAAGACCTTAATTCTGCAGATTGATTGGTAGGAAGAACAGTGAAGAAATATACTACCATTCCTAAATTGTAAAACTAAATATTGGTGCAAGATGCATCAGTGATGCCTTCCATTATTTCGATGTTTAACAATATACTTAAGTTACCCTAGACAAGGTAAGGGTTAGTCAAAGTGATCAAGGTTAAACCAAAAAGGACCTTATGTTTGGTAGGGTTAACCCAGGATTGATCAGGTTAACAAAGGTTTAGCCAAACATGATCTGATGTTTGACAGAGTCAACCAGAACCCAGGGTTGGTAAAGTTAGACCAAGGGTTAGCCAAACAGGACCTGATGTTTAGCAGGATGATCAAACCTAGATTAAATCCGGTTAATATACTGAGGTTTGATCAGTTAGAATAAGGGTTAGCTAAACAAGATCTGATGTTTAGCAGAAAACCCAGGGTTGGTCAGTTAGACCAAGAGGTAAACCAAACAGGACTTGATGTTTGGCAGAAGAGAAGTCTAGTCAGGATTAATATGACTAGCAAAAGAAGTCTTTATCAAAGCGAAGCAAAGTCCTAGTTAACCTAGGCACGAAGTCCTGGTTCGAGGAATTGGGCAATAAGTCCTGGCCGAGGGCTGGACACCTAAGACCTGACCAAGGGTTGGGTACGAAGTTCTAGTTTGAGGAATTGGGCAATAAGTCTTGGCCGAGGGCTGGGCACTTAAGACCTGACCGAGGGTTGGACACGAAGTCCTGGTTCGAGGAATAGGACAATAAGTCCTGACCGAGGGCTGGGCACCGAAGACCTGATCGAGGGTTGGGCAATAAGTCCTGGTCGTGGACTGGGCACCGAAGTCCTGATCCAGAAGATCGGGCAATAGTCCAACCGCAGGAGTCGGTTGGCAAAAGGTAACTTCTCTTGAGAGGAGTAGGCAAGGGCGCGTTCCCCGGGAAAGGGAACATTAGGCGCCAGTTCGACCTAGGGGTTCGACCTAGGGTTTCGGGGGGAATCCAAAGTCAGAACCTATAACTATATACTTGTTTGCCTTGTGTTTGTTTATCTTGAAGGTACCTAGAGTTGGAGGTAAGATAGGAGAGCAAACGAAAGAAAATAGGTTGCTGGGAAAACTTTCCTGGGCGCTTGAATGGAATCAGGCGCCTGAATGGAATCAGGAGCCCTATAGGCACCCTGGACTGGTGGGAAAAGCTTCCCGGGCGCCTGAATGAAATCAGGTGCCCTATATGGTCAGGCGCCCTATAAGGAAAGCCACACTAGATCATGAATCATGAATTCCCTTCCCAAGCGCCCTACATGTATCAGGCGCCCTACATGTTTCAGGTGCCCTAGACCTTTTAGGCGCCTAAAAGGAAGTTATATCAGCCTCGCGAAGTTCGCGATTACGGATCAAGTCTGACCGTATTGAGGCGCCTCAAAGGCCTCAACGGTGCTCGAGAAGACACTATATAAAGGGGTTCGACCCCTCAACTCAGTACAACACTTGCAACATCATTCTAAGCATTTTGGGCAAAGAAAAAGCGCTAAAGACGAAGCTCTGTGACCAAGGAGGCTCCAGGAGGAAGTGCACTACCCTTCAGACTTCCAGATTGGCCGGATCGTCAACTTTCATTTTGGTTTGCTTTTATTTTACGCAGTTAATTTACTTATTCTTTTGGTTGTAAACTTGCAATGTAAGACGGGTTTCTCCACCTCTGGAAAGTCCGGAAAGGAGACCATTATTGGATGGGCACTACCCGTGATTAGGCCTTGGACGTACTGACCCTGGGGGGTTGGGTGTGGGGACCGGTGCCGTCGATAGAGGGGGAGGGGGTGAATATCGACTTGTAAAAATTTCTTCAAAAAGCGTGTCATAAACTTCGATCGTTTGTTCTATTCAGAGTTAGTAGCACAGCGGGAAAATAGACAGAACAAAAAACAATCGACAGAGTGCACACGAGATTTTACTTGGTTCCCAAACCCTCATGGTCAGTACGTCCAAGGCCTATGCACGGGAAACACCCGCCCACTAATAATCTCCTTTCCGGACTTTCTGGAGGCGGAGAAACTCATCTTACAGTGCACGATTTACAACAAAAAATATTAAGGAAATTAAATGCGGAAAGTAAATCAAACCAAACAAAGAATCGACTATCCCGGCCGATCTGGAACTCCGAAGTGTCACGCACTTCCTCCTGGAGCCTCCTTGGTCATAGGGCTTCGTCTCTAGCACTTTTTTCGCTTGGAATGCTTAGAATAATCTTGGAATTAGTGTTCTAAGTTGAGGGGTCAAACCCCTTTATATAGCTTCTTAACGGGCGCCCTAGAGCCTCTGGGGTGCCTCAGTTGCGGTCAAAAATCCATCCAAATCGCGAACTTCACGATGCCGATAAAACCTGCCTTATTGGGCGCCTGTGTTGAAGGGGGTGCCTGATTCATTCAGGCGCCTGACTTAATGGGGGGGCCTGGCTTCTTGGGGGCGCCTGTATCAATGGGGGTGCCCAAGAAGCTGTGTTTCAACCTCTTTTGTGTTCGTTTGCCTGTCTTGTCTCCAATTCTAGGTAGCTGCAAAATAGACAAACACAAGACAAACAAATATATATCCTTATCCTTAAAGGATTGGTTCTGACTTCGGATTTCCCGCGAAACCCTAGGTCAAACCAACGCCTATTTTCCCTTCCCGGGGAACGCACTTTTCACCTACTCCTCTCAGGAGAAGTTTTGCCAACCGACCCATCCAGTTGGACTTTTGCCCAGCTTCACTCACCAGGACTTTTTTCCAATCTTACAACCAGGACTTTATGCCCAGTCCATGACCAGGACTTATTGCCTAGCTTCACTCACCAGGACTTTTGCCCAGCTTCACTCACCAGGACTTCGTGTCTAGTCTACGACCAGGACTTATTGCCCAACCCTATGTCAGGACTTCGGTGTCCAGCCCTCGGCCAGGACTTATTGCCCAATTCCTCGAATGAGGACTTCGTGCCCAACCCTCGATCAAGTCTTCGGTGCCCAGCACACGGCCAGGACTTAGTGCCCAATCCATGATCAGGACTTAGTGCCTAATTCTTCGAACGAGGACTTCTTACCTAGGTTAACTAGGGCATTCCTTTACTTTGGTACTACTTTCTTGACTAACCCTTCCTTGTTCTAATGTATCACTAACTTAAGCATATTGTTAAACATTGAAACACTCGAGGAGGACATCACTGATGCTTCATGCACCAACATTGGGAACCAAGTAAAAACCTGCGTGTCTTCTGTTGTGTTTTTTTTTGTTCTTTATTTTTCCGCTGTGCTACTTGTTGAGGCAATCGACCCTTAAATGATTGGAAGATCATGGTTTTGATGTGTGTGTGTGAATATGTTTAAGGTTAGAGTGTTATGTTGTATTTGATGTGCCCTTGGGGCAGTCGACTGGTGCGGGGCTAAACAGACTGTGAGTTTGTCCTGTTCGCCTATAAAAGGAGCACCTTTTTGCATGTGAGCGGTACGGTTCCGTACAGTGTCGAAGTGCTGCTCGTCTGAAGAGTGCTTTCTACTTCCTCTCTTGTATTCTACTATATTATGAAAAGAGGAAGATCACCAGTGTAAAGGTTTCTCCACCTGAAGGAGAATTTTTCATAGTGGAACTGGTGTACGGCGTGGATCCTTGGATTAGTCACCCATCTGGGTGGATACCAAGTAAACGGTTGGTTGTTAGCATTGTTAATCTTTTCATTTGCATATTATTTCCGCTGCGCTAACAACTTTGTAGAGATCAAACCGAAAAAGTGCTATTCACCCCCCTCTAGCACGCCTAGACAATCTATCAGTTGGTATCAGAGTCGGTTCGTTTCAGAAGAACTAACCGTCAACCGGAGCAAGTATAATGGCGTTTCAACAGGGATACTCTACCGCACGACCACCCTTCTTCGACAGGAATGACTTCGCTTACTGGAAAGGTAGGATGCAATACTACCTTATGAACGATATTGAAAACTGGATTAGTGTTGTAGATAGCTTCGAGGCACCCGTCGATGAAAGAGGAGAACCAACACCGATGAGATCCTGGTCAAAGGAGATAATGAAGAGGGTGCAATCCAATGCCAAGGCCACCACCACACTGCAGTGCGGGCTCTCAAAGGAGCAACTGACAAGGTGGGGCCGTTCAAGAGCGCCAAGGAACTGTGGGACAAGTTGGTGGAATTGAATGAGGGGTCAAACGAGTCCAGAAGAGCAAAGAAGGACTTGCTCGTGGCCCAATTCCAATCCTTATCCATGAAGAGCAACGAGACTGTCAGCCAACTACATGGAAGAGTGAAGGAGGTAATCAATGAGCTCCATATGATTGGAGAAAAGATCGAGAACCGGGGCATCGTCAGGTATGTTCTACAAGCCTTCCCAAGAATCACCTTGTGGGCATCCATGGTTGATGCATACAAGGTATCAAGGGATTTGCCAATTGTTAAACTAGACGACTTATTCTGTGAATTTGAACTACACGAGCAAGTTAATGTCTCGGCCAAAGAGAAGGGTATTGCCTTTGTTGCAGAAAAGGAGAAGAAGAAGATGAAGGAGAAGAAGATGGTCTACTCCTCCTCATCAGCCTCAGAGGAATCCAGCGCCTCCATGGATAGCGACTAGGAGGCATTCATGGTAAGAAAGATGCGTAAAGCTTTCAGAAATTTTTCTTACAAATCCTATGCTAGGAAAGGGTCCAAAGGCAAGGGTAAGGTCAAGGACATTATATGCTACAACTACCACCAAGAGGGACACATGAAGAACGAGTGTCCTCAATTGAAGAGAAGAGATGACAAGAAGGAGGAGAAGAAGAAAGGTGACAAGAAGAAGTCAAAGGGAAAGGAAAGGGTGCCACCAACCTAAAGGCGACTTGGGATGATCCATCATCCTCAGAGGAAGAAGAAGAGCAAGTTTCCCACTTTGCTCTCATGGCGCAAGACCACTCAGATTCATCAGATGATGAAAGAAGCTCAAGTAGTGAAGATGAGAGCACCTCCTCTTCATCATCCGAGTCAGAAGCTTCGGTAAGTGAGGTATACCACTTACCCTCCTCTACTTTAGTCAAGATCATTTCTAGCACTAACATGGACTTAGCTAAGGCTAGAAGTAAGATTAAGGATCTAAAAGAAGAAATTGCCATGCTTAGAGTAGAATCTACCAAACTTGAAGAATTGCATGCTAGTTCTATTACTTCACATGCTTCACATCTTGAAACTGAAAATAGGGAACTAAGGAAAAAGGTAGATGACCTCACAAAGGCCCTTAGGAAATTCCAAGTAGGATCTAGCAACCTAGATATGATCATCAACAGTCAAAGGGTCGTTTATAACAAGGCCGGTTTGGGATATAGGCCAAAGACAAAGGAAGTGACCTTTGTATCACTCACGGGTAGGATTGGTGCATCTAGGAGACTAGGGGCCAAGGGAAACACAAAGAAGGCATGGGTACCTAAAAGATTTTTACATGATGCTTATGGATCGAAGATTTGGGTACCAAAAGAATATGTTTTTCATGTTGTATAGGTAAAGGTGAAGGAGGCCTCAACTATGTGGATAGTAGATAGTGGATGCTCAAGACACATGACCGGAGATGTGAGCAAGTTCACTACTATTAGCTACTTAAGAGAAGGGACGGTCTCCTTTAGAAATAGTGGAAAATTGAGGATTATTGGTTGGGGCACCATTGAGGTATCTCCCACGATTTCTATACATAAGGTACTCCTAATTAAAGATATGAAGTTCAATTTACTTAGCGTAAGTCAATTATGTGATGCCGGTTTTAGGGTCGAATTTCATGCTAAGAAGTGCATAATTAAGCATAATGAATCAAATAATGTCATGTTAGAAGGGTTTAGAGAGGCAAATTTATATTATCTTGATCTTGCTTATGCTACTAACAATGTTGCTAAGTGTTTCATGTCTAAAGAAGAAGAAGGGTGGTTGTGGCACCGGAGGCTTGGACATGTCAACATGAGAAGCATTGCAAGAGTGGCCAAGGAAGAGATGGTGAAGGGGCTACCAATGATCAAATATAAGAAGACCAAATTGTGTGATGCATGCCAAGAGGGTAAACAATCAAAATCATCACACAAAGATAAAACCCTAACCACTACTTCTTTACCATTAGAACTTTTACATATAGATCTATTTGATTGTCAAAGTACTCCCTCACTTGTAGGGAGTAAATATTGTCTAGTCATAGTAGATGATTTTTCTAGATTTACATGGGTTTACTTTTTGAAACATAAGAATGATACCCTAGAGATTTTTATAGGATTTAGTAAAAGGGTAGAAAATAAAAAACATATCAAAATAAACAGAATTAGGAGTAACCATGGTGGGGAGTTCCAAAATGCAAGTTTCACACAATTTTGTGTTGAAAATGGATACAAGCATGAATTTTCATGCCCAAGGACTCCTCAACAAAATGGGGTAGTTGAGAGGAGAAACTGAGCCCTACAAGAAGCTGCTAGGACTATGCTTAATGCATATTCTCTTCCTAACTACTTTTGGGCCGAAGCGGTTAACACCGCTTGTTATATTCAAAACCGGGTGTTGGTACATAGGTTTCTAGGGAAAACACCTTTTGAATTATGGAATAGGAGAGTACCACAAGTCCATTACTTTAGGGTCTTTGGATGTAAAGTCTACATCTTAAATACCAAAGATGACCTAAAGAAGTTTGAGTCAAAAGCCGATGAAGAAATTCTAGTAGGGTACTCATTAACTAGTAGAGGTTATCGAGTTTACAACAAGAGGACAAAAGTCATTGAGGAGTCCTCGAATGTTAAGTTTGATGAAACAACAAGTACCTATCCTAGAAAAGCCTCAATTGATAAGGATATGAAAGAAGTCCAACCCCTTGCCCAAAGAATCCAAGACCTACATTTGGAGGGCAATGATCAAGGGGGAGCTAGAAGTACCCTAGAGGATGAGGAAGAAGTAGTAAATGAACTCACAACCTCTAGGCCCTTAAGACATCACCACGATTACCCTATTGACCAAATAGTGGGTGATGTAACTCAAGGAGTAAGGACTAGGTCCTATTTTAGGGATCAAACTAGTCAAATAGCTTTAATCTCTCAATTAGAACCCAAATCCATTGATGAAGCATTAGGAGATGTTGATTGAGTTTTAGCCATGCAAGAAGAGCTAAATCAATTTGAGAGGAGTGAAGTTTGGGAGTTAGTTCCTAGGCCCAATGATTGCACCATTCTCACCACAAGATGGGTCTTTAGGAACAAACTAGATGGTCAAGGCAAAATCACTAGGAACAAGGCTAGATTGGTAGCTAGGGGGTTTAACCAAGTTGAGGGATTAGATTATGATGAGACTTATACTCCCATAGCTAGGTTAGAATCTATTAGAATTCTACTAGCCTACGCGCCCTCACATGGGTTTCACACTTCACCAAATGGATGTGAAGTCGGCATTCCTTAATGGGATCATTAAGGAAGAGGTTTATGTAGAACAACCCCCGGGATTTGAGGACCCTAATTATCCAAGACACGTTTATAAATTAAGAAAAGCCTTATATGGATTGAAACAAGCTCCCCGGGCTTCGTATGAAAGGCTTTCCTCATTTCTAGTGTCTAAGGGGTTTAGGAGAGGAACAATTGACCCTACTTTGTTCCTAAAATCTAAGGACAAGGACATATTTATTGCCCAAGTTTATGTAGATGATATCATTTTTGGGTCAACAAATAATGACTTCCTACAAAAATTCATCAAGTGTATGGAAGATGAATTTGAGATGAGTCTTGTAGGAGAGCTAACATTCTTTTTAGGCCTTCAGTTCAAGCAAACTAATGAAGGTACACATGTCTTTCAAACCAAATATGCTGAGGAGATGTTAAAGAAATTTGGTTTAGAAAATGCTAAGGTAGCATCTACACCCATAGGAACCAATGTGAAAATGGATAGTGACCTTGAAGGGAAAATAGTAGACTCTAAACAATATAGGAGCATGATTGGTAGCTTACTTTACCTAACCGCTAGTAGACCCGATATACTCTTTGCGGTAGGTATGTGTGCAAGGTACCAATCTTGTGCAAAAGAGTCTCATTTGGTTGTAGTTAAGAGGATCTTAAGGTATGTCAACGGTACCCTCAATATCGAGCTTTGGTATCCTAGAACCCCTAGTGTTGATTTAATTGGACACACCGACTCGGACTATGCGGGTTGTAAGCTAATAGGAAGAGCACTTGTGGAGGGTGTCAATTCCTTAGGTCTTCTTTAGTTAGTTGGAGTAGTAGGAAACAACCATGCGTTGCCCTATCAACAACGGAGGCAGAATATGTGGCAATGGGTGGGTGTGTTTTCCAACTCCTTTGGATCATGCACACCTTAGAAGATTATGAGTTACATTACACCAAGGTCAAAGTCTTGTGTGATAATGTAAGTACAATCAACTTAACCAAAAATCCGGTTCACCACTCTAGGACAAAACATATTAAAGTGAAACATCACTTTATTAGAGACCATGTGGCAAGGGGAGACATAGAACTACACTATGTTGAATCAAAGTCGAACCTAGACGATATCTTTACTAAGCCTCTTCTCGAATCGGAGTTTACATCCTTAAAAAGAGGCCTTGGAATCTGTTTTGTGGAAATATAGGATGAACTTGGAGATATTAGCTTTGGAAAAGGGTGCTTGATCCATTAGGGTGATACATTTGGCTCACTTGTGCTTGTGGCACATTGTTGAACCATTAGAAGTATCAACATATGAAAACTAGACCAACTATGGGGAAGGCAAGTGTTTAATCAATGGACACTTTGCCCAAAGATCATAGTTGGACATTTTAAACCTTTGAAAACCATTTTATGCTTTATATAATTTGCCATACTTTTGAAAGTTTTATAATTGCAAAATTGGATTGTAAGTTTGGTACAAAATGTAGTGGGTTTCAATGATTTTGGATTTTTATCAAAAGTCATGCATGTTTGAAATTTTATATGGACTAATATTTTTCCTTGATAGAGTATATCATTTCAAACACGTGTGCAAAATTTTATAATTTTTGGAATTTTCTGAAATTCGGTAGAAATGCTGAAAATTAAGACTGATAGCGTATCAGTTGACTGACACGATTGGTTTTAGATTTTGAAACTTTCTTTCAGAAATCCAAATTTCTTTCATTTGATGCCATAGGGTTGGATTGCTTGGGCAATCATTTTGATGGTGTCAAAGGGAGAGAATGGGTGGTTTAAGTTAGAATTTTAACTTGGAATGAATGGTTTAAGGTTTTCTTTCTCACTTAGACCTTGAATGATTAAAAATGGAGAGAAGACATGGATTAAGGGGGAGGTTACCTCTTAGGTTTTAATATGTCTCACATCTTTAATAATGTTTAGTGTTAAGTGGAAACTTAACTTGGATTATGATTAGAATTGAAAATGGAGAGAAGACATGGATTAAGGGGGAGGTTACCTCTTAGGGTTACTATGTCTTATGCTTTTTCAATTGCTATCTATTGCTATTGCTATTGTGGCTGTTATTTATCTCTAAACTTAAACATATTGCCACGCATCAAAAAGGGAGAGATTGTTGAGGCGATCGACCCTTGAATAATTGGAAGATCATGATTTTGATGTGTGTGTGTGAATATGTTTAAGGTTAGAGTGTTATGTTGTATTTGATGTCTGTGATTGAGTTTGCAGGACTTGGAGAATCACACATGGTGGACATATCTGAGGGACGAGAGCCGAGGGAGGAGAGCTCCAAGGGCAAGCCGGGAAGTGGACTTCAAGGGCACACGTTAAGGGTGGCATGGAGGCAAGCCAAGGGAAGGCTTGTGTGCGCATCCGAGGGACGATAGCAAGAGGAAGAGGACTTCAAGAGGCAAGCCAAGGGAGCTGACCTGAAGGCATACGTGAAGGAGAAGGTCCGAAGTGGCTGGAACTAAGCTTGGGACTAAGCTGAGAGGCAGGGCAGTCGACTGCCAAAACTCACAGAGAGTTTTCGGCCTCGGACCAGTCGACTGCCCTTGGGGCAGTTGACTGGTATACCCCGAAAACTAGCCGTTGGCTAGCAATTAATGCTAGACCAGTCGACTGGTGCGGGGCTGGACAGACTGCGAGTTTGTCCTGTTCACCTATAAAAGGAGCACATTTTTGCACGTGAGCGGTACGGTTCCGTACAGTGTCGAAGTGCTGCTCGTCTGAAGAGTGCTTTCTACTTCCTCTCTTGTATTCTACTGTATTCTAAAAAGAGGACGATCACCAGTGTAAAGGTTTCTCCACCTGAAGGACAATTTTTTATAGTGGAACTGGTGTACGGCGTGGATCATTGGATTAGTCACCCATCTGAGTGGATACCAAGTAAACGGTTGGTTGTTAGCATTGTTAATCTTTTCATTTGCATATTATTTCCGCTGCGCTAACAACTTTATAGAGATCAAACCGAAAAAGTGCTATTCACCCCCCCTCTAGCACGCCTAGACGATCCATCAGTTGGTATCAGAGCCGGTTCATTTCGGAAGAACTAATCGTCAACCGGAGCTAGTATAATGGCATTTCAAGAGGGACACTCTACCGCACGACCACCCTTCTTCGACGGGAAACTTCGCTTACTGGAAAGGTAGGATGCAATACTACCTTATGAACGATATTGAAAACTGGATTAGTGTTGCAGATGGCTTCGAGGCACCCGTCGATGAAAGAGGAGAACCAACATCGATGAGATCCTGGTCGAAGGAGATAATGAAGAGGGTGCAATCCAATGCCAAGGCCACCACCACACTGTAGTGCGGGCTCTCAAAGGAGCAACTGAACAAGGTGGGGTGGTTCAAGAGCGCCAAGGAACTGTGGGACAAGTTGGTGGAATTGAACGAAGGGTCAAACGAGTCCAGAAGAGCAAAGAAGGACTTGCTCGTGGCCCAACTCCAATCCTTATCCATGAAGAGCAACGAGACTGTCAGCTAACTACATGGAAGGGTGAAGGAGGTAATCAATGAGCAGTCAACTGATATTTCTGTGGCATTTACCAGTCGACTGCCCCAGGGCTAGTCGACTGGTCCACTCCCACATCTAAGGTTTCTCCTTCCTGAGTGCATTTCTCACAGCACTCAACCCTAGGATTTCTCGAGTACAATTCCCTCAGCACTCGTACCCTCACGACTCAGCTGACTCTTCTTCCAGTAGCCTAGATCTGTTACCTTCGCGCCCTCTTCGTCTTCGGCTCCCGTCCCTCAGATGCGCACACAAGCCCTCGGCTTGCCTCCATGTCATCCTTCACGCATGCCTCGAAGTCTGCATCCCTCGGCTCATCGTTTCTACTTCAGCAACCTCGATCTATTGCCTTCAAGCCCTTTTCGACTTTGACCCTCATCCCTCAAATACGCACATAAGCTCTCGGCTTGCCTCCATGTCATCCTTCATGTACACCTCGAAGTCCGCTTCCCTCTACTCATCGTCCCTGCATATCCATGGCCCCTCGGATGTGCACACAGGCCCACGGCTTGTCTCCATTCCATCCTTCACCATACCCGAAGCCGTCCAACTGAGTCCATGTGTATCTTGCAAGACCTGCACACTCAAATACACATATCAAAACACAAGGGTGAACCTAACTTAAACCCTTTGCCTAAATATCAAAACACATGGTCACTCCGGACCATAGATTGCCCCAACACTACACTAAAGCCAAATGATGAAAAGTCCTAGTTAAAATTTCATCAACAACTGAACTGCATTTGCCAACCACTATAGGAGAAGGTGATGTTTTGATTAAGATGACATTGTTGTTGGAATTGAATACAGGTCCTTTTTCTTTTCATCAACACTCAAAGAAATCACAGTAGAGTCTTGTATCAAAGATTCAACATTGGGATCTATTTGGCCATTTCTTGATATTCGAAATCTAATCAATTGGCGAATCATTTGGGAATTCTCTGTGTGTGAGAAAAAATAGCAATCAATTTGTAAATCGATTTCAGAACTCTCTGTAAGTGAAGCAATACCAGGAATTGATTTGCCGATCAATTCAGAATCAAATCGATTGGTGAATTGATTTGAGAACTCTCTGTTCGCGTTGCTGAATCGATATGCCAAGTGAATAAAATTAGGTTTCATCGAAAATTATTTCCCTCCCACCCAAAAATTTCAACTCCCGCTCTACAATCCTGCCATATTTCCTTTCCTCGATGTCGAATATGCTTCTCTCGTTGCCCTAGCTTTCTCCTAGGTACATAACCTCCTTGCCTCCTTCCCGTCAATCACAATCCTCTGCCCCTACCCTGCCTGCACCTCCTTCTCGTCAGTAACGATCCTCGGCAGCCACCTCCTTCTCTTTATTGACGAACTTCAGCTCTCACCCTGCCTCCGACTCCTTCTAGGTACGCCCCATCTCCCTCCTTCCCAATGTTTTTTATTTAGGTTGCTTATTGAAGTTGGGAGTCTTCCACAGAGGAGGGTTAAGGAAGTTAGGGATCCATCCATTGACCTCTTTTTGTAGGTAAAATCTCTTGCTTAACTTCTAAGCAATGTTAAACTCTTTGCAAGTATAATATTTCTTCCACAGAGGAGGGTTTAGGAATTTTAGGGGGGGTTTTCTCCTTATGATTTCTCCTTATAAAGAAGCAAATTTTGATCACTTGTTTATTTTAAATGATTGCTAACTTGCATCCCTAAGTTGTGAAATGGAAATCGTCATTGGTTTTATAATTGCAATCGATGATGTTGATCGCAATCCCTAATTTTTTAGGAAAAACATCTATAACTTATCGAGGTTGTGCCCTTATGATGTTGTAATTAGGCAAATTTGTCACCTCTAATTAAGATATTGCATCTACACAACTTTTAATGTACATGAATATACATTTCCTTGTTATTATTAGGTATTTTGTTAAAAAATGACAAACAAAAGAATGCGAAAGCTAATCCAAAATAGCCAATGACAATCTAGGAGAGAAGAATCAAGTAATAGAGGAGTTAATGAAGAAAATGAATTACGAGACATAACAACCCATTCACCATTGGAGATACAAAATGATACACAAATTGAGAAGGTTAATGAGCAAGGTGAAAAATGTCTATCTCTATCAACAGTGAAATATTTTGCAACACTAAGTAAAAAATTACATTTTATAGATGAAAACGAGGACATGACTGCAACCCAAGCTCTCCAAAGAAGACGTGGCAAGACTATTATGAGAGATATTCGCACATTACATCCCGATCATATGCTAATAGTGCAATTCAATGAAAGAAGACAACCTCACGGTGATCTACAACCAACGCTTGCAAATGTTATTGGGACTATTGCATGGAATAGACTTGTGTTGCTCCTGAACATTTTTGATTGGAGAAAAATGCCGACAAATCGCTTGAATGATGCATGAAAACTTGTTATTGTAAGTTGGCAAGTGTTTATTTTCAGTTTTGAATATAATGCATGAACATATTTCATTTTATGTTTATTGGCACATTTCTGTATCCCCAATCGCCATAGGAGAGTTATAATGCAAATGATGGGAGCCACATGGAGACGGTGGAGGGCTGAAGTGAAAGCTACATCTTATGATTCAAATATTCCACTAGAAGAGTTTGTTGCAATATGACCCATTCCTTATGAGCTGCCACTTCAAACTTGGAAAGTTTTATGTAACTATTGGAAGTATACTAAGGCACAACTAATATTAATTGTTTTCAACATATGTTTATAGATGTTATAATTTCATTAAAATTTCTTTTGCCAGAAAACTTCAAAAATTAATAGAGAAAATACAAACAAAAAGAAAGGGACCCATGCATAGGGGCACACTAGTATTCAAACATTGGAATATAAGTTTGTAAGAATCAAAGTTATTTTTTTTCTTCCTTAAAATATTTATGCTATTAATATTTGGTGATAAATTCAAATGTTCTATCCTATTAGTCTCAAGAGAATGGTAGAAATTTGAGTCATACGGAGATACAACTATTAATGAGTAGAAGTAGTAGTAAAAAAGGAGGTGATCCTATTAACGATGAGGCAATACACGTTGAGATAATAATATTGCCTCACTTTTTAGGTTGACTTTTAAATATGTTTTTCATTCTATTGATAATTTAATTTTTCTTGTTAGAATTTACTTAAAGAGATTGTGGATCGTCTCCTCCAAGATAAACAGGAAGGAACACAACCAATAGAAGTTCACGAGGAGGCATTTCGGTAACAATTTTTTTACGTGGGTTTTTATAAAGTTGTTACATATGGTTCAATTTTAATTATATTCTTTATATAGTGAGGTTTTTAGATTCGAGCATTCTGGTATGGCTCGATGTTTAGGAGCTGGTGCACTGCCTAGCCATGTGTTCCTAGAATAATGTAAATGGAGCTCAACGTGCTGGCAAGATTATCACACTAATTCAGAATTGACAGACAAATTTAAGGAAATAGGAGAGAAAATTAAAGATATGGAGTTACGAAATGCAC
The DNA here is from genome assembly GCA_024364735.1 of Boesenbergia rotunda. Lineage (NCBI taxonomy): Eukaryota > Viridiplantae > Streptophyta > Magnoliopsida > Zingiberales > Zingiberaceae > Boesenbergia > Boesenbergia rotunda. Next base: position 269,641 of record JAGFNQ010002484.1, read on the forward strand.
AACACAATGTAAATGGAGCTAACGTGCTGGCAAGATTATCATACTAATTCAAAATTGACAGTCAAATTTAAGGAAATAGGAGAAAAAAATTAAAGATATGGAGTTACGAAATGCACAACGCCAAAGGAAAATGGAGCAAATGACAGGACGTATGGAAGAAAATGATCAGTTGCAAACTTTTACATGAGTAATGCTAAGTATGATGTTTGGAAGTGCTGGGGGCTCTCATAGACCCGAATTTTTACCAGCATAGATAATAACACTTCTTACATAAGTAAATTAACTGTTTAAAATTATTTGTATAATTAAATACATGATAACGAATTTATTTATTTATTTATTTTAGATGACAGCTATGCTTGCAAATATTATGCAACAATTGTTGGGATCTATGGGCAAAAAATATTTAAAATTCACAGCGGAAATAAGATCCTTCGAGCGATCCATGCAAAAGAAAACTCACACAAAGTGAATTTACAAATACCCTATCGTATAGGTATACCTTTGGTGCGTGCCCTTCGCTTATCCAACTTATCCGAGGTATGTTGGATCTCTTGCACATTCAAGTGTCCGTGCCTCTATGCATATCCACACAAACACGATCTTTGCCTCGGAGAGGAACCACTTTAATTGTGCTAGCAACTTGAGATGGTTCACAAAGCACAAGAACCTCCACTAGGGAGTTTTGGACAAGGAGGAAGAAAGAAGAGGAAGAGAAGTACTCTCTCTAGCCTTTGACAAGAGGGGGTATTTATACTCATCTAATGAATACCAAGGGACTTTGACCCTTGAGCTCCTCTCATCTTAATGCTAATAAAATCCAATGAATATCAAGCCTTTCGGTATCCTTTGAAACTCTTAATATTCTATTCATGTAATGAATAGAATGCCTCTTAGTCTTCCTCTTAAATAATTTTCATTAAACCATTTAATGAATATTATCCATAATTAAGTGGTTGAGTCTAATCTAGATGAGTCTAACTCAAATTAGACTCAATTACATAATCCAATTGGATTCACTTGAGTCTAACTCAATTAATCCAATTCGAATCAAATCTTAGTCAAACTAAGATCAATTAATCTCCGAAGTATCGTGCCCTTAGTGTGTGACCCAATAGGTTATCGTAACATTGGCAATATGTCTAAACCACTTTAGACACATAAGCAATGAGCGACATCTAACAATGTATCATTGCTACCTAAGTGACGAGAAAGTCGAGATCCGACTTAACCTCCGTGAGTATGACAATGTATGACCTTGTCCTTCTATCCTTGATATCTAGATTGAACAATGAGGCATAGACCATGTCATCCTCAATCAATCTTTATGTTTCTTGATCCCCGAGTAGACTCACTCAAACAAATGAGCTCAATATCTCATATTGACTCATTTGAGCATGACCATGCATTTTAGTAGTCATACTCAATCAAGGGGTCCACAGATATCACTCCCGTCATATGGGAGGGATAGATCCCATCTACATCGCTCACATCCCTCTGCATAATTTATTACATACCCAGTGATCACCTTTATAGTCCACCCTGTTACAGGTGACGTTTGATGATACCAAAGTACATAACTCCTTATGTAGGGAACCGTAGTGACTTCAGGTCTAAGGACTATCCTACTAATAGTCACATGAGAAAGTTTATGACACTCATATGACAATCTATGAAACTTTCTATGGTGGGTCAATTCAGTACACATTCTCTAATGTATACTCATGTGTCAACTTGATATCACATATCCATGACTTGTGAGCTCAAGTCATCAATTGACCTACATGCTAGTCTCCATACATTAATATTGTCCTTGAATATTAATGCTTGACTAGGAATGGTTTAGTATAGTGTTCTCTACATCATCTCACTATCGATTCAACCAATCGATATGATGTAGATAAGAACTTACTACCCAAGGACATTATTATACTTAGTTATTTGACTCAAGTATAAAGTAAGTATAATAACCAAACATGTCTTTATTAATGATAGAATATGATACAAAAAATCTCTAGTCAATCATCATATAATTGGCTCTAGGGCTCCTACTAACAATCTCCCACTAGCACTAGTGCCAATCACTGTAATATTTAATACCCAGTGACCTAGTGTGACCATCATGCTTCTTCTGTGTCAAAGCCTTGGTCAAAGGATCCGCGATGTTAGCATAAGTGGGTACTCTGCATATCCTCACATCTCCTCTATCGATGATCTCTCGAATGAGATGGATGCGTTATAGTATGTGTTTGGTCTGCTGATGAGAGCGATGTTCTTTAGCCTGTGCAATAGCCCCATTATTGTCACAATAGAGGTCTATCAGGTCTGATATGCTAGGAACCACACCAAGCTCTATAATAAATTTCCATATCCAAATAGCCTCTTTTGCTGCATCAGACGCAGCAATATACTCGGCCTCTGTCGTAGAATCTGCGACTGTGTCCTACTTCGAACTCTTCCAGCTCACAGCGCCACTATTCAAGCAAAATATATACCCTGACTACGATCTGAAATCATCCCTGTCAGTTTGGAAGCTTGTGTCACTGTAACCGTTTACAGCTAGTTCCTCATTGCCTCCAAATATCAAGAAATATTCTTTCGTCCTTCGTAAGTACTTAAGAATATTCTTGACAGCTGTCCAGTGACTTTCACCTGGATCTGACTGGTATCTGCTCGTCATGCTCAAAGCATACGAGACATCTGGACGAGTATAAAGCATGACGTACATGATAGATCCTATAGCAGATGCATAAGAAATCTGATCCATGCGGTCTCTCTCCTCCTTAGAAGAGGGACATTGAGTCTTCGAAAGACTCACACCATGTGACATCGGTAGAAATCTCTTCTTGGAATTCTGCATGGCAAAACGATTAAACACCTTGTCAATATATGTACTCTGACTTAAGCCAAGCAATCTCTTATATCTATCTCTATAGATCTTGATGCCTAGGATATAGGTTGCTTCACCTAAGTCTTTCATTGAAAAATAATTCCCTAGTCACGTCTTCACAGACTGTAGTGAAGGGATATTATTTACAATGAGGAGTATGTTATCCATATACAAAATTAGGAAAATAACTGTGCTCCCACTAACTCTCTTGTAGACACAGGGTTCATCTTCATTCTTGATGAAACCAAACGCTTTGATTGCATCATCGAATCGAAGATTCTAGCTTCGAGAAGCTTGCTTTAGCCCATAAATGGACCTTTGTAACTTACATACCTTTCCAGCATGCTCTGGATCTACAAAACCCTCAGGTTGTATCATGTACACATTCTCATGTAGATTCTCATTTAGGAATGCGGTTTTGACATCCATCTGTCAAATCTCATAATCATGGTAAGCTGCAATAGCAAGCATGATCCAAATAGACTTAAGCATCGCAACTGGTGAAAAGGTTTCATCATAGTCGATACCATGAATCTACTTGAAACCTTTAGCTACCAACCACCCTTTATAGGTATGCATAAGACCATCCATGTCAATCTTTCTTTTAAAGACCCACTTACACCCAATGGGTTTAATACCCTCAGGTGGATCAACTAAAGTCCATACTTGCTTAGTGTATATGGATTTCATTTCGGACCTCATGGCCTCTAGCCATTTCTCAGAATCTGGGCTCATCACAGCTTCTTGATAGGATGTAGGCTCGTTTAATTCAACAAGCATAACGTTATCATGGTCAGACAAGATAAATGAATATCTCTCAGGTTGACGACGTATCCTATCAGATCTACGAAGAGGTTAGTCTACTTGAACAGGTTATTGCTCAACAACTTCTTGTGCAACAATCTCATGATCCACAACATCTTGTGGTGTCTGTTCAATGTCCATCAAGACCTCTGTACTATCTGCATCTTGAACTTCTTCAAGATTGATTTTACTCCCACTATTTCTTCTAGAAATAAACTCTCTTTCTAGAAAAATATCATTTCTAGTGACAAACACTTTGCCTAGAGTTGGATTATAGAAGTAATATCTCTTCGTTTCCTTGGGATATCCTATAAAATAGCACATATCAGATTTGGGTCTTAGTTTATCTGAGACTTGACGTCGAACGTAAGCCTCACAACCCCAAATCTTCATAAAAGATATCGTGGGGCTCTTCCCAGTCCATATCGTATATGGTGTTTTTATGACGACCTTTGATGGAGCTCGGTTAAGTATGAAAAGAGTTGTCTCAAGAGCGAATCCCCAGAAGGAAGTAGGTGTTGGTGCAAGTTGCATCGGTGATATCCTCCTGTAAGTGTTTTAATGTTTGATAATACACTTAAGTCAGTGATACATAGAACAAGGGAGGGTGAGCAAAGAAGGAGTAACCTAAGTGGAAGAAAAGTCCTAGTTAACCTAGGCACTAAGACCTGGTGAGTGAAGCTGGGCATCGAAGACCTCCTCGGAAGGTGGGCACTAAGTCCTGATCGAGGATTGGGCACTAAGTCCTAGCAAAGGGCTGGGCACCGAAGACCTGCTCGGAAGGTGGGCACGAAGTCCTGGTCGAGGATTGGGCAAGAAGACTTGGTTGAGGGTTGGGCACCGAAGTCCTGGTCAAGGGCTGGGAAAGAAGACCTGGCCGAGGGTTGGGCACCGAAGTCCTGGACTTAGGGTTTGGGCACGAAGTCTTGGTCCGAGGGACTAAGCAACTTAGATGAGTGATGACTAAGGACAGAACTAGAGACGGGTCAAGGTTCGGATGTCTCGAGATCCGGAAGTATCGAAAGCTAAGCAAAAGCACACCCGAAGGACTGGGTGGCAACCGTCTCCTGAATAGAGTAGGTGAAAGGCGCGTTCTCGGGGGTGGGAACTTGTGTCGGTTTGACCTAGGGTTTCGTGGAAATCCAAAGTCTGAACCAAATCCTTAAGGCTAATATTGTATGTATATTTGCTTTGTATTTGTGTATCTTGAAGGTACCAAGAACCAGAGACAAAACAGGCGAGAGGCTAGAAAGCAGCCAACCCAGGTGCCCCTATTGATGGGGCACCCAGATCAAAGGGTAAAACCCAGTGTTGGGTTGAAAGCCTTGAAGCTAGGCGCCCAGTATGATGGGGGCGCCCAAGACAAAGAGGAAAATGACAGTTTCGTGAAGTAAGCAGAATAGGCTTCCAGATAGGCGCCCGGGATGATACGGGCGCCCAAGGTGAAAGCTGTATTTGCTATTTCAAGGTCGAAACATAGATAAGCCTTCACTCAGGTGCCTGGGAGGTCCGGGGTGCCCTGGTCAGAGGTTTTATCAGCCGCGGTGAGGTCGGCGTGGGGATAAGGTTTGACCAAGTCTGTAGGGGCGCCCCCAACGTATCAAGCGCCCATATGAAGCCTAT
>JAGFNQ010002484.1:275278-288028 GCA_024364735.1 Boesenbergia rotunda
TGATTTATTTAATTTCCATTGAAGATTGTTAAAAAAGATAAAAGAGTTTTCAAAAAATGTGAAAAAGTGACATGCGCTATTCAACCCCCCGCCCCAACCCACCTCTAGTGCTCTATTCGATCCTACAATTAGTATTAGAGTGGAGTCGTTCTAAATTAGTACAATCACATTTCAAACATTTTTCTTGTATGTCTTTTTTCGATTTAACATTTTCAGTTGTTTTTTTTCCTTAAGTCAATATTAGTGCAATAACCTCTTCTAATAAACCTTTTATATTTTTCTTAGTTGCTCTAAATTGCTACAACACCACTAGAGTTGTTCTTTTTTGTTCTTATTTCTATACCCCCGTATTACTAATCCAAGACCAAGTCTTGGCACAGTATTCTCTCATTTTTTTTGTTATGCAAGATTTTATCTTCTAAATGTCCTATTAAGAATACTACAATATTACTCGCCCATCTCTCTTTTCGGGCAAGAACTTTAGCTATTGGAAGAGCTAAATGGAGTACCACCTGAATACCCATGTGGAAATGTGAATAGTAATCTAAACAGATTACAGGGATTTGTAGACCGAATAAACTTGAACTAAATCCAGTTTCTATACCAATCGGTATACTAATCATGGGAATTAGTAGACCGATTAGGGTCTATAAAAAAAGACCTCAATCGAGGCTCAAAATATAAAATTCTTGCAACCAAGTTCGCTTCACTCTGAAATGCTAACAACATGATGACTTGCTACTCTGATGGATACACTTATACACCTAATTTGTTCTGTCGGTATTCGCGTACTTTCTTACTCAAATTTTGAAAAGGAATGATAAACTTGTTACCTTCCTAATTTTTGTAATGACAAACCTAACGATCGAAGGCCTTGGATTAGCAGCCGCTGGGTTGTGAACCAAGTAAAAAAAGAAACTTGTTTTTTGTGTTGTGATTTATTTAATTTCTACTGTTGATCTTTGTAAAAGATAAAAGAGTTTTCGAAAACCATGAAAAAGTGACACACATTATGTAGAATCGATGCACGTGAGAGAGAGGATGAATCACCTGTGTTTTAAAAACTTCGTAGTTTTTTTGAAATGCAAATATGCAGCAGAAAAGACTAAGTAAGAAACACAAAAAGACAAACTTTGTCATTTTATTTGGTTCGGAGTCTTCGATGACTTTTACTGTAAGACTTAGGTCCCTTGGACATTTTCGATGGGTAATCCACTAAAGTTCTCTGCCAATAAACTCCTGGTAGAGTAATCGAGTACAAAGATGAGGAAAGTATAATACCATACACTTTCCTTTTACAAATATATTAAAGGTGTAAAATAAAATAAATTGTTATCAACAAGAAGATGTAGAATTTGATTGAGCACATATGTTGGTGTTGGTCTGCCAGTAGCAGTCGGGCATAGTCGAGTAGTAGTGCGGCAGTAGTGTGAGGATGTAGTAGTAGAAAGAACGTAGGAGTTCGTGTAAGAGTTATTTTGAATATGGTGCTCGAATACTCCTTTTAAAGCTGTTGAAGGTGCCTCCATACTCAACCAAGGCACCTTAAATCTCAAAGTTGATCAGATGCGTGAATTGCACATTTTATCCTCCTGAAGGCACCCTCAATCACATCTGAGGTGTCGCTAGTCTGATCCAAGGTGCCTCCATTAGCTGAAGTTTATCCTTGAACGTTATCTGTGCGGAGGCGCCTTCAACTATCCAAGGCGCCTTTAGTTAATCTAAGGTGCCTCCAGTCCAATCTGAGGCGCCTTGGGTATTGTTCATCGGAGGTTGATTTTTGTATTTTAACCCTGCAAAAATATGTTAGTCTAAAAAAACAAAGTGTAACTTTTAAAACAGAGTTAACATATTTTAAAATAAGATAAAGAAATTATTATTTAGATCCTGTCTTTCCAAGACAAGTATCTAGTCATGATCTCAACTTAAACATCCGAAATGACTCTAAGTTGAACCAGCGCCTACAATACCACAGGGACTCGTCCTCACTGGATCTCTCTTCTCTAGTGCTTACCTTCACTACCATTTGTTGTAGGTGCCGGAAGCATCGATCAACTTTGGTTTGATATTGGCAAAGGGTTCAAAATTAAGTATTCATTGTGATCTAACAAGTTACTCTAAGTGTTCAGGAAAGTTCTATTTGAGCTAGGCACTAAGTCATGGCCGAGGGCTAGGCAACGAAGACCTGACTGAGAATTGAGCACTAAGTCCTAGCCGAGAGTTGGCTAACGAAGATCTAAACAGGGGTTGGGCACTATGACCTTGCCAAGGGTTGGGCACTAAAGTCCTGGTTTGGAGAATCAGGTAGAAGACTTGACTGATCAAGGACAACAGATAGGAGTCGAGACCAGTCGAGGATCAGACATCGCAAGTTCCGGAGTCGGGATCGGAGGTTGAACAAAAGTCCAACCGGGAGTTGGCAACAAGTAAACTTTCCTAAGAGGAGTAGGTGAAGATGCGTTCCCCAAAGAGGAAACAATAGGTGTTGGTCCGACCTAGGGTTTCTGTCGAAACCTAAAAGTCAGGATTATACAACCAAGCTGTCAAACACATGTGCATTCATATATATTCTCTTCTTTATGTTTTCTTCTAACCCTATTTTGAAGCGAATCAAAAGAGAGCTGGAGGCTGGAATTTAGATCCCAGGTGCCCAAGTAACCAAGCGCCCAAAACGCTTCAAGCGCTCGGACTGCTGGGCGCCGAGGAGAATACAGGCTCCTGGGAGGTGCCAAACTTAGCCAGGGACACCTGAGTTTGCAAGCATGGATTGGACAGTCCACGTTGCATCCCAAGCGTCCGGGAGCATATAGGCGCCCGGGAAGGGATAAAGTTTCCAGATCATCTTTCGATGATAAGCTGCCACATCATCACAATTGGGGCACCCGTATGGTCATACAAGTGCTCAAGACCGACCATATAAAGGGTCTCGAGTAGTGCACTCAAGATCAAGTTATCTATCATTCTCCTACTTGTGTGCTACGCCCAAAGCTGCTAAAAGATGCCGAAATGCTACTCCGATGACAACTTGCTTATTCTTCATTCATTTAAGCTGTTGGTATAACTTTTTCTTTACTTTGTACTTAATTCTTGTAATCATTTTGAACTGATAGTAATTCCCCAAAGTAAACAGATAAGGATCGTAAGCCTTCGAGTATGAGCCGCCACAGACCCGAACTAAGTAAAAATAAACCGTGTTAGCACTGTTTGTTTTTCCTTTACTATATTTCTGTTGCATACTCATTATTCTATATCCGAAATTGAAATTTTTGAACAAGTACTATTCATGCCCCTCTATCACTCTCCACGATCCTACAATTGATATTAGAGCGGAGTTGCTCTGAATTGGTGAAAATACCATAAGAGCATATTTTTCATTCATTTTTTCGCTATAAATCAGAATTGGTGTAATTACCCTGACAAATTTGTCATAAATTTTTTAACTATTATTTTATTATTTTTTCTCGAAGTTGGTGCAATACCATTCAAGGTTTTTTCTTTCTTAATTTTTTCCCACACTACTAATCCAAGACTAAGTCTTGGTACTGTTCTTTTTATTTTTGTATTTGTGAGATTTCATCTTCCTTATGACCCAGCAAGTATGGTATAGTATTGCCCACCCGCCTCTTTTATCCGGCAAGGATTTTGGTTACTCGAAAAGTCGAATGGAGGTCCACCTGAAAACTCAGGTGGATATGTGGATTAACATTCGAAGAAGCCTCGAGTTACCACATGATGGAGAAGGAGAACTCATGGGATACGAGAATTGGGATGAACCAACAAAGAGGAAGATCAAGGCTGACACTAAAGCCACTCGAACTCTCCAATACGGCCTCACTAAAGAATAACTGAACTAGGTCGGACCCTTCAACTGTGTGAAGGATCTCTGTCAAAAATTGATCAAGCTTCACGAAGGAACATCCAACACTAAGGTATCAAGACGTGATTTGATTTTAAATAAATTGTATAATGTTAAAATGCAGAAAAGTGAGTTGGTAAGTCAACTATACACTCAGATCCAACATATAGTCAATGGACTGCACGAGACATTATACGATATACACTACAAGTCTTTCCTAGGAATACCTTATGGGAATCTATGGTAGATTCCTATAAGGTCTCCAAGGATCTTTCAATTATTAGATTAGATGAATTATTTTTTGAATTTTAGTTACATGAATAGACTAATGCATGGTCATCCGAATTACTTTGCTTGCAGGAACAGTCAAGATTAAGGAGCTAAAGTATAAGTCCCGAATCTCGTCTGAACCTGGAGATGAGTCAGATTCAGAAGATGATGATGAGATAACCTCCAAACTAGTCAACCTAGATTGGAAAATACTAAAGAAAAAGAGGATGATCCAATCAAAGGCCTTGAAAGCAACATAGTCCGAGTCATCAGAACAGTCTGACAAAGAAGAACAAACTCAACTGAGCCTTTTTGTACTACTAGTACAAGTTCACCTTACTGAGACGGAATCTGTTGACACTGAGACAGAGTCCGAGTCAAAACTTGAGCCAGAATGAAGTCATGGATCTCTATCCATTTCTAAAGGACGAAAATTCACTATAAGTGGTTATTCAGAAGATGAACTACATAATCCTATATCTTACCTATCTCCTAAGTTGGCTAAGTCCAACATCCAGGTCAAGTCCACTCAAAAGGAGGTAAAGCCCTTAAGGAGGAGACTAACCCTAGTCCCTTGACTGAGACTGTTCAAGGTGAAACCTGAACTCAAGTTCAGCAACTTGAGAAAGAGAATTCTACCTTAAAAACTCAAGTCAAGGAACTAAGGGAATCTTTGGAATGGTTTACTTTGGGTTTCAAGAATCTTGACATGATTCTTGAAAAACAAAAGGTTGTACAACCAATCCAGACTTGGATACAAAGCCAACTCGTGTTTTAAGTCGTACATTTCTCTTGTGAACCGCAATAACACCCGAGTCCAGACATGGGTTGTAGCGGCCCCGCCTCTATGGTCCCTGCAGGCAACCCTCTAGGCCGGCGACCCTACGGTCTTCCCACCCCTGGCAATGGGTTTTTGCCTTCCCCAGGATTCGAACCCTTGACCTCCAGGACAAGTACAATAGTTCCTGAATCCTGGTACCAAGTGAGTTGTAGCTCACTTGGTACCAAGATTCAGGAACTATTGTACTTGTCCTGCAAGTCAAGGGTTCGAATCCTGGGGAAGGCAAAAACCCACTGCCAGGGGTGGGAAGACCGTAGGGTCGCCGGCCTAGAGGGTTGCCTGCAGGGACCATAGAGGCGGGCCGCTACATAAAAAGGCGCCTTTTATTGTAACGACCCGACCCCTTGGCCCCTTGGGCGGCCCAACTGGCGGCCCACTTGGCGGCCCTCGGCCCCTTGGGCGGCCAAATCCTATTTGGCGGCCAAATCCTATTTGGCGGCCCCTTTGGCGACCTCTTGGGCGGTCGTTACTCACTAGTACTTCCCACCCCTGGCTAGTGGATTTTTGCCTTCCTCAGGATTCGAACTCTAGACCTCCAGGCTAAGTACTAAAGTTTATGAATCCTGATACTAATTGAGCTAAAATCGGACAGCACCTCCCCTGTCCGGCGGACAATTACACATACATGCATCACATAAAATCACAACCACGCAGTTTAATTGGGCCTCAGGCCTCAAATGAAAACAGAACATAGCATAAAACCGAATAAACCATACTTGATTGCGGACCGGTCCGACTTACGAAAAACACAAAGCATCAAGGTCTCACAAACGTACAACTATACTGTCGTATAGTATGACCAAATCCAACTCAAAAGCAACAGCAGAAGAAAATAATAGAAAATACTAGCGACACACTAAACGATAAATCCCGAAGACATCTCGACAAGTACGCGAACTGGGACAGGCTGTCGGGCACGCTCCAGTTAATCATCCTGAAATAAAAACAAGGAGTTAACGGTATGAGTAATAAAACTCAGCGAATATCTCATCATATATATACAAGATATTCTAAGATAGCAACAGGGTAATAGACTACCGCAATAACACGTGCATAGGCAGGAATAAGAACAACTGCAAGAGCAGAATAATAACTACCATACCAAAGTAGCAGAGTCGCCCAAACCAGACATAAGGGTCTCATGTAAGTGCATGTCAAATATATACAACATCAAGTATAAACAAGCACAAGTAATGACAAAATAAACGAACACACAAAATGCAATGACATGGTTTGGTCACCCCTGTCGTCGGTCAGACATCGTCACCTATGTACGGGAGGAAGCTGAGCGGAGGCCACCCTCCGACATAGGGCTGTGACTGCCGTCCATACTCTACCATCACTACTCCTGAGCGATCGAGTAGACGGAATGCTGCCGGTGTAACACCCCTACTCTAAGGCCTATCCTAGCGATGTCTCTATCAGCCTAAGGCCATCTGTGGAGGACATCTCTGTCTGAGTGTTACCCCTACCCCATGTATATAATGAGGGAGAGATATCTCCCTCTCATCTCCTGGTATCTGGACAACGCAAGGAGGGACATCTGCCTGCTACCCCGCTCCGATTCACTAACCCATGAGTGCATGAGCGGAGCAGCACAGAGCACACTACCCAATACTCCGTCAACCACTAACCCATGAGTGGTCGTCTGGGTAGGTCAGTATGACTGTCGACCTAGCTCACCCAAAAGGGGCCCCTGCTCGACAGTGATGCACAGTGCACGATGATGCATAACTCTGGTCAAATAGCATCCACTATCTAGTCCACCTATATCGACATGATATGCAGGTTCGTGGATAATGCACCATAACCTAAGTCCTAAAGGTATAGGTATCACAAGTCAATTGTGGCACAAACAACATCAACAAAACAAACATAAGAGTCATGCCACAATTTATTACGCTATTGCTAAACAAGCCTATCAAGTATATATATATATATGTGACAATTCTAAAAGAAGAGTCAGAGATACCCACCTCCAATGTAGCAATCCGGAAGTGAAGAGAACCCCGTCTAAAATAATATTCGCGTCGCGTGATCTAAGTCAATGCCCTGCATTCAAAAACATATTTCGCTTAGATAATTGATAATTTACTAAATGACTTAACCCAACCAACCAAGGTTGGGTTTAGTTTAGGTCTGACCTAAACCTCAACCAATCAACTTAACCTAATCAGTTACAACAATTAACCCCAACCGAACCCCATCAAAATTGCTCCACCAGATCACTCACGCACACCCCACAGAAACAGAGGGAATTCACCACAACTAGAACCCAAAGAACACATTCAACAATCAAACTCAGATCAACCACAACCAAGTCCTACATTCAGATCCCTGATCCCCTCACGCAAGCTCTCGGCAGCCTCCAGATCAACAACCGAAATTCATAGAATAACAACAAACAGCGACTTCCAATTCCATAGCCGAAGCTTCAAGGTCTTACCTACTAATACTTACCTGCGTGGATCATTCCCTACAACCCAACCACAGAACACACATAACCCTCCAAATCGCAAGGGAACAAAGGTGCGCGGCTAAATACAGGGATGAGCCTCAAGACCATCCGAAGGAATCCAACACCTAACAGAAGGGATCACATCTTACCTCAAAAGTTTCCAGCGTCCCCTTGCTCTAACTCTGTCGATCCAGCCACAATCAGCCAAGAACTCCCTCCACGTGATGACGGAGAAGAAAAAGATGCTTGGGCTGCGATCTAGGGCACGCAAAGGCGAAGGGCTTGGCTGCGTTCTAGGGCACGCAGAGCAAAGGGCTTGGCTGCGATCCAGACACGCGAGGGCGAAGAAGACTCCGCTTGGCTACGCTAGGGTTCGCCAGAAATAGGAGCGGCTGTTTTGGTCGGGAATTAAGGAATTCGGGAAGAAAAAGGAAATGTAATAATGGTTGGTTCTTTTACAATTTACCCCTCTGGTTTTGGCTTATCCGACATAGGCCCTTAGGTTTAGAAACTTTGCATTCTAGTCCCTCTATTTTCAGTATTTTAACATGGGTCCCAAAGACAAGCTTGACTAATTAAGCTAGACCAAATCACTATTTGATCCCCAAGGATCATATCCATTACCTAGATAGACCTTATCAAGGTTATAATCCAGGGGCAGCCAATAGAAAGACCATTTTTATTATTTGATGATCTTTGCATGATTGCCTAATTGTTTGTTTATTTATTTATTTTTTGCAAATTGTCATGCTTAGAATAGAAATAGTTAGTTAAGGATTTAGACTTAATTAAAACTTACGCAACCTAGTACTAGGGTGGGGTGATATGATAGTACGTTAGGGAAGCTTGTCTAAGATGTCAGGTAAGGTATGGAGTACCCTATTTGGTCTACATAGTCCAGTAGAACTAGCCGAAGCTATCTCACCACATCCTATACTAGTTGTTGAGGCAATCGGCCCAAGGATGATCGGGAAGATAGATTAGCGACGGATTTTGACCATGTCCGTCGCTACTCCGAATGATTTGCGACGGATCTTTGACCATCCGTCGCTACTATTTCCCCGACCATGTCACCCCGTTTTCTCGGTGTTTGCGACGGAGTTATATGTCCGTCGCTAAGGTAGCGACGGAGAGGAAAAATGGTCGTCGCTAAGTTAACGACGGAGTGAATATATCCGTCGCTACTATAGCTCTGCAACGGGATTTCAGCCGACGGCGCTAACTCCATTGCTAATCCGTCTCTATTAGTGTTTAGCGACGGAATAGCGACGGAATCCGTCTGTCGCTATTACCGGTTATTTTTGTAGTGGTGTGCCAATATGTTTAAGGTTAGGGTGTTATCTTATTATTTGATATGTGTGATTGAGTTTGCTGGACTTGGAGAATTACACATGGAGGACATATCCGAGGGACGAGAGCCGAGGGAGGAGGACTCCAAGGGAAAACCGGGAAGTGGACTTCAAGGGCACACGTGAAGGGTGGCATGGAGGCAAGCCAAGGGAAGGCTTGTGTGCGCATCCGAGGGATGATAGCCGGAGGAAGAAGACTTCAAGGGGCAAGCCAAGGGAGTATACTTGAAGGCACACGTGAAGGAGAGTGTTCGGAGTGAGAGTGAGTGAGTGTAGAGGCTGGGCAGTCGACTGGTAGAAAGGCAGTCGACTGCCAAAACTCACAGAACATTTCTCACTCTAGACCAGTCGACTGCTCCAGGAGCAGTCGACTGGTATCCCCGAAAACTAGTCGTTGGCTAGCATTTAAGGCTAGACCAGTCGACTGCCAAAGGGGCAGTCAATTGGTGTCAGACTGGACAACTCGAGGAGTTGTTCTTTACTCTTTTATAAAGGGGACTTTTTTACACGAGGAAGGTACGGTTTCTTACTGTACCAAAGTACTGCTAGTGCCCCAATTGATCATCTCTTCCTCTAGTTTTTATTTCGATCTTGTAAAGAGGAAGAAGACAATTTTGTAAAGGTTTTCTCCACCTTGAAGGAGGCTTTTCATAGTGGAGGTGGTGTACTCGTGCGGATCCTTGGATTAGTCACCTTTCGGGGTGGATACTAAGTAAAATCTTCTTGTTAGCATTGAATCTCTTGTTTTCATTATATTTTTGTATTGTGCTAACCCTCTTGTAGAGAGAATTCGACAAAAAGTGCTATTCACCACCCCCCCTCTAGCAACGCAAACGATCTTACACTAGTTACACTAGGATTTCTCAAATGGTAAAGTAAAAGTATAATTTTTTTAAAAGGCTTTGACTAGAAAGTGATCGTTATTACGATACCCAAGAAGGACTCTGTACCTCACCATAGTCTGGAAGTTGATTATTAAAATGTACTTTTAATTTACTAGTTGTTAAACCTGAATCTAACTCAAGGCTCAATCAAATCTTAAAATTCAAACCTAAATTTAATGATAAAATTGACAACATCTCATAAAATAAATAAGATTCTCTGTTTTAAAATTTAGAAATGGGTGAGCTTAAAATTTAGTCTAAAACCAACCAACCCCAACTCAATCTTAATTAATTTCACTTAATTAAATTCAAATTAATCCAACTTAACTAAACTCAAATTAACTCAAACTTAATTAAATTCAAATTAATCAAACTTAATTAAATTCAAAATAACTCAAACATAATTAAAAAATTAATCCAGCTTAATTAAATTCAAATTCATCCATCTTAATTAAATTGAAATTAATCCAACATAATTAATTTAACTTTAATCAATTCACCTTAATTAATTTAACCTTAATTAATTCATCGTAATTGATTTAACCTTAACTAATTCACCTTAATTAATTCAACTTAATAAATTAATCTTAATCAACTAAACCTTATTTAACCTTAATCATCTTAACCTTATCAACTTAAACCTAATTATCAACTTAAATTTAATTTTTAACTTCAATCAAGTTAAGGGTTAGAGGTCTGCTTAAGGAAAATAGATGACTTATGTTGAACTACTACATTCAAAATTAATTTTTACTTTGAAAATCATGCATAAACTTTAAGGGATACTCATTTTTTTTATAATTAGAATTGTTCGTTTGAATTCTTAGAATGTTGAAAAATATTATTATCTGTTCAATTCCATTTTTTTTTTTTGCTTGGAAAGTACTTAGAAATTTCTTTTGAAATTTTTGAAACTAGAAACTTTTTCAAAGTTACTTGAAATTTTTTTTGGGCAAATTTTTTTATGGGAAATTTATTTTTGAAAATTTTACTTGGAAATTTTTTAAAATAAAATTAGAAATTTTCTTTACTTATTTTGAAAATTGTTACTTTCAATAAATTTCATTTTTTTTTGAAAAGCTTGGTTTTCAAAAGTGTAACTTGAAAACTTTGTATAAAAAAAAATCAATTCATCCTTGTTACTTAGAAATTTTATTACTTAAATTTTTTTTCGAAAAAGCAAGTTTTAGTTCAAAAACTAAATTAAATTGGAAAGTGTTTTTACAAATGTTTATGATCACAATTTACCTTGCAAATTCTTTTAAATGATCATGACTACTTAGAATATTCTTTCTCAAAAAGTAATTTATCATGACTTTACTTAAAAATTCTATTGAAAAATACATTATTTTTTTTTGGATTTTTTTTTTGGAAAAATCACTCTTTTGACTCAAGTGTTTCTTTTAGATATATTTAGGAAGAAAAAAGTTAAAGTTTTCAAAATAAGAGTTTTTAAAATTTATTTTCTGAGAAATTATACATGCTTTCAAAATCTTAAGAGGGAGAATTTTAATAAGGGGAGTATGTTTGAAAAAATCCTTACTTTGAAAATTACATTTTATTTAGATTTTTTTATTTTACATAAAAATATTTCTTTGAAAATTACATTTTACTTAGAAATTTTATCTTGAAAAAGATTGTAATTAGATTTTTTTATCTATCTTTTATTTAATTTTTGAAAACTTACTTTGTTTTCACTTAAAAAAACGTTTCAAATAGTTACTTTGTTCCTACATAGAAAATTTTGTAAAAGCTACTTTGTTTGCACTTATTTTTTTATTTTTTTTTTGCAAAAGCTACTTCGTTTTCACATTTTTTTTAATGCAAAAGCTTATTTCTTTCCCCCCTTAGAAAATTTTTGCAAAAGACATTTTTTTTTCAAATTTTTGCAGAAACTATTCTTTTACTTACAATTCTTGTAAAAGCAATTTGGGCTCTAATACATAACATTTTCTTGTGATTTAAGCATTTTAAAAATTTTATTTTTGAAAATTATTTTAACAATTAGAAATTCTATTTCTACCCTAAGTTGTTTTTTGATATATGTTAAAGGGAGAGAGAAAGGTCAAAGTCAGATTTTCTAAAACTAGTGCAAGATTCCAAAATAATAGGAGAGAATCTTAATTTGAGGGAGAGTTTTTTTTCGAAAATTGTCGAAAAACTTTTCAAGAAAACAAATGTTTTGAAAATCTTGTTTAAGCTTATCTGTTTTACTTATCTTTTACTTAATTTTGAATTATATTGTCATAAATCAAAAAGGGAGAGATTGTCAGTACCGGAAGCACCGATCGATCTTTATTTTGATATTGGCAAAGAGTTCAAAGTTAAATGTTCATTGTGATCTAACAAGTTACTCTAAGTGCGCATGAAAGTCCTAGTTGAGCTAGGCACTAAGTCTTAGCTAAGAGTTGGGCAGCGAAGACTTGACCGAGGGTTGGACACTATGTCCTAGCCGAGGGCTGGACAACGAAGACCTGATCAAAGCTTTGGCACTAAGACCTGGCCGAGGGCTGAGTCTTGATCTAGAAGATCGGGTAGAAGACTTGGTTGATCGAGGACAATGGACAAGAGTCGAGACCGGTCAAGTATCAGAAGTCGCAAGTTTCAGAGTCAAGATCGGAGGCTGAGAAAAAATCTAACTGGGGGTTGGCAACATGTAAACTCTCCTGAGAGGAGTAGGTGAGGGCACATTCACCAAAGAGGGAACAATAGGCATTGGTCCGACTTAGGATTTCAATCGAAACCTAAAAATCAGGATCAGATAGCCTGAGCTATCAAGCACATGTGCATTCATATATATTCTCTTGATTATGTTTTCTTCCAACCCCATTTTGCAACGAATTAAAAGAAATCTGAAGGCTGGAATTTGGATCCCAGGCTCCTATATGGAGTCCAGGTGCCCAAGTGATCAGGCACCCGTAAAGCTCCAGGTGCCCAAACTCCCCAGTGCCCGGGAGAATACAAGTTCCCGGGAGGTGCCGAACTTAACCAGGGACAGCTAAGTTGGCATGTGTAGATTGAACGATACACGTAGCATCCCAGGCGCCCAAGAGCATACAAGCGCTCGGGAAGGGATAAAGTTTCTGGATCAA
>JAGFNQ010002485.1:0-40055 GCA_024364735.1 Boesenbergia rotunda
TTCAAAGTGCAATATGGGTTGAAGATTATAAAAGTCAACACATTGTCGGATTGTTGGACAGTGCTCATAGATAAAAGTCGGGTCTATAGATCGACACGGCATGAGGTTAAACTTGTGCCATTGGAAATTGAGAGCAAGACCGACACTCTGAAATCGAGATGTGGGGGAGGTGGAGACCTTGAAGAAGTAGTCTTCCCCTCAACTACCCTCCGCTACCTCCTTTCCCTTAGATGACTTTCTAATAGGATTTGAATTGATCATGACACATAGAGTGAATCACACAAGAGTTGATCATCAGATGAGACCCAATCAAAAGATAGACATAAAAGTTTGGTCATAAGATGAAAAGAGGATCACGGCACAGACACAAGGAACAAGAGATCACAGCAAGAACAAGAACAAAAATACGATTAGCTTCACAAATATATATTTCATGATCTCTTGGAAACGGGAAATGAAGCCAAACACTTACTTTGGTGCCATTGAAATTGTTTGATGGGATTGGAAGACTCGCGACAGAGAAGAACGCGCGTGAAGGTAGAGCCTTCAAGCCGGAGAAAACCGCCCGCAGAGGAGGTCGCACGAGCGTGAAGGAAGACGCAGAGACTTTTCTCGCTCGTTCGCACAGGGTGTTTCGGCGCTAGGGTTCGGGAAAACGAAGATTTGGAGAGTTAATCGGTTGGTGGATCGGTCCACCAACCAAAATTTAATGCAATTGATCGGATCACCGTTCGATCAGATCGCGTCCAAACCGATCAGATGCGATCCTGATCGGACTGGCGTGGTCCTGATCGGTCTGATGACCGATCAGACGCGCTCCTGATCGGTCGGGTGACCGATCAGGATTTGATCAGTAGGGTCCGACGAGAAAACTCTGAGCTCCCTGATCGGTCTGTGGACCGATCCCCACAGGGTGCCAGATCGGTCCGGAGACCGATCCGGGCTTGCGTAGAATACTTGGTCAGATTCTGGGAGGTCACGGCTTGCTTCGCAGATCGGTCTGTGGACCGAACACCACGGGAAGGGTTCAGATCTGTCCAGGGACCGATCAGCCCGATTCCTGATCGGTCCGGTGACCGATCAGGGTTCCTGATACGACCTGGAATGTTCAGTTTCAGAATTTCTGAAATTTCCAAATGATATTTGATGGATTTTGTCTAGTTTGGACAGGTACTTATGACTAAAATAGATTCTTGAACAAGAATCTAAAGTTCTTATAGGTTCATCAAGCACTTTGACCCATCTAAATGGAATCAAACTCAACCATCAATCAATCAAGCAACTTCAAACAAGTTCTTACTCCATCTTCAAGTGTCCAATCAAGTTGCCTTGATTGGAATGTCCAAGTATGATCATGGAGCCATATACACATATGTTATGCAATGGTTTTCCCCATACTTGGTCACCACCGTGATTATTATCTCGTCGACTTAATTTCTCAATTGATGCAATGACATTTCGAGAAATTGAGTTGAACCTAACATCTCACCCCATATCTAGCAAACAAAAACATTTTGGTAACCCTTATAGTTTGTGTGAGATGTTCCCAAAGTTACCCAATTGTTCCCTAACAATTTGAAATAATCATGAAGGGTTTTGACCATAATTTGAACATCATGAAGCCCGACACATTCCCAATTCCCGTCTAAGGAAACTAAATTCACTCTCGGGAAGTGGTTTAGTGAAAATGTCAGCTAGGTTTGACTTTGACTCTACATGTGAGAGTATGATGTTCCCCTTAGCTACATGATCTCTAATGAAGTGGTGTCTTACCTCAATATGTTTTGTCCTCGAATGATGGACCGGATTCTTGGTTAAGTTAATTGTGCTAATGTTATCACATAACACTTGCTCACCCTTGTAACCCAATCCATAGTCCTCTAAGGTGTGGATCATCCATAACAATTGTGATATATACTCTCCCATGGCGATATATTCTGCCTCGGTAGTGGAAAGAGCAACACAATGTTGCTTCCGACTCGACCAACTTACTAAAGACGATCCTAGGAATTGGCAGCCCCCACTAGTGCTTTTCCGATCCAACTTACATCCAGCGTAGTCGGAATCCGTATAGCCCATCAAATCAAAAGATTCGGTATGGGGATACCAAAGACCTACACCAATTGTGCCCTTGAGATATCTCAAAATTCGCTTAACAGCAATTAGGTGAGATTCCTTGGCACAGACTTGATACCTAGCGCACATACCTACAGCAAATAGTATATCTGGTCGACTAGCTGTAAGGTATAGAAAACTACCTATCATGCTTCGATACTGAGTTAGATCAACAGGTTTACCACTCTCATCATTGTCCAATCTTGTGTTTGTAGCCATGGGAGTGGTTACCTCTTTTGAATCACTCATATTGAATTTTCGAAGCATTTCATGTGTGTACTTTGATTGGTGCACATGGATACCATCGCGAGTTTGCTTGATTTCAAGTCCGAGGAAGAAAGTCAACTCTCCCACTAGACTCATTTCAAACTCACTCTCCATGTGTCCGATAAATTCACGTAAATAGCCCTTGTTGTTTGAGCCACAAATTATGTCATCGACATATACTTGGGCTACAAATATATTGTCACCATCTCTTCGTAGAAATAGTGTGGGGTCTATTTGACCTCTAACGAAACCCTTTCCAATCAAGAATGCCGACAACCGCTCATACCAAGCCCGGGGTGCTTGTTTAAGACCATAGAGTGCCTTCTTGAGCTTGTACACATGGTTTGGATATTCGGTACTCTCAAACCCTGGAGGTTGTTCGACATAGACTTCTTCCCTAATTAAACCATTTAGGAATGCCGATTTGACGTCCATTTGAAATAGTTTGAAGCCTCGATGTGCTGCAAATGCAAGCATCAATCGGATGGACTCTAATCGTGCCACGGGAGCATAAGTCTCATCATAATCAAGACCTTCAACTTGACTGTAGCCCTTGGCTACCAAGCGTGCCTTGTTTCTAATGATTTCTCCCTTGTGGTTTAATTTGTTCTTGAAGACCCATTTAGTTCCAATAATAGTGGTCTTCTTGGGCCTAGGGACTAAATCCCAAACTTGACTCCTCTCAAACTGACCTAGTTCATCTTGCATTGCAATAATCCAATCGGGATCATTCAATGCTTCATCAATTTTCCTAGGTTCAATTTTGGAAATTAGAGCAACTTCATTAGCCTCATTCCTGAAGAATGATCTAGTCCTAACCCCTTGATGGATGTCTCCAACGATTTGGTCATGGGGATGACTAGAGGCTAGTCTCGTTTGCCGTGGTGTTGGTGGTACTTCTTGAACGAGTTCACTAGACACAAGTTCAGCCTCAGGATCCGGCTGATCAACGAGTTGTCTAGGCTCATCGTCATCAGACTCATCACCATTAACAATACTCGGATTTTCATTCAAACTAAGTCTCCTTAGTTCGATTTGAACTCCTTCTACATTATCTGACTGGTCAATTGGTTTTGGAACTTCCTGAAAAACCACATCAGAAGACTCCTCAACTAGTCTAGTTCTCTTGTTGTAGACTCGGTAAGCTTTACTAACGAGGGAGTACCCGACTAGTATCCCTTCATCATCTTTTGCCGTGAAATTTCCAAGGTGATCCCTGGTGTTTAGGATGAACACCTTACAACCAAACACCCTAAGATGTTTAACCGTAGGTGGTTTCCCAAACCAAAGTTCATGGGGAGTCTTTTCTAAAAACCTATGAATGAGAACTCGGTTTTGCACATAGCAAGCTGTATTAACAGCTTCAGCCCATAAGTAACTCGGGAGTGAGTACTCATTAAGCATGCTTCGTGCAGCCTCTTGAAGTGCACGGTTCTTCCTCTCTACAACACCATTTTGTTGTGGTGTTCTAGGAGTAGAGAACTCATGTCTATAACCCTTATCTTGACAAAATTCTAGAAACCTTTGGTTTTGAAATTCACCTCCATGATCACTTCTTATTGTCTTAATTGTTGATGATTTCTCATTTTCAACCCTTCTACAAAAAGAAATGAAAACATCTAAGGTTTGATCCTTATGTTTTAAAAAGAAAGTCCAAGTATATCTAGTGAAGTCATCAATGATAACAAAGCAATATCTACTTCCATTCAATGATATGATAGTGCTACAATCAAATAGATCCATGTGAAGTAAATCTAAAGCATTGGAAGTACTTACAGTGTTTTTACCTTTGTGTGCAGATTTTGTTTGCTTACCCATTTGACATGCATCACATAATTTATCTTTTCCATACTTGATGCTTGGTAAGCCTCGCACTAGTCCCTTGTTGGCCAACTTCCGGATGTTCTTCATGTTCACATGTGCTAGCCTCCGGTGCCAAAGTGTGGACTCTTCTTGTTTTGACATGAAACACTTAGCAAGAGCATTAGTAGCACTTTTAAATGAAACTTGATAAATATTGTCTACTCTTGCTCCTACTAGTACCGTGTCCAAGGTGTCATTTTGTCTAACTAGACATTGACTTGGTTGGAAATCAATTGTGTAACCCGTGTCACACAATTGACTGACACTTAGGAGATTAAACTTCATCCCCTTGACTAGAAGGACATTTGAGATTCTAAGACATCCGGATATTTGAATGTCTCCTATTCCTATGACCCTAAGGCTACCATTGTTATCAAATGATACATTACCTCTACTCTTCTTGTGAAATGTGGTAAACAATGATCTATCCCCGGTCATATGTTTGGAGCATCCACTATCAACGAACCAAGTTGATAGATGCTCCCCCTCAATCACAACCTACACAATTCGAAAAATAGAAGTCTTAGGTACCCAAACCTTGGGACCTAATGCATCAACTAAACATGACTTAGGCACCCATGCCTTGACAACTTTCTTTTGAGTCTTGGGTGTCCTAGATTGTCTCATGTCAGTCCTAGACATGAGAGATACAAAAGAGGGTTCCTTAGGGCGGTAACCAATACCGGCCTTATTGTAGACCGCTCTTTGGGCATTTAATATCATATCTAAGGTCTTAGAGCTATTTGAGAATTTCCCAAGAATATTCTTGAGCTTCTCAACTTCACTCTTCAAGGACTGGTTTTCCTCTACTAACCCATTATCATGCATATCACTGATTTCCTCAACCTTAGAGGATTTCAGGCTTACAATCTCATGTTTCAAAGCTTTAATTTCATCTTCTAGTAATTCAACATGCAAGTCATCAATGTTATCATCCCTAGAAGCTTTCAATTGATCAATTTCTAATTGCAATGCTTTAACTTTGTTTTTGGATTTCTTAAGCATACTAGTTAAACATGCAATTGCTCTATCTTCTTCTTCTTGGATTTCTCTTCTTTTCTTTTAGGTTTCTCCTCCTTTTTAAGCTTCGGACATTCATTCTTGAAGTGTCCACTCCTACCACACTCAAAGCAAGATGCATTATTCTTATCAATTTTGGATTCACTAGTATTACCTCTCCTCTTGAAACGTCAATCTCTTCGCATCATCCTTCGCACGAAGTTCGCTATTTCGGATGAAGAGGAGCCACTGCCATCTTCCTCTGAGTTTGACTCGGATTCGGAGGAGGATGAAGATGATGAGATCTCTTTCTCCTTCTTCTTCTCCTTCTTCTTCTTAGTGGTCCGGTCCCCTGCAACTAAGGCAATCCCCTTCTCCTTGGGGCCTTTGTTAGCCATTTCATGCAATTCCATCTCACAAAATAAGACATCTAATTTTACAATAGATAAATCCTTGGATACTTTGTAGGCATCCACCATGGATGACCACAAAGCATTCCTTGGAAATGCTTTCAAAACATACCTCACAAGGTCGCGATTCTCGACCTTTTCATCAATTGAATGAAGTCCATTAAGAACTTCCTTGAACCGGCTATGGAGCTCACTTACCGACTCATTCTCCTTCATGGAGAGATTTTGAAGTTGATTGAGGAACAAGTCCCTCTTTGCAATCCTCGAGTCCCGGGTGCCTTCATGGAGCTCTATGAGTTTATTCCACAAGTCTTTTGCACTCGTGAAGGGACCAACCTTGATGAGTTGGTCTTTGTTCATGCCACATTGTAGAGTGACAACCGCCTTAGCGTTGGCTTCACTCTTCCTTGTTTGTTCGGCAGTCCACCGAGATGATTCGAGTTCCTTGCCTTCATCATCCTTAGGAGGGATGAATCCTTCCTTCACCGCGAACCACGTATGGATATCCATCTTCAAATAATATTCCATCTTTGATCTCCAATATTGGAAGTCGGCGCCATCAAAGAATGGAGGTCGGGTGGTGGAGAAGCCTTCTCTCAAAGCCATCTTGTTGAGAACTCTCGGTTGTTAAGCCGTAAACAGAGCACCTTGCTCCGATAGCACTTGTTGGGAACGAGATGGCTATAGAGGGGGGGGGGTGAATATAGACAATCGCTTGCCCCTTGAAAACTTATCACGATTTCTGCAACTCAAATATCAGTAGCACAGCGGAAAGAATGGAAAACAGAGTATGCAGAAAAACAAATGAGAGCAAAGCACACACAACTAGCAAGATCGCTAACAAGGAGGGTTTACAAGGTTCGGGGATAACTTGCCCCTACTCCTTGGCGTGCCCTTGAGGTGGGCGATCCCTTGATCGTCAGCAGATCAAGCCCCGGTTAACACCGGATATGAAGCAACCTCCTTCTCGGTGGAGAAACCTCTCCACAGTGTGTTTCAAACAATGATATATAATGAGCACAATGAAACAACAACAAGAAAGATCTTACTCAAACACTTAGCAAGGATTAAACACAGCAAGCTTCCCGAGCTCCACCCAGTGGCGATCTCACGCAGACCCCTGTCTGCTTCGTGTCTTCCCACTGTCGGACTCCCAACTTCTTGTTTTCTCCTTCAAGCGCTCAAGTATGATGAATGCTTCTCAATAGCTTGCTTAGAATGGATGAAGAACTCAAGAACAGCAAGCTTCTCGTAGCAGAACGCAAGAACACACAGGTTTTCAAAACTGAATCTGATACTGAACTCAACTCTCGCGTTCCTTTTGTTTCTCCGCCAAGCGACAGGTGACACCATCTCTGTAGCTCCCAGCTACTCCTCTGCCAATGCCAGCCTCTACTGAGCTATCTCTGGACTCATTGAGCTCCTCAGTCGAGCTCCAGTCTTAGCTCCAGTCCGCAGCTCGCCGTTGCAACCTGAGATGGGAAAAGGGACAAACCTGCTCCAAGGAAAGCACTCTTTGACTTCTCCTTGAGTGTTTGAATCCTCCCCTGTCACCTGAAACTCAATCAGAGCATTAGAGCAGAAGATCACGCAGCATATCACATATCAGAAAACATACATCAGCAAATCCGATACGATCAGACACTCTGACCGCGTCTGACAGTGAAATTTGAATTAAAGTGATCGGTCACCGGACTGATCCAGGGTGTGTGGATCGATCACCAGATCGATCCACTGCTTTGCTGGGATTCCCAGCTCTCGCAGCTATACACGCCTGATCGGTCACCGGACCGATCAGGGTGAATCCTGATCGGTCACCAGACCGATCAGATTGGATCCTGATCGGTCACTCAGACCCATCAAAGCAGATGAACAGTTACTTTTTAATCAAACCCAAGATTCCTGATCGGTCACCGGACCGATCCAAGGCTCTGATCAGCAAGGGAACTCACTCACTGTTTGCTCCCTGATCGGTCGCCAGACCGATTAGGAGCAAGATAGCAAGGAAGCAGCCTGCTCCCTGATCGGTCTCCGGATCGATCAGGAGCCACACAGTAGATTCCCAATCTCACTGTGCGCTCCCTGATCGGTCACCAGTCCGATCAGACATAGCTGGATCGGTCACCAGACCGATCCACTAAGGAGCAGCGTGCCAACAGTCCCTGATCGGTCACCAGACCGATCCAGTGACTCTACCCAGCCCTCCAAGCTAGGGATTCATCCACCTTAGCCCTCCAAGCTAAGGATTTTTCCATCTAACTCTCCAAGTTGGGAATTTGCACCTAACCCTCCAAGTTAGGACTTTTCACCTAGCCCTCCAAGCTAGGACTTTTCACCTAGCCCTCCAAGCTAGGACTTTTCACCCAACTCTTCCGAGTTAGAACATCATCCAACCTAGCCCTCCAAGCTAGGCACCTGACCCTCCAAGCCAGGACTTTTTCACCTAATTCTCCAGGATGGGAATTTGCACCTAACCCTCCAGGTTAGGACTTTTCACCTTGCCCTCCAAGCTAGGACTTTTCACCCAACCCTTTCGAATTAGGACTTTTCCAACACCTAACCTCCCAGGTTAGGATTTTCAACACCTAGCCCTCCAAGCTAGGATTTTCCACACCTAACCTCCCAGGTTAGGATTTTCCAACATCATGCCTAATCCTCGATTAGGACTTAATCATAATCATCACAATCATCACACCTAACCTCCCAGGTTAGGACTTTCCATATCATGCCTAATCCTCGATCAGGACTTAATCATAATCATCATAATCATCCTCCTAAACTGAAATCGTTGTCAACACCAAAACAACAATCAGGGCCAGACTGCATCAATAGTTCTGGAGCAGCAATACTAATATGTTCACTCAGCCATACCTGCAACATGATTATATTCTATAATTAATATCTATCATATCATATATGAGCAGGTATATGTACTCTAACTTATAGCCAAAATATTTGGAAATCCCTTGAGCAAGAGAGTCTTGCCCATTTGGCTTGAATCACCTACATTTGTTCTATGCCTCAGTGTAACCTCCTTTCCAATGGAATCTAACTGAGGAGCCATGAAATTGTAGACGACATTTCACCAATTATAGGTTAGTAGGCTGTCAAAATCATCTACACAATCAATTAGTGACAGGGCAGGAATGACATGTATGCTGCTAGTACCACAAAATAGAACTGTAGAAAAAAATAGTGTATATACAACTGACAGTAGAGCTTGTCATTGGATGTAGACTTCATTATCAGTTTCTCCAAATGCTTGGCAAAATAACTTGACTCTTCAAAATACTGCTTGTATAGTGGGCTGGAGGCCTCGTTCAAATCAAGTTGGACTATCTCCCCATTGTCAGGTAGCCCTAGAATAAGTGATATATCAAACTTTGTGAATTTCAGATTTTTCTCATGGAATATAAAGCTCTGTTCTTCTTCATTCCAATTATCAAATATATTCTGAACCTGGGGTCTTACACATGAAGTATTAGGGAGGTCCAGGACCCAAGAAAAGGGTGTATCTCGAAGCAACTGTTCTTGTGCTGGTGTGGGTGGAACTGAACCAATAAAATTTTGAAAATGACAAAGGCTATTTTTCCAGTTCATTCATTTAGTTTGACCTCTGTTGACAAAACTTGTATAGTCGCTAAACAATTTCCTTTTTTCTTGTGTCAACTGTTTTTTTTACTTCCACCAGGGCCTTGCTGTTTCTTCGATTTTTTGGAAGTTGGTTGCTTTGAAGATGATCTTTTTGGAGCCATCCAGATCTTAGCAACCATCAAACAAAAATTATTTGACACTAACAAATATAACACTTAGATTTCGTTCATAAAGAGCCTCCTCATATTCGGTCAGTGAGTTAAGACTATCGCTAACCCTAGGTCAAAAGCAAAAACTAAAATGAAAAACTAAATGTGAGGGTACGTACATTTCCACTAGTCCGATGAGGAGGACGTCGCCCACACGACTCCAATTGACGAAAGCACGCTAGAACATCAAATGCCAAGAAAACAGGAGCTACAAGATGATTGCTTACGACAAGGATCCCGAGCACGCTTTAAACCTCCATCAATGCTGGGCCTGATATAATAGTATTTCAGGCCCAATGCGGGCCTTATTTTTTATATGTATTATTTATTAATTTGAGTTATATTTATTTGTATTTGAAATATATAACATCTACATAACATTTATTTTTATAACTCAACGATATAACATCTGTATTATTCCATGGTCATACATTACTCTAATTTATTTATAATTTTATTGATTTTATATTTATATATATTTTTGAAGTGAATTCAGGTCCACAGTGGGCTTGAAATCAAGTGAATTCAGGCCCACGGTGGGCCTGAATTCAAGTTATTTCAGCCCCTACTTGGATATTTGGATTTCTGAAAACCCTATAGCAATAGTTAGAGTAGAGTTAGAAGATGGTATTTTTGGTGTCCAAACCTCTAATTTTACTACATTATGTTGCAAAACGATACTCTGTAGGTGTATCAGTGGGTTTCCACCCAAACCCACTGATGGACCTACGATATTTGGATTTCTGAAGACCCTATAGCAATAGTTAGAGTAGAGCTAGAAGATGATATTTTTGGTGTCCAAACTTCTAATTTTACTATATTATGTTGCAAAAGGATACTCTGTAGGTCTATTAGTGGGTTTCCACCTAAACCCACTAATGAACCTAGGATATTTAGATTTCTGAAAATCCTATACCAATAGTTAGAGTAGAGCTATGAGATGGTATTTTTGGTGTTCAACCCTCTAATTTTACTACATTATGTTGCAAAAGGATACTTTGTAGGTCTATCAGTGGGTTTCGACCCAAAATCCACTGATGGACCTAGGATATTTGGATTTCTGAAAATCTTATACCAATAGTTAGAGTAGAGCTAGGAGATGGTGTTTTTGGTGTCCAACTCTCTAATTTTACTACATTATGTTGGAAAAGGATACTCTATAGGTTTATCAGTGGGTTTCCACCCAAACCCACTGACGGACCAAGGATATTTGGATTTCTGAAAATCCTATACCAATAGTTAGAGTAGAGCTAGGAGATGGTATTTTTGGTGTCCAAACCTCAAATTTTACTACATTATGTTGCAAAAGGATACTCTGTAGGTCTATCAGTGGGTTTCCACCCAAACCCACTGATGGACTTAGGATATTTGAATTTCTGAAAATCCTATACCAATAGTTAGAGTAGAGCTAGGAGATCGTTGATAAGCACCATTTTATTGATTATTTTAATTGCTAGAATCCATGTTTGATCTATGTTTTTATTGATAAAATTGTGAAATTGCCCTAGGTTTTAGAACTTATTCATATTTTGGACTTAATTGCAAAATTACACATATTTGAGTTAATTGGCCATTAAATTCTTGATCTATTTTTGTAGGCATAAAAGGTTCATGGACTTAGGGCATATTGGGTCAAACTTGAGTCGGAAGTGGAACCGGATCGAATTATCACGTTTTGGATTAATCCGGGCCGTCCGATTCAAGAGCGGCTAGATCTGAGCCATCCGGGACGATCTGAGGCAATCCGAGCTAGGGCAAGGGTTGATCAAGCACCCCGATCAAGATCTGAAGATTTCATCCAAATCAGAGCTAAATCAACCGTTGGATCAAGCTCGGAGGGCTCTCGATCGTCCATTCAAAGACTAATTAGATCTGGACCATCCGTTGCATATCTGGAGGATCCGAGCTACCACGAGGCAGATCCTGACCCCAAATCATCATCATCAAAGTTTGGCTCAAATCAAAGCAAGATCAGCCATTGGATTTTCTCAACTAAATCTGAGCCGTCCATTTTCTGATTATTTAAGGAAAAATTCCCCAACAGCTGACCTTGTCGCGTCTTTGCCGTCTTCGTTGTTCTTCGTTTGTTCTTCATGTTCTTAGCATTTTCTTCATCCAACAAGGCGTGACCACCTCCTTTCCAATCTGAGATCAAGAACTGAGTCCGTGGAGACAGTCTCCTTGAAGAATTCAGCTCAAATTGCGCCGGAACAGGGATTGTTGAGGGTTTCGGCAATTCCTCAGTCAGATCACTTGTTTCCCATCCACAATCCATTTCTAAGCTTCTGAGCCATTTGTAGGGGTTCTCAGGTGAGCTCAGAAGCTTCCCAATTCATCATCGCAGCTCCATCAATAGAGATAGAGTAAATCGGATTGCAAAATTCCAGCCAAGCGCATATTCGAGCAGAGTCGACTTCAGAGATGTATTTCCACTGATTTGCTGAGCCTAGGGGTTCGAAGCCAGCTCTTGATTGACAACCAAGAAGTTCTTGAGCTCGGGAAAGAATCGAGGAGTAGATTTCTCAGTTTAATTTCTATTTAGCTGTAGTTTTCAATTCTGCCGCAAGCTTGTTCTGAAATTCTGTTTAGTTACTGAACTTTTTCGATTTTTAAGTTGTTAGCTATAATTTAGCTTAAATTCTGCAAGTAGAGTAATATAGAAACTTGTTTAGTGAATTATTAGATCAAATTTCAGTTAGTTTGCAATTCATTTCTTGCGTGCCAAGTATCAGCTAGCGTGCCAAGTGATTACTGAAAATTTCAATTTGTTCTTGCTTTCTGACTTTGTGTTTCTGCATTGTAGACTTCATCACTTCGAAAATACTTGTTTGGTGACTCTGTGTTCCAGATCTCCTACTTATTGCATCTATTTCGCATTTGTGTTGTGGAGGAATTTCTGCACATGCTTATTTTGCAATTTCAGTTTCGAATCTGAATTTTCCTTTCTTTGCTGCAGTTTGCATTTGATTTGCTAGCCCAATTCAGAAACTCAGTGAATTCAGCAACTTCTACTTCCTCTCTGAACATTAGTGTTATAGGTTTTATTTAGTTGGAACTGCTAGTGTCTTTAATCAATTCATTTCTGCAAATTTCCATTCAATTGTTGAAGGTCTAACTTATTTTTCTTGTTGCATTCGAGTTTGTTCTGCACAGTAGTGTAGTTTCTGAAAATCTGTCTATTTTTCCTTGGTTTGCTCTGCATTCATTGCTTGCTTGGCATTAAATTAGTTGCCTTACATTTACTTACTCTACATAAGTTGCAGTGTTGCGTGCTTCACCAAAAGCCAACTTAAAATTTCAGTTTGTTATTTCCGAAACCTTGTATCAGATTTCTCCTTGTGTGCCAACCTGCCATATCTGAATTAAGAATAAGTTTCTTTTCTTGATAGTAGTTGTTCCGAATTTAGTTTTAATCCAGTTTCAAGTTTCTGCATATAAGTTCTTAAATTCCTTGCAGTTTGGTGTTAAGTGACCTTTCGGCAGTTACTTGTAGTGATTTCCCTTGGATTGCTTAACATTGACTGAACTCTTTTAGTTTGTATTTGGCTTGCATTTAATATCAAATTGTTTTCCGATTGTGTTTCATTGAGTTTTCCTTCCAAATTTATAACCCAAAATCCAATTACACATCCGAAACCCCAAAAACAAAAACGACACATAACTACAAGTTTGAATCAAGCACGACAACTAGTCCCGAGAAAAATACGACCTGTGGCCCCTATATTACATTTTCATATTCTGATTGCAAAAAGGGTTTCCAGTTATTCATTCACATTTAAATCTGATGGTCCCAACTTTCGTGACAATTTAATCTAGTATATCTGGGCCTATCAAATTTTTGGCGCCGTTGCCGGGGAATTACTAGTTGACTTGTTTGATTTTTGCTTGTGCACTTATTTCATATCATTCTTGACTTACTTTTGTGCTTATTGCTATATCTTTTGATTTGATTTTATCTGTTTTATCTTTTTATCCACTTTTATTGCGAGTTGTTTGATTTTATGACCAAGTCTTTAGGTGCTGATCTAGAAGATTTTGACCCTGAGATTGAGAGGACCTTCAGAGTCAGGAGGAGCCAGGCCATTCTTTCTGAGACTACAGATATCCCTCCTATTCAGACTGTCTTCACTCACTCAGGCATTGACATGGCAGACCACCAGAGAACCATGAAGGAGCTTGCAGCACCGGACGCTGCATTTCAGTACTCCAGCATAGCTTATCCAGAGCTAGGGGAAATTTTGAGCTCAGATCTGGACTCATAAATTTGTTGCCAAAGTTTCAGGGTTTATCTGGAGAGGATCCAAACAGACACCTGCACGAATTCCATGTGGTATGCTCTACTATGAAGCCTCAGGGCATTTCTGAAGAAGACATTAAGTTAAGAGCATTTCCTTTTTCCTTGACTGGGGCTGCTAAGGATTGGTTGTATTATTTGCCCACTGGACATGTTGCTAGTTGGATTGAAATGAAGAGAGCATTTTTAGAGAAGTTTTTTCCAGCATCAAGGACCGCCATTATCAGAAAAAGTATTTGTGGTATTCAACAAGTGGTTGGAGAGTCCCTTTATGATTATTGGGAGAGGTTCAAGAAGTTATGCTCTAGCTGTCCTCAACACCAAATTAGTGAGCAACTTCTTGTGCAATATTTTTATGAAGGTTTATTACCTATGGATAGGAGCATGATTGATGCGGCGGCAGGAGGAGCCTTAGTAAACAAAACACCGGAGCAAGCTAGAGAACTCATTTCTAACATGGCGGAGAATTCTCAACAATTCGGGAGTAGAGCACTCACTACAAGAGGGGTTAATGAAGCTCAAGTGATGTCTAATGAAAATAAAGAACTTAAGAGCTCATTGTTGGAGTTAACATCTTTAGTGAAGCAAATGGCATTGAACAATGTGAACCAAGCCTCAAATTTTCAACAACTTCATTTCCAAATCAAGTTACAAGGGTATGTAGCATTTGTTCAAGCCAAGAACATAATTTGGACCTTTGTCCAAATCTCCAACAAGATGAATCGGTTGCGGCCTTGGCTAGAGCTCCATTCCAACAAAGAAATGACTCCTACTCATCTACCTACAATCCGGGTTGGAGGGACCATCCAAATTTGAAGTATGGTAACTCTTTTTACCAACAACCGCCTTCCAATCATCAAATTCAGCAAAATCAGCCCTCATTTCAGAGTTCACAGCAGCAATACCATGGTTTTCAGTCACAAAATCACAATTTCCAGCAACCACAGCCGCAAATACAGAATTACCAGCAAGGTTTACAGCCATTCCAGCAAACACAACAACCATATCAGCAATTTCAGCAACCTTCTCAGAACTTCCCGCAAAGTTTTCAGCCATTCCAGAATCAATTCCAAAATTCACAGCAAGGTTTTCAAAGTTTTCAGAGTCACAATAAGCAAAATCAGCCTCAAATGCAGAATTTCCAGCAAAGTTATCAAAATTTTCAGCAGCCCTCCTCCACCTTTTCAGCCCCACACAAGTCATATGCAAGCTATGGAAGCACAAGTGGAGGAAATGCGTCCCAACAGAGGGTTGAGGATATGTTTCAACAGATGATGCAGCAACAACAAGCTCAACAACAACAAATACAATAAGTTCTCCAACAACAACAACAACAACAACAACACAATCAAAACGTTGAGAGACAAATAGGGCAATTGGCTAGTGGAATTAATCAGAATCAAGCTCAAGGATCAAGTCAACTTCCTTCCCAAACTGTACCCAATCCCAAAGGGAATGTGAGTGCTATAACTTTGAGAAGTGGGAAGGTTACAACATCTTCGAAGAGTCCAAGAGCAGAATTTTCAGGAGACCGGACAGCAACTAAAATTCCGGCCCAAAACAACACTGAAATGAGTTCAAATTCAGCTGATTCCACCCCTAGCCCGTTCCCAACTCAGTCCTCAAGCAACCCTCCAAATTTGGTGGCAAACGGAGAAGAAAACAGTGCCGAGACGCATGGGACAGCAGCTGCTACGCATGGGACAGCAGGGCAGAATTCAGTTTCTCCCCTTCCGGCCAAAGAAGTTGATCTTAGGGTTCCTTTACCCTTTCCACAGCAGAGAACACATGCCAAAAAAGCAAGTGGAGGAAGAGAAGGCCAAAGAATTGCAAGATCTTGTGAATCTTTTTAGCAAAGTGCAGGTGAATGTGCCATTGCTTACCATGATCAAGCAAATTCCAAAATACGCTAAGTTTCTCAAAGATTTGTGCATTCACAAGAAGAGGTTGAAGGGGAATGAGTTAGTTAACATGGGCAAAAATGTTTCAGCACTGTTTCAGTAAATTCCTCAGAAATGTGAAGACCCAGGAGTTTTTACTGTACCTTGTGAGATTGGAAGCAGTTTATTTCAGGATGCCATGTTAGATTTGGGTGCTTCCATCAATGTGATGCCTAGGTCAGTTTTTCAGATGTTGGGCATAGGCCCTTTACAGCCTACAGGAGTAGTGATTCAGCTAGCTGACAGAAGCCAGACTCACCCAGCCGGTATGATTGAGGATGTGCTCGTTAAGGTGAAAGAGTTGATCTTCCCAGCTGATTTTTACATATTGGACATGGAGGGAGATTTCCTTGCACATAGATCTCCACTCATCCTTGGGAGACCATTTTTGAAGACCGCCAGAACGAAGATTGATGTACATGCAGGGACACTTTCCATGGAGATAGGAGATACAGTAGTCCAGTTCAGTCTTCTTGACGCTATGAAGCACCCGAGGGAGGATCACTCTGTTTTGAGTATTGATGTTGCTGAGGAGCTGGTTGGTGTAGATGCCCTTGCTGATAGGATTTTCTCTGATGTTCATGAGTGTGACCTGAGTTCTATAGATGCAAGAGATGTTATGTCTGCAGGAGGAGCTGAGTTTGGATCCGTTTCTGGACCTCTTACAGTTGAGGGAGATTTAATGAGTGTAGGGGATTGCACTGAGCCCCAGGGATCACTCTTGATGGTTGATGTGTCAGGAGAGTCAGAGGGTAGGTATGTGAGTGTAGGGGATTGCACTGAGCCCCAGGGATCACCCATATCTACTGAGCAGTCAGAGCCTGAGTTGAAGCCTTTGCCAACACACTTGAAGTATGCTTATTTGGGAGAAGATCAACAACTACCTGTCATCATTGCCCTGAATTTAGAGCCAGAGCAAGAGGAAAAATTATTACAAGTTCTGAGGCAGCACAGAAAAGCTATAGGGTGGACACTTGCTGATATTTCTAGGATTAGTCCTGCTATCTGCATGCATCGGATACACTTAGAAGAAAACATGAAGCCCGTAAGACAACCACAAAGAAGACTCAACCCTTTGATTCTTGATGTAGTAAAGAAAGAGGTGACTAGACTTTTACAGGCAGGCATCATTTACCCTATTTCTGATAGCAGATGGGTGAGTCCTATTCATGTGGTCCCCAAGAAATCAGGAGTTACAGTGGTGGCAAATGAAGACAATGAGTTGGTGCCCACAAGAGTGAAGAATGCATGGAGGGTTTGTGTGGATTATAGGAAGCTGAACCAAGCCACGAGGAAGGATCACTATCCCTTGCCCTTTATTGATCAGATGTTGGAGAGATTGGTGGGGAAGTCACACTATTGCTTTTTGGATGGATACACAGGTTATTTTCAGATTTGCATAGATCCGGAAGATCAAGAGAAGACTACCTTCACTTGTCCTTTCGGCACATTTGCTTACAGACGGATGTCATTCGGACTTTGCAATGCTCCAGGGACCTTCCAGCGGTGTATGGTGAGTATTTTTGGTGAGTTATTAGAACACTGCATGAAAGTATTCATGGATGATTTTTCTATTTTTGGTACATCCTTTGATTCATGCTTAGAAAATTTATCTAGGGTTTTGCATAGATGCATCGAGACTGATCTGATTCTTAATTTTGAAAAGTGTCATTTTATGGTTGAGCATGGCATTGTTTTGGGTCACATAGTCTCTAGGAGAGGTATAGAGGTAGATCCTGCAAAAATAAGTGTTATATCTTCTTTATCTCACCCCGTATGCGTACGGGATGTTCGATCTTTTCTTGGACATGCAGGTTTCTACAGGTGATTTATTAGAGACTTCAGTAGAGTTGCTCTCCCATTGTCTCGATTGTTGCAGAAGGATGTGGATTTTTATTTTGATGCAAAATGCAAGGAGGCTTTTCAGAGGTTGAAGGAAGCTCTTATTACTGCACCTATCATCAGATCACCAGACTGGAGCTTACCTTTTGAGTTGATGTGTGATGCCTCGAACCATGCAGTAGGAGTTGTACTTGCACAGAGAGTAGATGGGGCACCATATGTTATTTCTTATGCCTCAAAGACCTTGGATTCAGCCCAAGCCAACTACACCACCACAGAAAAGGAGCTTCTTTCCATTGTTTTTGCTTTAGATAGATTCAGATCATATTTATTGTGTTCTCATGTTGTTGTTTTTTCTGATCATGCAGCACTGAAGTACCTCCTGAAGAAGCCAGATGCGAAGCCAAGGCTTATTAGATGGATGCTACTACTACAGGAGTTTGACTTGGAGATACGGGACAGGAGTGGCAAGGAAAATTTAGTAGCAGACCACTTGAGCAGATTGGAGGGAGATGGAGATCCCACGGCCATAGATGATGATTTCAGAGATGAGCAGCTTTTACAGCTGCATGGTGAGTCACCTTGGTATGCAGACTTAGTGAATTTTCTTGTAGCTCATGTTTTTCCTACACACCTTTCGAAAGCTCAAAAGGATAAGTTTAAAAGTGATGCAAAATATTATGTGTGGGATGATCCTTACTTGTGGAAATTTTGTAGTGATCAAATCATTAGGAGATGTGTACCAAATCATGAGTTTCATTCTGTACTCACTTTTTGTCATTCTTCAGCATGTGGTGGGCATTTTGGACCACAAAGAACTGCTAGAAAAATTTTAGAATGTGGATTGTACTGGCCCACCCTGTTTAGAGATTCATATAGGTTTTGTAAATGTTGTGATAGATGCCAAAGAACAGGAAACATAAGTGCTAGAAATGAAATGCCTCAACAAACTATTTTATTTTGTGAGATATTTGATGTGTGGGGTATAGATTTTATGGGACCATTTCCTGCTTCTTTTGGATTCTTGTATATTCTTTTAGCTGTTGATTATGTTTCAAAATGGGTGGAGGCCATTCCCACCAGGACTGA
This sequence comes from Boesenbergia rotunda, assembly GCA_024364735.1. Taxonomy (NCBI): domain Eukaryota; kingdom Viridiplantae; phylum Streptophyta; class Magnoliopsida; order Zingiberales; family Zingiberaceae; genus Boesenbergia; species Boesenbergia rotunda. The sequence continues at coordinate 18,623 of JAGFNQ010002485.1, forward strand.
TGATTCATCTGTTGTTGTTAGTTTTGTCAGGTCACACATTTTTTGCAGGTTTGGAATTCCAAGAGCAATCATAAGTGACCAAGGCTCCCATTTTTGCAATAAGCACATGAAGGCTCTTCTTAATAAGTACGGGGTTGTACATAAGGTTTCTACTGCTTATCACCCCCAAACGAATGGACAAGCCGAGGTGTCGAATAAAGAAGTCAAATCAATTTTGGAAAAGACCGTGGGACCTAATAGGAAGGATTGGAGCAAAAGGCTTGAAGATGCACTATGGGCATATCGAACCGCCTACAAGACACCCATTGGAATGTCACCTTATAGACTTGTGTATGGGAAATCATGCCACTTACCTGTGGAAGTTGAGCATAAGGCGTATTGGGCGGTAAAAGCTTGCAATTTTGATGCTACTAAGGTCGGAGAAGAAAGGAAGTTGCAACTTCAAGAACTTGAAGAAGTCCGGTTGGAAGCATTTGAGAATTCAAGGATCTACAAGGAGAAGACTAAGAACTTTCATGACAAGCACATTGTGAACAAAGAATTCCAAATTGGTGACAAAGTGCTATTATACAAGTCAAGACTCAAATTGATCAAAGGGAAGTTAAGGTCAAGATGGGAGGGTCCATTTTTTGTGACTAATGTTTTTCCCTATGGAGTGGTAGAAATTCAAGAGGAGGCCACGAGTCAAGTGTACAAAGTAAATGGCCACCGGCTCAAGAAATTCCATGAAGAGGTCAAGGAGCTAGAGGTGGATGGAGTGGACTATATGGATGCCACATACCCAACTTAGAAGGGGAGTTCACTAAATTTTGCACTCATTTTTCTTTGTATATACCATTTCCTTACTTGTTGCAAGAATAATTTTTGTTTGCGTGCGCAATTGGTTTTCTCAAGTAGGTACTTTAAAGTTCAAATAAAATTCTTCATTGTAAATACCATGTCTTTTCTCTTAGTACATTTTCAATGTTTCTAGGAATAAATGTATCCCTTAGATTATCTCAATAGCATTTTAGAGTCTTTTGGAAAATAAATTAAATTTGGTTGTCAAAACTTAGGGTTTGAGTTCATGGATGAAATCTTGGATGCTTGAGTACGATTTTGCTTTAGATTCTTAATTGAGGAATTGAGATGGATTATTTTTACCTAGTGAGATTAGCCTTATTTTGTGATACACATATGTTATTGTATTCTAGAACTTGCTTAGGTTCTTTCAAAAATCATTTTTCAATGGTGGGATCACATCTATAGGGACTAATCATTTTGTTTACCTTTCTAATTCAATTTTGGCAAAAATCATGTCTATTCTATTTACCTTTCCTTATTGCTAATCTTAACCCTAATTTTTCTATGGACTTGTTTGATTGGAATGTTTTCTTGATACTATTTTGCCCGAGACGGACAAAGATTTAAGTGTGGGGGAGTGATTGGTGATTTGGAATGAATTTTCATCAAGGATGCACTTCATGTCAAAAAGAAAATTTTTTTTGCCAAGTTGAAGCTAAAAGGTGCCAAGTGAGTTGAATTTGAATTTCGAAATTGAGCAAGAGGATGGAAGCAAGTGGAGAGTCTAGAGTCTTGATTATAATTTGGAGATCCAAGCCATGTTGGTGCCAAGGATTCGGCTGAAGAAAGCAATTGGAGTTTGAGATTTTTCCTTACATGTTGAAGACCCAAGTGGCACGCAAATGAGATCCAAGGAGGTACATGTGCCAAGTTGAATTGAAACTGAGGAAGACTGAGCAAAGCTGAATAAAGTTGAAAAGAAGCTGAAAAATCTGAATTTGAAGCTGCTATGCATAATTTGAAAGGCTGAGTGAAAGAAGTTGAGAAGAAGTTGAGCTAAGGCTGTATTCCTTTAAAGCTCACGGCAAGGGCTGAGTGAAGCTGATATCTGATAGGAATTTGAGCACATAAGGTCTGAAATCAGCTGTTCAGAATTCGAAAGAAGCTGAGAAAGATGATCCATTTGATGCTACTGCTGTAAAGAAATCAGATGTTTGAAAGGCTGAGCACAAACTGAGAGCAAGCAAAAGATGAAATCAGCAATACCTTTTTGTCCAGTTGGTATCAAGATGAGCTGGATTTAAATTTTCAAGGCTGTAAATTCTGCATTAAGACTGATTAAGAAGGCTGAAGAAATCTGAACAGCCTGAAAAGGTTGCTGCCGAGTGTTGAATTTGGATCTACTGAAGTTAAACAAATTGAATTCAAGGCAAGACTGAAGCAAGGTGCTGAAAAATTCAGGAAGAGAACCCATAGAAGATAAAATCAAATTTCTGCCACAAGACACAGTTTAGTATCATATCAAACAATTTTGATTTTGGAAATCAGTGAGGCAGTGCCGAAATCAAGTGGAGCCTTTATGAAGAAAATCTGATTTGAAGCTGTGAAAGAAAATTCTGCAGAGAAGAAAAGAAATTGGCACGAAAATTGAAGAATGAGGTATCAAAGTGGCTATAGAACATGTATTCGGCTACTCTTCTAAGAGCTGAACTGCAACTATACAATGATGAAACCATTGAAGGGGTTGCTGGAATTTGAAGTAAGCAGGGAGTATCAAGTAAAAAAATCAGGTGCATTAACAGAAAAAATCAGTGGACTGCTAGGATTGAAACTAGTGTATCATTCAAGCAGTTTTTGCACAAGATTGTATCAACTTGAGGATGAATCTAGGTTTCAAAAGCTATGAATCAAGTTATCAAGCATGAAAATGTATCTGAAGTTGAAGGTGCACATTCAATTTCAGATCTAGGAAAAAGAAATGGCTGCTAGAAGTTTCGAAAAAGAGAAAAGAAAAGGAAGAAGTTGGCTGAAATTCAATTTTTTTGGGCAGAAATGTTGGGATCGAAGCTGTTCTTTGCGATAGGAATCAACCATTCTTTGATGGAAGCTTAAATGCAGCTGAGCAGATTTCAAAAGAGAGGAACCAAATCTGATCAGGGCAGAAAATTTGTGCCAAAAACAGAGAGAAAAAAATTCTGGGCAGTGCAGAAATTGAAGTGCAAGGAATTGATTTAAAACTGATGTGGCTGCTGCAATAAATGCTGATCTAACTGTTGATAAGGAATTAAAGAGTTTTACAAGGTCTAAAAGCAATGCCATGGAGCTGAAGACTTGAAACAGGAAGGAAAGAAAGAAAAAAAATATATTTGAGATGATAAGGAAGTGTGCCAATATTGTAAAGGAAACGTATCAAGAGTGAGTTACAAGGGGTTTTGAGTGGAAATTTTATGTTGAGTAGCTATTTCACTGATTATAACATGTTCTTTGATGTAACTCTGATCTGAAAAGAAAAGAAGAAGAGAAGAGCTCGAAAAAATTCTGATGAGAAAGGAAAGGAAGCAATTGGCACACAAGGGTGGAAGTTGGCACATTGAGATCAATAAAGGTTTCTTCATCCAAATTAAGAGTATTATTCAAGACTGACTTTACCACACTTCTTATCTCTTTATAAGGACTGTATGGAGAGCAAAGAGCATCAGAAATGTCCTCAAGCACTCAAGTCTTCCACCTTATCAATTTTTCCATTTTCTTGGTTTTTATTCCATTTCTCACCACTTTTCATGTTTTTATTTGTTTTTATATATATTGATCCCAATCATGAATAATGGTGGAGATAGATAATAAGCAAGCCTATGGTAGTGCAAGAATCATATGTGTTTGAGTGAGCTCCACTTCCATCATCAAGTTAGAACTTAAGGAGAGAGCCACCAAAATTTTCCTTGAAAGGCTATGAGTTAGATTCATCTCAATGACTCATGATGGATGAAAAGGCTAAGTTGTTGATTTAAGGACAAGATACTAATCCATAGGGCTTAGATTTATGAGAATTGACAACCCTAGGTAATTTCTTTTCATTTGTTTCTAATTATGCTTAAGAAAGCCTAAGGGATACATATTTACTGTTTTCGCGAGACGCTCAAGTTCAAGTGTGGGGGAGTTGATAAGCACTATTTTATTGATTATTTTAATTGCTAGAATCCATGTTTGACCTATATTTTTATTGCTAAAATTGTGAAATTGCCCTAGGTTTTAGAACTTATTCATATTTTGGACTTAATTGCAAAATTACACATATTTGAGTTAATTGGCCATTAAATTCTTGATCTATTTTTGTAGGCATAAAAGGTTCATGGACTTAGGGCATATTGGGTCAAACTTGAGTCGGAAGTGGAACCAGATCGAATTATCACGTTTTGGATTAATCCGGGCCGTCCGATTCAAGAGCGGCTAGATCTGAGCCATCCGGGACGATCTGAGGCAATCCGAGCTAGGGCAAGGGTTGATCAAGCACCCCGATCAAGATCTGAAGATTTCATCCAAATCAGAGCTAAATCAACCGTTGGATCAAGCTCGGAGGGCTCTCGATCGTCCATTCAAAGACTAATTAGATCTGGACCATCCGTTGCATATCTGGAGGATCCAAGCTACCACGAGGCAGATCCTGACCCCAGATCATCATCATCAAAGTTTGGCTCAAATCAAAGCAAGATCAGCCGTTGGATTTTCTCAACTAAATCTGAGCCGTCCATTTTCTGATTATTTAAGGAAAAATTCCCCAGCAGCTGACCTTGTCGCGTCTTCGCCGTCTTCATTGTTCTTCGTTTGTTCTTCATGTTCTTAGCATTTTCTTCATCCAACAAGGCGTGACCACCTCCTTTCCAATCTGAGATCAAGAACTGAGTCCGTGGAGACAGTCTCCTTGAAGAATTCAGCTCAAATTGCGCTGGAACAGGGATTGTTGAGGGTTTCGGCAATTCCTCAGTCAGATCACTTGTTTCCCATCCACAATCCATTTCTAAGCTTCTGAGCCATTTGTAGGGGTTCTCAGGTGAGCTCAGAAGCTTCCCAATTCATCATCGCAGCTCCATCAATAGAGATAGAGTGAATCGGATTGCAAAATTCCAGCCAAGCGCATATTCGAGTAGAGTCGACTTCAGAGATGTATTTCCACTGATTTGCTGAGCCTAGGGGTTCGAAGCCAGCTCTTGATTGACAACCAAGAAGTTCTTGAGCTCGGGAAAGAATCGAGGAGTAGATTTCTCAGTTTAATTTCTATTTAGTTGTAGTTTTCAATTCTGCCGCAAGCTTGTTCTGAAATTCTGTTTAGTTACTGAACTTTTTCGATTTTTAAGTTGTTAGCTATAATTTAGCTTAAATTCTGCAAGTAGAGTAATATAGAAACTTGTTTAGTGAATTATTAGATCAAATTTCAGTTAGTTTGCAATTTATTTCTTGCGTGCCAAGTATCAGCTAGCGTGCCAAGTGATTACTGAAAATTTCAATTTGTTCTTGCTTTCTGACTTTGTGTTTCTGCATTGTAGACTTCATCACTTCGAAAATACTTGTTTGGTGACTCTGTGTTCCAGATCTCCTACTTATTGCATCTATTTCGCATTTGTGTTGTGGAGGAATTTCTGCACATGCTTATTTTGCAATTTCAGTTTCGAATCTGAATTTTCCTTTCTTTGCTGCAGTTTGCATTTGATTTGCTAGCCCAATTCAGAAACTCAGTGAATTCAGCAACTTCTACTTCCTCTCTGAACATTAGTGTTATAGGTTTTATTTAGTTGGAACTGCTAGTGTCTTTAATCGATTCATTTCTGCAAATTTCCATTCAATTGTTGAAGGTCTGACTTATTTTTCTTGTTGCATTCGAATTTGTTCTGCACAGTAGTGTAGTTTCTGAAAATCTGTCTATTTTTCCTTGGTTTGCTCTGCATTCATTGCTTGCTTGGCATTAAATTAGTTGCCTTACATTTACTTACTCTACATAAGTTGCAGTGTTGCGTGCTTCACCAAAAGCCAACTTAAAATTTCAGTTTGTCATTTCCGAAACCTTGTATCAGATTTCTCCTTGTGTGCCAACCTGCCATATCTGAATTAAGAATAAGTTTCTTTTCTTGATAGTAGTTGTTCCGAATTTAGTTTTAATCCAGTTTCAAGTTTCTGCATATAAGTTCTTAAATTCCTTGCAGTTTGGTGTTAAGTGACCTTTCGGCAGTTACTTGTAGTGATTTCCCTTGGATTGCTTAACAATGACTGAACTCTTTTAGTTTGCATTTGGCTTGCATTTAATATCAAATTGTTTTCCGATTGTGTTTCATTGAGTTTTCCTTCCAAATTTATAACCCAAAATCCAATTACACATCCGAAACCCCAAAAACAAAAACGACACATAACTACAAGTTTGAATCAAGCACGACAACTAGCCCCGAGAAAAATACGACCTGTAGCCCCTATATTACATTTTCATATTCTGATTGCAAAAAGGGTTTCCAGTTATTCATTCACATTTAAATCTGATGGTCCCAACTTTCGTGACAATTTAATCTAGTATATCTGGGCCTATCAATCGTCTTTTTGGTGTTCAAACCTCTAATTTTACAACATTATGTTGCAAAAGGATACTCTGTAGATCTATCAGTGGGTTTCCACCCAAACCCACTGATGGACCTACGATATTTGGATTTCTGAAGACCCTATAGCAATAGTTAGAGTAGAGCTAGAAGATGGTATTTTTGGTGTCCAAACCTCTAATTTTACTATATTATGTTGCAAAAGGATACTCTGTCGGTCTATCAGTGGGTTTCCATCTAAACCCACTGATGGACCTAGGATATTTGGATTTCTGAAAACCCTATACCAATAGTTAGAGTAGAGCTATGAGATGGTATTTTTGGTGTTCAACCCTCTAATTTTACTACATTATGTTGCAAAAGGATACTCTGTAGGTCTATCAGTGGGTTTCGACCCAAAATCCACTGATGGACCTAGGATATTTAGATTTCTGAAAATCCTATACCAATAGTTAGAGTAGAGCTAGGAGATGGTGTTTTTGGTCTCCAACTCTCTAATTTTACTACATTATGTTGGAAAAGGATACTCTATATGTTTATCAGTGGGTTTCCACCCAAACCCACTGACGGACCTAGGATATTTGGATTTCTGAAAATCCTATACCAATAGTTAGAGTAGAGCTAGGAGATGGTATTTTTGGTATCCAAACCTCAAATTTTACTACATTATGTTGCAAAAGGATACTCTGTAGGTCTATCAGTGGGTTCCCACCCAAACCCACTGATGGACTTAGGATATTTGGATTTCTGAAAATCCTATACCAATAGTTAGAGTAGAGCTAGGAGATCGTCTTTTTGGTGTTCAAACCTCTAATTTTACTACATTATGTTGCAAAAGGATACTCTGTAGGTCTATCAGTGGGATTCCACCCAAACCCATTGATGGACCTAGGATATTTGGATTTTGAAAACCCTATACCAATAGTTAGAGTAGAGCAAGGAGATGGTATTTTTGGTGTCCAAACCTCAAATTTTACTACATTATGTTGCAAAAGGATACTCTGTAGGTCTATCAGTGGGTTTCCACCCAAACTCACTGATGGACCTATGATATTTGGATTTCTGAAAACCCTATAGCAATAGTTAGAGTAGAGCTAGGAGATCGTCTTTTTGGTGTCCAAACCTCTAATTTTACTACATTATGTTGTAAAAGGATACTATGTAAGTAAATCAGTGGGTTTCCACCCAAACCCACTGATGAACCTACGATATTTGGATTTCTGAAACCCTATAGCAATAGTTAGAGTAGAGCTAGGAGATGGTATTTTTGGTGTCCAAACCTCTAATTTTACTACATTATGTTGCAAAAGGATACTCTGTAGATCTATCAGTGGGTTTCCACCCAAACCCACTGATGGACCTACGATATTTGGATTTCTGAAGACCCTATAGCAATAGTTAGAGTAGAGCTAGAAGATGGTATTTTTGGTGTCCAAACCACTAATTTTACTATATTATGTTGCAAAAGGATACTCTGTCGGTCTATGAGTGGGTTTCCACCCAAACCCACTGATGGACCTAAGATATTTGGATTTCTGAAAACCCTATAGCAATAGTTAGAGTAGAGCTAGGAGATCGTCTTTTTGGTGTCCAAACCTCTAATTTTACTACATTATGTTGCAAAAGGATACTATGTAGGTAAATCAGTGGGTTTCCACCCAAACCCATTGATGGACCTAGGATATTTGGATTTTGAAAACCCTATACCAATAGTTAGAGTAGAGCAAGGAGATGGTATTTTTGGTGTCCAAACCTCAAATTTTACTACATTATGTTGCAAAAGGATACTCTGTAGGTCTATCAGTGGGTTTCCACCCAAACCCACTGATGGACCTAAGATATTTGGATTTCTGAAAACCCTATAGCAATAGTTAGAGTAGAGCTAGGAGATCGTCTTTTTGGTGTCCAAACCTCTAATTTTACTACATTATGTTGCAAAAGGATACTATGTAGGTAAATCAGTGGGTTTCCACCCAAACCCACTGATGAACCTACGATATTTGGATTTCTGAAACCCTATAGCAATAGTTAGAGTAGAGCTAGGAGATGGTATTTTTGGTGTCCAAACCTCTAATTTTACTACATTATGTTGCAATAGGATACTCTGTAGATCTATCAGTGGGTTTCCACCCAAACCCACTGATGGACCTACGATATTTGGATTTCTGAAGACCCTATAGCAATAGTTAGAGTAGAGCTAGAAGATGGTATTTTTGGTGTCCAAACCTCTAATTTTACTATATTATGTTGCAAAAGGATACTCTGTCGGTCTATCAGTGGGTTTCCATCTAAACCCACTGATGGACCTAGGATATTTGGATTTCTGAAAACCCTATACCAATAGTTAGAGTAGAGCTATGAGATGGTATTTTTGGTGTTCAACCCTCTAATTTTACTACATTATGTTGCAAAAGGATACTCTGTAGGTCTATCAGTGGGTTTCGACCCAAAATCCACTGATGGACCTAGGATATTTAGATTTCTGAAAATCCTATACCAATAGTTAGAGTAGAGCTAGGAGATGGTGTTTTTGGTCTCCAACTCTCTAATTTTACTACATTATGTTGGAAAAGGATACTCTATATGTTTATCAGTGGGTTTCCACCCAAACCCACTGACGGACCTAGGATATTTGGATTTCTGAAAATCCTATACCAATAGTTAGAGTAGAGCTAGGAGATGGTATTTTTGGTATCCAAACCTCAAATTTTACTACATTATGTTGCAAAAGGATACTCTGTAGGTCTATCAGTGGGTTCCCACCCAAACCCACTGATGGACTTAGGATATTTGGATTTCTGAAAATCCTATACCAATAGTTAGAGTAGAGCTAGGAGATCGTCTTTTTGGTGTTCAAACCTCTAATTTTACTACATTATGTTGCAAAAGGATACTCTGTAGGTCTATCAGTGGGATTCCACCCAAACCCATTGATGGACCTAGGATATTTGGATTTTGAAAACCCTATACCAATAGTTAGAGTAGAGCAAGGAGATGGTATTTTTGGTGTCCAAACCTCAAATTTTACTACATTATGTTGCAAAAGGATACTCTGTAGGTCTATCAGTGGGTTTCCACCCAAACTCACTGATGGACCTATGATATTTGGATTTCTGAAAACCCTATAGCAATAGTTAGAGTAGAGCTAGGAGATCGTCTTTTTGGTGTCCAAACCTCTAATTTTACTACATTATGTTGTAAAAGGATACTATGTAAGTAAATCAGTGGGTTTCCACCCAAACCCACTGATGAACCTACGATATTTGGATTTCTGAAACCCTATAGCAATAGTTAGAGTAGAGCTAGGAGATGGTATTTTTGGTGTCCAAACCTCTAATTTTACTACATCATGTTGCAAATGGATACTCTGTAGATCTATCAGTGGGTTTCCACCCAAACCCACTGATGGACCTACGATATTTGGATTTCTGAAGACCCTATAGCAATAGTTAGAGTAGAGCTAGAAGATGGTATTTTTGGTGTCCAAACCACTAATTTTACTATATTATGTTGCAAAAGGATACTCTGTCGGTCTATGAGTGGGTTTCCACCCAAACCCACTGATGGACCTAGGATATTTGGATTTCAGAAAACCCTATACGAATAGTTAGAGTAGAGATATAAGATGGTATTTTTGGTGTTCAACCCTCTAATTTTACTACATTATGTTGCAAAAGGATACTCTATAGGTCTATCAGTGGGTTTCCATCCAAAACCCACTAATGGACCTAGGATATTTGGATTTCTGAAAATCCTATACCAATAGTTAGAGTAGAGTTTGGAGATGGTATTTTTGGTGTCCAACTATCTAATTTTACTGCATTATGTTGGAAAAGGATACTCTGTAGGTTTATCAGTGGATTTCCACCCAAACCCACTAACGGTCCTAGGATATTTGGATTTCTGAAAATCTTATACCAATAGTTAGAGTAGAGCTAGGAGATGGTATTTTTGGTGTCCAAACCTCAAATTTTACTACATTATGTTGCAAAAGGATACTCTGTAAGTCTATCAGTGGGTTTCCACCCAAACCCACTGATTGGCCTAGGATATTTGGATTTCTGAAAATCCTATACCAATAGTTAGAGTAGAGCTAGGAGATCGTCTTTTTGGTGTTCAAACCTTTAATTTTACTACATTATGTTGCAAAAGGATACTCTGTAGGTCTATCAGTGGGTTTCCACCCAAACCCATTGATGGACCTAGGATATTTGGATTTTGAAAACCCTATACCAATAGTTAGAGTAGAGCTACGAGATGATATTTTTGGTGTCCAAACCTCAAATTTTACTACATTATGTTGCAAAAGGATACTCTGTAGGTCTATCAGTGGGTTTCCACCCAAACCCACTGATGGACCTAGGATATTTGGATTTCTGAAAACCCTATAGCAATAGTTAGAGTAGTGCTAGGAGATCGTCTTTTTGGTGTCCAAACCCCTAATTTTACTACATTATGTTGCAAAAGGATACTATGTAGGTCAATCAGTGGGTTTCCACCCAAACCCACTGATGGAGCTACGATATTTGGATTTCTGAAAACCCTATAACAATAGTTAGAGTAGAGCTAGGAGATGGTATTTTTGGTGTCCAAACCTCTAATTTTACTATATTATGTTGTAAAAGGATACTCTGTAGGTCTATCAGCGGGTTTCCACTCAAACCCACTGATGTTCCTAGGATATCTGGATTTCTGAAAACCCTATACCAATAGTTAGAGTAGAGCTAGGAGATGGTATTTTTGGTGTTCAACCCTCTAATTTTACTACATTATGTTGCAAAAGGATACTCTGTAGGTCTATCAGTGGGTTTCCACCCAAAACCCACTGATGGACCTAGGATATTTGGATTTCTGAAAACCCTATACCAATAGTTAGAGTAGAGCTAGGAGATGGTATTTTTGGTGTCCAACTCTCTAATTTTTCTACATTATGTTGCAAAAGGATACTCTGTAGGTTTATCAGTGGGTTTCCACCCAATCCCAGTGACGGGCCTAGGACATTTGGATTTCTGAAAACCCTATACCAATAGTTAGAGTAGAGCTAGAAGATGGTATTTTTGGTGTCCAAACCTCAAATTTTACTAAATTATGTTGCAAAAGGATACTCTGTAGGTCTATCAGTGGGTTTCCACCCAAACCCACTGATGGACCTAAGATATTTGGATTTCTGAAAACCCTATAGCAATAGTTAGAGTAGAGCTAGGAGATCGTCTTTTTGGTGTCCAAACCTCTAATTTTACTACATTATGTTGTAAAAGGATACTATGTAGGTCTATCAGTGGGTTTCCACCCAAACCCACTGATGGACCTACGATATTTAGATTTCTGAAAACCCTATAGCAATAGTTAGAGTAGAGCTAGGAGATGGTATTTTGGTGTCCAAACCTCTAATTTTACTACATTTTGTTACAAAGGATACTCTGTAGGTCTATCAGTGGGTTTCCACCCAAACCCACTGATGGACCTAGGATATTTGGATTTCTGAAAACCCTATACCAATAGTTAGAATAGAGCTTGGAGATGGTATTTTTGGTGTTCAACCCTCTAATTTTACTACATTATGTTGCAAAAGGATACTCTGTAGGTCTATCAGTGGGTTTCCACCTAAAACCCACTGATGGACCTTGGATATTTGGATTTCTGAAAATCCTATACCAATAGTTAGAGTAGAGCTAGGAAATGGTATTTTTGGTGTCCAACCCTCTAATTTTTCTACATTATGTTGCAAAAGGATACTATATTGGTCTATCAATGGGTTTCCACTCTAACCCACTGACGGACTTAGGATATTTGGATTTCTAAAAACCCTATACCAATAGTTAGAGTAGAGCTAGGAGATGGTCTTTTTGGTGTCCAAACTTCAATGATTATCAGAGGGTCTTTCATACCTGTTCAGGGCCAAAGTTGTCCTGATAACAAGTTATTTCATGCCCTATTTGGGCCTGAAATGAAGATATTTTAGGCCCACCTTGTGCCTGAAATCATATGAATTCAGGCCTACGGTGAGCCTGAAAGCATGTGATATCAGGCCCACGGTGGGCCTGAAACCAAGTCATTTCAGGCCCAACGTGGGCCTGAAATCACTTGATTTCAAGCCCACCGTGGGCCTGATATCACTCGATTTTAGGCCCCCGTGGGCCTGAATTCAAGTTATTTCAGCCCCTACTTGGTTTCCAGATTTTATCCCTATTTTAAAATATTTTTATAATTATATATTATATTGATTTATAGATTAAAATTCAATATATAGCTATAAGATATGACCAAATCCTCTTATTTTATTTAAATCCTCTAATTTTATCAACATAGTCTTACAGTTTATTAAACTTAAAACAAGTTTATTGAATTGTATCGTAGACAAAATCAGGATACTACCTAAATACAAAATGCATACAAATTTCGGTTTGTTGCACATCATCAAGTCATATTTTCAGTTTTTGTTGCAATACTAGTGTTGTAACTCCATACTCGAGATCACTAGTTAGAGTTAACCAAAGAGAAGTTATTTCTGTTGTCCAACCTTAGTTCCAATCATTATCAGTTATGTTATCATACCGTATCAGTTGGCACACAACATTGCAGCAACTGGAGGTGAAACAACATCACACAATTGTTTTGTTTTTCTTGACAATCAATTATATTCGTATGACAACATCTACATAATCAGAATTTTTCTCAAAAATGGAGCTACAAATGGAGCTCAATCAAGAGCAAAGGATTGTTTTTACAAGAATACATCGATATTTACTCTCATGTTTTACAAAACATGTCCCTCAGAATATTAACTGTCAGATCAAATCTCATTTTCCTCATGTCTCCTTGTTTGAAATTCATCTTCTCATCATATAGGAGACATCGAACGTATTGCATCACAGAGAAGGCACAGCCACGCTGAAAATAACAAGAGTATTTTTTAATTCAATATGTGGGTATATAAAATACTTTCATATTTTTAAACTCATCCCCATTTACTTACCTATGTTTTTGTTGGGGACATTTTTGACTGACGGAGGGTCAATTGTCCAAGGGATGATAATTTTGTAGATATGGATGAATAGCCGTAAGTGTTGGAACCCGGATGGCTAGAGAGGAGGGGGGGTGAATATAGCCAATCACTTTGACCTTTGGCACAAATCGAATTTCTGTACTCAAACTTATCTGTAGCACAGCGGAAGAAATAATCACAGAGTAAGCAGAAAACAGAAAACGAACGCAAAGCAGACACACTAGCAAGATCGCTAACAAGGAGGGTTTACAAGGTTCGGGGATAACTTGCCCCTACTCCTTGGCGTGCCCTTAAGGTGGGTGATCCCTTGATCGTCGGCAGATCAAGCCCCGGTTAACACCGGATAGAAGACAACCTCCTTCTCGGTGGAGAAACCTCTCCACAGCGTTTCAATCATAGATTTAAGTTTAAGCACAAAGAAACAACAAGAAGGATCTTACTCAAGCACTTAGCAAAGACAAGAACACAGCAAGCTTTCCTGAGCTCCACCCAGTGGCAATCTCAGGCAAGAAACCCTTCCTCGTGTCTTCCCGCTGTCGGATTCCAAGCCTCTTGTTCTCTCCTTCAAGCGCTCAAGTAATGGATGATTGCTTCTCGATTGCAGTAGCTTGCTCAAGGCGATGAAACCTTCAGAACGCGCAAGCTAGATGTGGAGAACACACAGGCGCAACAAGAACTTAGTTCGCAAAGACTAGAACTCAACCTCTCTTCAACGAACCCTTCTTCCACCCTTTTGTTTCTCCACTCAGCACCAGGTGACAGCATCTCCTGCAGCCTCCAGCTGCTTCCCTGCCAACACCAGCTACCACTGAGCCCTTCCTGGACTTCCTGAGCTCCCCTCAGCCAAGCTCCAGTCAGCAGCTCCAGTCTGCAGCTCCGGCCGTTGCAACCTGAGATGGAAAACGGACAAACCTGCTCCAAGGAAAGCCTCCATTGACTTCTCCTTGAGTGTTTGAATCCTCCCCTGTCACCTGCAGCTTAATCAGAGTGTTAGAGCAGCATATCAAACAGTAAATCATATATCAGATGTTAAGCGCAGAGAATCAGATACGTTCAGACGCGATCAGAGCGTCTGACAGTGCATTTTGAATTAAAGTGATCGGTCACCGGACTGATCAGAGAGCCTCCTGATCGGTCACCAGACCGATCAGGCTGGGTCCAGACCGATCAGGCTCCGTCCTGATCGGTCCCCAACGCTCGATTAGAAATCGCGATTTCTTTGGGACTCTCCTCGATCGATCACCAGACCGATCCCAGGTTGTGGGTCGATCACCCGACCGATCCACCCCTTTATTGGGCGATTTCTGAGTTTCGCAGTCCAGACCCCCTGATCGATCACCGGACAAATCAGGAAACCTCCTGATCGGTCACCAAACTGATCAGGTAGTGACTAGACCGATCAGGCTCCGTCCTGATCGATCATAGTGAGGAACCTGCGATGCTGGATCGTTCTCCAGAATGATCTACACAGTGATCCTGATCGGTCACCAGACCGATCAGGAGCAGTTCAGCAAGGGAACTCAACCTCACTGTTTGCTCTCTGATCGGTCACCAGACCGATCAGGAGCCAAGCAATGGGTGAAACGCATACTCCGTGATCGGTCACCAGATCGATCAGGAGCAGTACAGTAGGTTCCCAACCTCACTGTGTGCTCCCTGATCGGTCACCAGACCGATCAGTCATCGCTGGATCGGTCAGCAGACCGATCCACGAAGGAGCACCGTGCCAACTCCCTGATCGGTCACCAGACCGATCCAGGGGCTCCAACCTAGCCCTCCAAGCTAGGGTTCCATCCACCTTAGCCCTCCAAGCTAAGGATTTTTCACCTAACCCTCTAAGTTGGGAATTTGCACGTAACCCTCCAAGTTAGGACTTTTCACCTAGCCCTCCAAGCTAGGACTTTTCACCCAACTCTTCCGGATTAGGACTTTTCCACACCTAGCCCTCCAAGCTAGGACCTGACCCTCCAAGCCAGGACTTTTTCACCTAATTCTCCAAGATGAGAATTTGCACCTAACTCTCCAAGTTAGGACTTTTTACCTAGCCCTCCAAGCTAGGACTTTTCACCCACCTCTTCCGAATTAGGACTTTTCACACACCTAGCCCTCCAAGCTAGGATTTTCAACACCTAACCCTCCAAGTTAGGATTTTCCAACACCTAGCCCTCCAAGCTAGGATTTCCCATACCACGCCTGATCCCTTACCAGGACTTAATCATAATCATCATAATCAACCTAAACTAAAATCGATGTCAACACTAAAACAATCAGGGTCAGACTGCATCAACAATCTCCCCCTTTTTCTTGTTTGACAATCCGATTTTAAGTTTAGGGATTCTCAATCAATTTCTCAACTTCCAGAATCATAGGGTAATCAAGATCCTCCCCCTACAATATAATCATCCTAAACTTAACCAACCAACACTCTCCCCCTTTGTCGAACACCGAAAAGGGGTCTAGAAGGGATGTTAAGTTTAAACTATACTCCCCCTCAACCCTAGGGGTATCCCAAACCAACAACAATTTGATTTTTGATAAGCATATGAATACATATGACAAAAAGATATAGGCTTGGCAAGACAAGCATATGTATCATATGAGCATGACATCATAAGTATGAAGATAGCTATGTATCAAATATGCAGATAATACAGCATAGTATCAACAATAAGCATACGCAAGAAAAATAGATATGCAAGGCAAATTCAGAAAAGTCACAGCATAAACCATCCAGAGAAATAACAAGATGCAAGACATATGTATCAAAGTCAAAGTACAAACAGATAGGACACTCATCATAAAAGTTAATGTCATCAATCCCCTGCGCGGTCATCATCTGAGGAATCAGCAATGTAGATAACATCCCCTGGTAGAGGAATGCTGGGGGGCCCACCACCAGGATACGCATGATGGTACCACGCCTCATACCACGCATCCTGGAATGAGCTGATCTCAGAGACATCAGACGCTAAAGCATCAAGACGGTGATCGAAAGACTGATACTCTGAGCTGACCTCCCGTCGCCAGAGCTCAGAGATATGCAACTCGTGCTCCATCAGCCGCTCTATCTCCGCAACCTGCCAGCGTAGGTCAGGAGCCCACCTGTCGTAATTTGCAGTATCAGCTGGCAGCCCCTGGTCATGAGCTGCTCTCGGTAGCTCCCCCTCACGTCTGCGATCCTTCCACCTCAACCCCTGGGGCCCGAGGACAATGCCGGACTGAGCGAGCATGCGACAGTCTAGACGGCAGTCTTGTCGAACCATGGGTACAATGCGGCCCTGTGAAACGTCAATGCCAACCGACTCCAACCAAGCAGTGATGATATGGCCAAATGACATGTAGAC
Organism: Boesenbergia rotunda; assembly: GCA_024364735.1. Taxonomy (NCBI): domain Eukaryota; kingdom Viridiplantae; phylum Streptophyta; class Magnoliopsida; order Zingiberales; family Zingiberaceae; genus Boesenbergia; species Boesenbergia rotunda. The sequence continues at coordinate 35,332 of JAGFNQ010002485.1, forward strand.
TGTCTGGGTGGACTGCATACTGTAGACGATGATGGAGAAATAGACCGAGGCCACTGGATCAAAATCTAACTGCTGATGCATCCCGTAGAGCATCAAGCAGTGGGACGGGCGAATCTCATCCAGATGTTTCGAAGTAGTAGGTAGATGACAATTAGTGATGATCTTGAACAGAACATAGTCAACAGGGGAAAGGCGAAGAGCAGGAAATGTGGGAAAATCACTGGTGCGCTCACCGGAATCCCTTGGCCTGGGATGACCTAGAAAGTACTCGTAGATGGAATCATGAGTTACTCCATCGAAGGGAACCGGAAGAGGATTAGGAGGGTAAGGGTAGAGAAAGAAATCATTGTCTGACCGGCGACAACCAAGAAAATCAGTAAAAGTTGATCGATTAAAATCAAGGTCGACACTGGCAGCACGAGTCCTCCACCCCGTGCCCTCTTCACTCACCATGTTATTATAGAACTCAGAGACTAAGTCAAGGTTGATCGGCCTCTCAAGGTAAACAATAGATTGAAGATTATAATGTGCAATAATTTGTCGGACTGTCGGGCAATGTTCATAGATGAAGGATTGGTCTATAGTTCAACATGGCATTAATTTGAAATTGTGCCACTGAAAATTTAACGCAAGAGTGACACTCTGAAATCGAGTATGTAGAGGTGGTGGAGGCCTTGGAGAAGGTGTAGATATTGAAGGGCCTTTGCCTTTTGAGCTATCCACCATAGGTTCCTTACCCTTAGAAGATTTTCTAAAGATTGGAATAGACAAATATGATCAAAAGGAGGACAATAATGAGGTGAAAGATAGATTTGATCATATGGTGAAGTATGGAAAGAAAGGTCACGGCCAATACAAGAAGGTCACGACACCACACCAAGAACAAACACCAAAACATGATTAGCTTCATATACATATAATCCATGAACAGAGTCATAAAGGAAATTAAATCAAAAACTCACTTTGGTGCCATTGAAATTAGTTTGAAAGGATCGCAAAAACTGGAAGAAGAACTTGCGCAGGAGAAGCCCTCGGCGCAAGACAGAGACGCAGAAAACATGGAGCAAGTAGAGAACTTGTAGAGAACAAGGAGACGCCCGTAGAGACCTTCGCAAGAACTCGCACGCACGAGAAAGAGGGAGACGCAGGAACACTCTCGCTCAGGATGAAGAGGCGCAAGTGGGAGGTTTCGGCGCTAGGGTTCAGCAAGGAGGGGTTTTGGTAGGAGTTAATCGGTTGGTGGATTGGTCCACGAACCAGACTTTAATGCATCTGAACGGATCACCGTTCGATCTGATAGCGCCCAGACCGATCAGGCTATATCCTGATCGAACTGACTTGGGCCTGATCGGTCGGGTGACCGATCAGGAGTGCTCCTGATCGGTCGGCTGATCGATCAGGACACGAACAGTAGGATTCGGAGAGAAACCTGTGAGCTCCCTGATCGGTCTGTGGACCGATCACCATAGGGTGCCAGATCGGTCCGGGGACCGATCCAGGCTGGCTCAGTAAGGTTGATCAGAATTTCGTAAAGTCACTGATGCCTCTCTGATCGGTTAGTGGACCGATCGTTACAGGATGGAGCCAGATCGGTCCGGGGACCGATCAGCCCTACGCCTGATCGGTCGAGTGACCGATCAGGGTTCCTGAAACTCCCAGATTCGATCAGAAACTTTCAGTTTCAGATTTTCGGAATTTTTCCAACGAGATCTGATGAAGTTTATCGAACTTGGATATGATCTCATGACTAAAATTGATCCCTGAACAAGGATCAAAAGTCCTTATAGGTTCAACAATCACTTTGATCTATCCAAATGGAGTCAAACTCAATCAATAATCATTCAAGCAATTTCAACTAATTTTGTATCAAATTCAGGTTTCCAATCAAGTTGCCTTGATTGGAATGTCCAAGTATGATCATGGAGCCATATACACATATGTTATGCAATGGTTTTCCCCATACTTGGTCACCGAAGTGATTATTATCTCGTCAACTTAATTTCTCAAGGGATGCATTGACATTTTGAGAAATTTAGTTGATCCTAACATCTCACCCCATATCTAGCAAACAAAAACGTTTTGTTAAACCTTATAGTTTGTGTGAGATGTCCCCAAAGTTACTCAATTGTTTCCCAACAATTTCGAAATAATCATGAAGGGTTTGAATGCATTTTGAAATTCATGAAGCGCGACACATTCCCAACTCCCGTCTTAGGAAACTAAATTCATTTTCGGGGAGTGGTTTAGTGAAAATGTCAGCTAGGTTTGATTTGGACTCTACATGCGAGAGTACAATATCTCCCCTAGCTACATGATTCCTAATGAAGTGGTGACGCACCTCAATGTGTTTGGTCCTACAATGATGGACTGGATTCTTGGTTAAGTTAATTGTGCTAATGTTATCACATAACACTTGCACACCCTTGTAACTCAAACCATAGTCCTCTAAAGTATGTATCATTCACAACAATTGTGATACGCTCTCTCCCATGGCGATATATTCTGCCTCGGTCGTGGAGAGAGCAACACAATGTTGCTTCCGACTTGACCAACTTACTAAGGACGAACCTAAGAATTGGCAACCCCCACTTGTGCTCTTCCGGTCCAACTTACATCCAGCGTAGTCGGAATCCGTATAGCCAATTAAATCAAATGATTCGGTACGGGGGTACCATAGACCAACTCCAATTGTGCCTTTGAGATACCTCAAAATTCGCTTAACAGCGATTAAGTGAGATTCCTTGGCACAAACTTGATACCTAGCGCACATACCTACAGCAAATAGAATATCCGGTCGACTAGCTGTGAGATATAGCAAACTACCTATCATGATTCGATATTGAGTTAAATCAACGAGTTTACCACTCTCATCATTGTCTAATTTTGTGTTTGTAGCCATGGGAGTGGTTACCTCTTTTGAATCACCCATGTTAAATTTTCGAAGCATTTCTTGTGTGTATTTTGATTGGTGCACATGGATACCATCGCGAGTTTGCTTGATTTCAAGTCCAAGGAAGAAAGTCAACTCTCCCACTAGACTCATTTCAAATTCACTCTCCATGTGTCCAATGAACTCATTTAAATAACCCCTATTGTTTGAGCCACAAATTATGTCATCGACATATACTTGGTCTACAAAAATATTGTCACCATCTCTTCGTAGAAATAGTGTAAGGTCTATTTGGCCTCTAACGAAGCCCTTTTCAATGAGGAATGTCGACAACCTCTCATACCAAGCTCGGGGTGCTTGTTTAAGGCCATAAAGTGCCTTTTTGAGCTTGAACACGTGGTTTGGAAATTTGGTACTCTCAAACCCCGGTGGTTGTTCGACATAGACCTCTTCTCTTATTAGACCATTTAGAAAGGCCGATTTGATGTCCATTTGATATAATTTGAAGCCACGATGAGCTGCAAAAGCTAGCATCAATCGGATGGACTCTAATCGTGCCACGGGAGCATAAGTCTCATCATAATCAAGTCCTTCAACTTGACTATAGCCCTTGGCTACTAAGTGTGCCTTGTTTCTAATGATTTCTCCCTTATGGTTCAATTTGTTCTTGAAGACCCATTTGGTTCCATTGATGGTGGTTTTCTTAGGTCTAGGGACTAAGTCCCAAACTTGACTCCTTTCGAATTGACCTAGTTCATCTTGCATTGCAATAATCCAATCGGGATCATTTAATGCTTCATCAATTTTTCTAGGTTCAATTTCAGAAATTAGGGCAACTTAATTAGCCTCATTCCGGAAGAATGATCTAGTTCTAACCCCATGATGGATGTCTCCAACAATTTGGTCTTGGGGATGACTAGAGGCTAATCTAGTTTGTCTTGGTGTTGGTGGTGCTTCGTGAATGGGCTCACTAGACACAAGTTCAGCCTCAAGATCTGGCTGATCTATGGATTGTCTAGGCTCACCGTCATCGGATTCATCACCATCAACAACATTTGGATTTTCATTCAAACTTAGTCTCCTAAGTTTGAATTGGACTTCATCTTCTGGTTGACCATTGACTTTTGGAATTTCTTCAAATACAACATCAGAAGACTCCTCAACCAGTCTAGACTTCTTGTTGTAGGCTCGATAGGCTTTACTAACTAGGGAGTACCCGACTAGTATCCCTTCATCAGCCTTTGTCGTGAACTTTCCAAGATGATCCTTGGTGTTTAGAATGAACACCTTACTACCAAACACCCGAAAGTGTTTAACCGTAGGTAGTTTTCCAAACCAAAGTTCATGGGGAGTCTTTCCTAAAAACCTATGAATGAGAACCCGATTTTGCACATAGCAAGCTGTATTTACAGCTTCAGCCCATAAGTAACTCGGGAGTGAGTACTCATTAAGCATGCTTCGTGCAGCCTCTTGTAGAACACGGTTCTTCCTTTCTACAACACCATTTTGTTGTGGTGTTCTAGGAGTAGAGAACTCATGTCTATAACCTCTATCTTGATAAAATTCTAAAAATCTTTGATTTTGAAATTCACCTCCATGGTCACTTCTTATTGTCTTAATAGTTAATGATTTCTCATTTTCAACTCTTCTACAAAAAGAAATAAAAACATCTAAGGTTTGGTCCTTATATTTTAAAAAGTAAGTCCATGTATATCTAGTGAAGTCATCAATGATCACAAAGCAATATCTACTTCCATTCAATAATATGATAGTACTACAATCAAATAGATCCATGTGAAGTAAATTTAATGCAGTGGAAGTACTTACAGCGCTT
>JAGFNQ010002485.1:42604-67487 GCA_024364735.1 Boesenbergia rotunda
TTGGCACAAATCAATTTCTGCACTCAAACTTATCAGTAGCACAGTGGAAGAAATAATCACAGAGTAAGCAGAAAATAGAAAACGAACGCAAAGCAGACACACTAGCAAGATCGCTAACAAGGAGGGTTTACAAGGTTCGGGGATAACTTGCCCCTACTCCTTGGCGTGCCCTTAAGGTGGGCGATCCCTTGATCGTCGGCAGATCAAGCCCCGGTTAACACCAGATAGAAGACAACCTCCTTCTCGGTGGAGAAACCTCTCCACAGCGTTTCAATCACAAATTTAAGTTTATGCATAAAGAAACAACAAGAAGGATCTTACTCAAGCACTTAGCAAAGACAAGAACACAGCAAGCTTTCCTGAGCTCCACCCAGCGGCGATCTCACGCAAGAAACCCTTCCTCATGTCTTCCCGCTGTCGGACTCCAAGCCTCTTGTTCTCTCCTTCAAGCGCTCAAGTAATGGATGATTGCTTCTCGATTGCAGTAGCTTGCTCAAGGTGATGAAAACTTCAGAACGCGCAAGCTAGATGTGGAGAACACACAGGCACAGCAAGAACTTAGTTCGCAAAGACTAGAACTCAACCTCTCTTCAAGAACCCTTCTTCCACCCTGTTGTTTCTCCACTCAGCACCAGGTGACAGCATCTCCTGCAGCCTCCAGCTACTTCCCTGCCAACACCAGCTACCACTGAGCCCTTCCTGGACTTCCTGAGCTCCCTCAGCCAAGCTCCAGTCAGCAGCTCCGACTGTTGCAACCTGAGATGGAAAACGGACAAACCTGCTCCAAGGTATGCCTCCATTGACTTCTCCTTGAGTGTTTGAATCCTCTCCTATCACCTGCAGCTTAATCAGAGTGTTAGAGAAGCATATCAAACAGTAAATCATATATCAGATGTTAAGCGCAGAGAATCGGATACGTTTAGACGCGATCAGAGCGTCTGACAGTGCATTTTGAATTAAAGTGATCGGTCACCGGACCGATCAGAGAGCCTCCTGATCAGTCACCAGACCGATCAGGCTGGGTCCAGACTGATCAGGCTCCATCCTGATCGGTCCCCAACGCTCGATTAGAAATCACGATTTTTTTGGGACTCTCCTGGATCGATCACCAGACCGATCCCAGGTTGTGGGTCGATCACCCGACCGATCCACCCCTTTATCGGGCGATTTCTAAGTTTCGCAGTCCAGACCCCCTGATCGATCACCGGACCGATCAGGAAACCTCCTGATCGGTCACCAGACCAATCAGGTAGTGACTAGACCGATCAGGCTCCATCCTGATCGATCATAGTGAGGAACCTGCGATGCTGGATCGTTCTCCAGAACAATTTGCACAGTGATCCTGATCGGTCACCAGACCGAACAGGAGTAGTTCAGCAAGGGAACTCAACCTCACTGTTTACTCCCTGATCGGTCACCAGACCGATCAGGAGCCAAGTAATGGGTGAAACGTATACTCCCTGATCGGTCACCAAATCGATCAGGAGCAGTACAGTAGCTTCCCAACCTCACTGTGTGCTCCCTGATCGGTCACCAGACCGATCAGTTATCGCTGGATTGGTCACCAAACCGATCCACGAAGGAGCACCGTGCCAACTTCCTGATCGGTCACCAGACCGATCCAGGGGCTCCAACCTAGCCCTCCAAGCTAGGGTGCCATCCACCTTAGCCCTCCAAGTTAAGGATTTTTCACCAAACCCTCCAAGTTGGGAATTTGCACCTAACCCTCCAAGTTAGAACTTTTCACCTAACCCTCCAAGCTAAGACTTTTCACCCAACTCTTCCGGATTAGGACTTTTCCACACCTAGCCCTCCAAGCTAGGACCTGACCCTCCAAGCCAAGACTTTTTCACCTAATTCTCCAAGATGGGAATTTGCACCTAACCCTCCAAGTTAGGACTTTTCACCTAGCCCTCCAAGCTAGGACTTTTCACCCACCTCTTCCGAATTAGGACTTTTCACACACCTAGCCCTCCAAGCTAGGATTTTCAACACCTAACCCTCCAGGTTAGGATTTTCCAACACCTAGACCTCCAAGCTAGGATTTCCCATACCATGCCTGATCCCCGACCAGGACTTAATCATAATCATCATAATCAACCTAAACTAAAATCGATGTCAACACCAAAACAATCACGGTCAGACTGCATCAACAGTAAGTTCCTCGCGACTATATTGTTTAAGTTCTTTTACCTATAAAATATATCATGATTTTAATAATCACCATGAATGATGTTTTAGACAAACTGATTAACATATATATGAATAAAGGTTGCTCACCGCTGAGTCAAAATCATTCTTATATTTACGGCCACTAGAAAGAGAATTTAAATGATTGAAAGTCATGGCTTCTGTATCCACCGCCAACAAGTGAAAGTGTGTATTTGTTGGTGCTGGAAGCACTAAAGTTAAACCTGTGTTTTGATAATGGAAAAAGATTCAGAAGTTAAGGTGTTGGTGTGATCTATCAAGTTTACTAAGTGTGCAGGAAAGTCCTAGGTACACTAGGCAAGAAGTCCTGGCAAAGGACTAGGCACTGAAGACTTGACTGGAAGTTGGGCAAGAAGTCCTGGCAAAGGGCTGGGCACCGAAGACCTGACCGAAAGTTAGGCAAGAAGTCCTTGTCCCGGACTGGGCACGAAGACATGATCGGAGGATTGGGCAAAAGTCCAACCGGAGGAGCCGGCTGGCAAAAAGGTAAATTCTCCCAAGAGGAGTAGGTGAGGACGCGTTCCCCGTAGGAGGGAACATTAGGCGTCGGTTCAACCTAGGGTTCCATTTGGGAGACCCAAAGTCTGAACCAAGATAGCTTAGGCTGTAAATAATGGCTAACATACTTGCTTCTTGTGTTTTGGAACTAACCTTGGTTGCAGGGAACGAAGGAATGGGTTTCTGCAGCTCAGGTGCCTCAATGGAGTGAGGCGCCTCACTGGGACTAGGCGCCCGTACAGACACGGGCGCCCCAGTGTAAGGCCAAATCAAAACCAACAAAGCAAACTACCACAAAGCCTCTGGACCAAGTCAGCTCAAGTGCCCGTGTTAACACAGGCACCCCCATCAGCCCAGGCGCCCCACTGAAGGGGATAAGCGCTAACCGAGCCTACGGATAGGAGTTCTCACAGGAGAGGCCACGTGTCAGGCGCCCCTATGGCTGCTATAAATAGGGGTTCACCCCCAAGGCTTCAAACAATTTCGCTCACATCGCTACAAACACTTTCGTTCAAGCGCTACGCTCCTAGAAGCTCCGACTTCGCGATTACAGCGCCGACGACAACCCTCTGCTCCGAACTTCGATCCACCTCGGGCGTCGATAAATTTTAATTTACGAAAAGTGTTGCAAATTCAATTTCAATTCTATATCTGTACTCAGCTTGTAAAAGATTTTTAACGAATATAGAATTGCCCAACGTAAATGGTCAAGGACCGTGGGCCTTGGAGTAGGAGCCGACCGCGACTTCGAACCAAGTAAAACCAACTTGTGTTAGCGATTGTTTTATAGTTTTCCGCTGCGTAATCGCTCTATTTTCCGAAAAATTTAATATCGATATTCACACCCCCCCTATCGATTTTCTCCGATCCAATAAGTGGTATCAGAGCGGGTGGCTCAAACCTGGTGCAACCACCAGTTTGAGAATCTTTTTTTTTCGAATTCTTCGCTTTTTGTTTCAAATAAATAATATTTGTGCGTGGGTTTAAAATATTCTTACGCCTTTTTCAATTTTGAATTCTTATTTTTTTACCATAAGTAAGAATTGATATAACGATCAATTTTCAAAAATTTATCATAATTTTTTTATTATTATTTTAATATTTTTTTCGAAATTCGTGCTACCTTAATTCGAGCAGACTTTTCCCACATCTCTTTCCCTGATCTTCTTCTTCATATTTTTCATTACAGTGAAAAATATCGGAGCAGTACATGATCTTCCCTGATACTGCAATGGTTGAAGAAGGTATAGTTTTCATTACAGGGAAAACTCCAAGAGAACTGCAAAAAAGGCCTCAACCAGTACCTGAGTCCGACTCAGACTCAAAATCTGATGATGAAGAAAGGGATCGTCGGAAACTGGTCTGGTTGGCTCGCGACCACTACAAAATGCTGAAGAAACAATCAAGCAAAAGAAAGATGACTAAAATCAAGGGGGAGACCTCCAACAAGAAATCAAAAGGTAACATTGTAGATTTAAAATCTAACAGTCATATAGTATGTTACAAATGCAGGGAGAGAGGACATTACCAAGACCAGTGTCCCAATCATAGAGTGGGTCTTCACCGTCTACAATAAAAAGAACTCCCAAGAATGCTGGACAAACATTTGACAAAGGTAAATTTACAGTATTTGAAAATCCAATATTTACCTTGAATAATGTGATTGATTCATTTAAATTAGTTAAGGAAAATTTTAGAAAATTGAAACAAGAAAATGAAACCTTGAAACATAAGGTCAATATGCTAGAAAATTTAATTCATAATCTTGCTTATTTCGAAAATCCGGAGTATTACTCTAATTATGATCTTACTTAGATAATTGTTTGCTTTAATTCTGTGTTGCTTTTTATTTTATTTTTTATTATGCTTAGAATTAGGATTGATTAGTTTAAGGACTAAAGAGTTACTTAAAACTTGAATAACCTAGTATTAGGTGGAGGTGAGATGATAGTAAGTTAGGGAAGCATTTCTAATAAGGTCAAGTGTGTTGATGCAGTCTTGCTCTGATTGTTGTTTTGGTGTTGACATCGATTTTAGTTTAGGTGGATGATCATTGATTATGATTAAGTCCTGATCGGGGATCAGGCATGACATGGATTACGATTAAGTCCTGATCGGGGATCAGGCATGGCATGGATTATGATTAAGTCCTGATCGGGGATCAGACATGGTATGGAAAATCCTACCTTGGAGGGCTAGGTGTTGGAAAATCCTAACCTGGAGGGTTAGGTGTGAAAAATCCTAGCTTGGAGGGCTAGGTGTTGGAAAAGTCCTAATTCGGAAGGGTTGGGTGAAAAGTCCTAGCTTGGAGGGCTAGGTGAAAAGTCCTAACTTGGAGGGTTAGGTGCAAATTCCCATCCTGGAGAATTAGGTGAAAAAGTCCTGGCTTGGAGGGTCAAGTGCCTAGCTTGGAGGGCTAGGTTGGATGATGTTCTAACTCGGAAGGGTTGGGTGAAAAGTCCTAGCTTGGAGGGCTAGGTGAAAAGTCCTAGCTTGGAGGGCTAGGTGAAAAGTCCTAACTTGGAGGGTTAGGTGCAAATTCCCAACTTGAAGAGTTAGATGGAAAAATCCTTAGCTTGGAGGGCTAAGGTGGATGAATTCCTAGCTTGGAGGGCTAGGTTTGAGTCCCTGGATCGGTCTGGTGACCGATCAGGGACATTGGCACACTGCTCCTTCGTGGATCGGTCTGGTGACCGATCCAGCGATGTCTGACCGGACTGGGGACCGATCAGGGAGCGCACAGTGAGGTTGGGAACCTATTGTGTGGCTCCTGATCAGACCGGTGACCGATCAGGGAGCAGGCTGCTTCCTTGCTGCCTTTCTCCTGATCGGTCTGGTGACCGATCAGGGAGCAGTCGGTGAGTGAGTTCCCTTGCGGATCAGACCCTGGATCGGTCCGGTGACCGATCAGGGAGTTTGGATCTGATTAAAAACTCACTATTCATCTATCCTAATCGGTCTGGTGACCGATCGGGCTTCACTCTGATCGGTCGGGTGACCGATCAGGCGTGTATAGCCGCGAGAGCAGGGAATCCCAGTGAAGCTCTGGATCAGTCTGGTGACCGACCCACAAGCCCTGGATCGGTCCGGTGACCGATCACTTCAATTTAAATTGCACTGTCAGACGTGGTCAGAGCGTCTGATCGTATCCGATTCGCTGCTGTTTGCTTCTGATATTTGATTTCCTGTATGATTTACTGCTCTAATAGTCTGATTAAGCTGCAGGTGACAGGGAAGGATTTAAACACTCAAGGAGAGGTCAAAGGAGGCTTTCCTTGGAGGAGGTTTGTCGGATTCTCCATTTCCGGTTGCAACGGCCGAGCTGCAGACTGGAGCCAAGACTGAGGCTTGGCTGAGGGGATCTCAGGAAGACCAGAGAGGGCTCAGTGGTAGCTGGCGTTGGCAGTAAGGTAGCTGGAGGCTACGGAGGATGTTGTCACCTGATGCTGTATGGAGAATCAAAAGGGCGGAAATTGGCTTCGTGGAAAAAAGAGCTCCAAAGGGTTCGAAGTGTTCGGAAGAGGATTCTGAAACTTGTGCTCTTGCCGCGCCTTGAGTTCTCCACAACAAGCTTGCTGTGTTCTTGAAGTTTTCATCACTTTGAGCAAGCGATTGAGAAGCAATCATTCATTACTTGAGCGCTTGAAGGAGAGAACAAGGAGCTTGGAGTCCAACAGTGGGAAGACACGAAGAAGGGTTCTTGCGTGAGATCGCGACTGGGTGGAGCTCAGGGAAGCTTGCTGTGTTCTTGTCCTTGCTAAGTGTTTGAGTAAGATCCTTCTTGTTGTTTCTTTGTGCTTAAACTTTATCTGTGATAGAAACGCTGTGGAGAGGTTTCTCCACCGAGAAGGATGTTGCGTTATATCCGGTGAAAATCAGGGCTTGATCTGCCAACGATCAAGGGATCACCCACCTTAAGGGCACGCCAAGGAGTAGGGGCAAGTTATCCCCAAACCTTGTAAACCCTCCTGTTAGCGATCTTGGCAGTTGTCTCTGTTTGCTTTCATTTCTGTTTTCGTTTACTGCACTGCTTCAGTTTCCTTTGTTTCTTCCGCTGTGCTACTGATAAGTTGAGTGCAGGAATCTTGTTAAGTGCAAGAAAAAGTGATTGGCTATATTCACCCCCCCTCTCTAGCCATCTCGTTTCCAACAAGTGGTATCAGAGCTTGGGGCTCTGTTTACGGCTTGCATCCAAGAGTTACACATGGAAGTAGGTATTGCTTTGTGATTATTTATGATTTCACTAGATACACATGGACCTACTTTTTGAAATATAAGAATCAAACCTTAGATGTTTTCATTTCTTTTTGTAGAATGGTAGAAAATGAAAAATCATCAACCATTAAGACAATTAGAAGTGATCATGGAGGTGAATTTCAAAACCAATGGTTTTTAGAATTTTGTCAAGATAGAGGTTATAAGCATGAGTTCTCTACTCCTAGAACACCACAACAAAATGGTGTTGTAGAGAGGAAGAACCGTGTTCTTCAAGAGGCTGCACGAAGCATGCTTAATGAGTACTCACTCCCGAGTTACTTATGGGTTGAAGCTATAAATACAGCTTGCTATGTGCAAAACAGAGTCCTCATCCATAGGTTCTTAGGAAAGACTCCCCATGAGCTTTGGTTTGGAAAACCACCTACGGTTAAACACCTTAGGGTGTTTGGTTGTAAGGTGTTCATTCTAAACACCAAGGACCACCTTGGAAAGTTCACGGCAAAGGCTGATGAAGGGATACTAGTCGGGTATTCTCTCATTAGCAAAGCCTACCGAGTATACAATAAGAAATCTAGATTAGTTGAAGAGTCTTCTGATGTGGTCTTTGAAGAAATTCCAAAATCAATTGACCAATCAGAAATTGTAGAAGGAGTTCAACTCAAACTTAGGAGGCTAAGTTTGAAAGAAACTCCAAGTGGTGTTGATGGTGATGAGTCTGATGATGGTGAACCTAGACAACCCATTAATCAGCCGGATCCTGAGGCTGAACTTGTGTCTAGTGAACCCGTACAAGAAGCACCACCAACTCCTAGGCAAACTAGATTAGCCTCTAGTCATCCCCAAGACCAAATTGTTGGAGACATCCATCATGGGGTTAGGACTAGATCATTCTTCCGGAATGAGGCTAATGAAGTTGCCCTAATTTCCGAAATTGAACCTAGGAAAATTGATGAAGCATTAAGTGATCCCGATTGGATCATTGCAATGCAAGATGAACTAGGTCAATTTGAGAGGAGTCAAGTTTGGGACTTAGTCCCTAGACCCAAGAAGACCACCATTATTGGAACCAAATGGGTCTTCAAAAATAAATTAAACCATAAGGGAGAAATCATTAGAAACAAGGCACGCTTGGTAGCCAAGGGCTATAGTCAAGTTGAAGGCCTTGATTATGATGAGACTTATGCTCCCGTGGCACGATTAGAGTCCATCTGATTGATGCAAGCATTTGCAGCACATCGTGGCTTCAAATTATATCAAATGGATGTCAAATCGGCCTTCCTAAATGGTTTGATTAAAGAAGAGGTCTACGTCGAACAACCTCCGGGGTTTGAGAGTACTGAATTTCCAAACCACGTATTCAAGCTCAAAAAGGCACTTTATGGCCTTAAACAAGCACCCCAAGCTTGGTATGAGCAGCTGTCGACATTCTTGATTGAGAAAGGCTTTGTTAGAGGCCAAATATACCCTACACTATTTCTACGAAAGGATAGTGACAATATTTTTGTAGCCCAAGTATATGTCGATGACATAATTTGTGGCTCAAATAATAAGGGCTATTTAAATGAGTTCATTGGACACATGGAGAGTGAGTTTGAAATGAGTTTAGTGGGAGAGTTGACTTTCTTCCTTGGACTTGAAATCAAGCAAACTCGCGATGGTATCCATGTGCACCAATCAAAGTATACACAAGAAATGCTTCGCAAATTCAACATGAGTGATTCAAAAGAGGTAACCACTCCCATGGCGACAAACACAAGATTAGACAATGATGAGAGTGGTAAACCCATTGATCTAACTCAATATCGAAGCATGATAGGTAGTTTGCTATACCTCAGAGCCAGCCGACCAGACATTCTATTTGCTGTAGGTATGTGCGCTAGGTATCAAGTTTGTGCCAAGGAATCTCATTTAATTGTTGTTAAGCGAATTTTGAGATATCTCAAAGGCACAATTGGTGTAGGTCTTTGGTATCCCCGTACCGAATCTTTTGATTTTATTGGCTATACGGATTCCGACTACGCTGGATGTAAGTTGGACCGGAAAAGCACAAGTGGGGATTGCCAATTCTTAGGTTCGTCCTTAGTAAGTTGGTCGAGTCGGAAGCAACATTGTGTTGCTCTTTCCACTACCGAGGCAGAATATATCGCCATAGGAGAGAGTGTATCACAATTGTTGTGGATGATACATATTTTAGAGGACTATGGATTGAGTTACAAGGGTGAGCAAGTGTTATGTGATAACATAAGCACAATTAACTTAACCAAGAATCCAGTCCATCATTCTAGGACCAAATATATTGAAGTAAGACACCACTTCATTAGGGATCATGTAGCTAGAGGAGACATTGTACTCTCTCATGTAGAGTCCAAGTCAAACCTAGCCGACATTTTCACTAAACCACTTCCCGAAAATGAATTTAGTTTTCTAAGACGGGAGTTGGGAATGTGTCGCACTTCATGATTTTCAAAATGCATTAAAACCCTTCATGATTATTTCAAATTGCTGGGAAACAATTGGGTAACCTTGGGAACATCTCACACAAACTATAAGATTTACCAAAACGTTTTTGTTTGCTAGATATGGGGTGAGATGTTAGGATCAACTCAATTTCTCAAAATGTCAATGCATCCCTTGAGAAATTAAGTTGACGAGATAATAATCACTTCGGTGACCAAGTATGGGGAAAACCAATGCATAACATATGTGTATTTGGCTCCATTATCATACTTGGACATTCCAATCAAGGAAACTTGATTGGAAACCTGAATTTGATACAAACTCAATTGAAATTGCTTGAATGATTGTTGATTGAGTTTGATTCCATTTGTATGGGTCAAAGTGATTGTTGAACCTATAAGGACCTTTGATTCTTGTTCAGGGATCAATTCTAGTCATGAGATCATGTCCAAGTTCGATAAACTTCATCAGATCTCGTTGGAAAGTTTCAGAAAATCTGAAACTAAATATTTCAGATCGTATCAGTGGGTATCAAGAACCCTGATCGGTCACCGGACCGATCAGGCATAGGGCTGATCGGTCCCCGGACCGATCTGGCTTCTTCCTGTGGTGTTCGGTCCACAGACCGATCAGCGAGGCAAGCAATGACCTTCCAGAATTTTGATCAAGTGTTCTGAGCTAGCCTGGATCGGTCCCCAGACCGATCTGGCACCCTATGGTGATCGGTCCACAGACCGATCAGGGAGCTCAGAGGTTTCTCTCCGAGCCTACTGATCGTGTCCTGATCGGTCAGCCGACCGATCAGGATCTCTCCTGATCAGTCACCCAACCGATCAGGCCCTGGTCAGTCCGATCAGGCGATAGCCTGATCGGTCTGGGCGCTATCAGATCGAACGGTGATCCGTTCAAACGCATTAAATTGTGGTTGGCGGACCGATCCACCAACCGATTAACTACGCAAAACACTCTCATCTCCCGAACCCTAGCGCTGAAAACCCTTCTTACGCGACCCTGTGTGTGCGAGAAGGCCTCCTGCGTGTTCGTCTTCCTCGCGTGAGCGTGAGTGTGAAGGTTCTTCCAAACCCTGTGCGTGTTCCTCTCTCGCAGAAACAACTTGCAACCACCTCTTGCGCCGAGAGCACCCTTCCACGCAAGCTTCTTGCTCTCGACCTCCAAGAACTACTCTAATGGCACCAAAGTAAGTTCTTGCTTTGGTTTTTCATTCAAATCAGTCTATAATGCTTATTTGTGAAGCTAACCATGTTTTGGCTCTTGTTCTTGCTATTGTACCGTGACCCTATTGCAATCACCGTGAACCTTCCTTCCATACTTCATCATATGATCAAATCTATCGATCATTTCATTTTCTAACTCTTTGATTGGGTGTCATCTTATATGATCAATTCTTAACCTTATGATTCAACTTATGATCATCGACTCAAACCATGTGTGATCACTTCCTTGATTAAATCATGTGTATGACCAATTCAACCCTTTTAGAAAGTCTTCTAAGGGCAAGGAGGTTGGGGAGGGCAGCTTAAGGGGGAAAACCCCTGCTTCTTCTGGGTCTTCCAGACGGCCATAGCCCTCGTCTAGCTCCCGGTTTCCAAACGCCGCATGTGAGCAATCCTTCCAATCTATGACCTTCAAACTATTACCCTGCCGTTCAATAGATGTCCCTTTCTCAACTGAGTATTGTCCATCGATCATGGAGATCGTTGCCTTTTACAATCTTGGTTTTCTTCTCTCTCTCGAAAGGACCATCAATTACAACCTAGTCTCAGAATTCTACAACAATCTCCAACAAGGTCCTCAAGGGAGTTTCGAGTTCACTACTCGGGTCGGGAAGATGAACCTCGATTTTTCATATGAGATTTTAGCAGAGTACTTAGGTGGTCGACGATCACCTAACCTTTATTCGATCTATCCCGAGCTCCCTAATCCCCTGCTAACACCATTTGTATATGTTACCCCTGATTCCATTCATCAGTATTTCTTTGGCTATCCCCGTCTAGACGGTCTTGATGAGCTTGGCCCTAACTTTCCTACCTTTGCTGCACTGCGTCTTTCTCCCACTAGCTACATTTTATTCAAGATCATCACGAATTGTATCCTCCCAATCACCTCCAAACCTTTAGCTGAGATCCGACCCTATCACTGTCTGATGCTCTACGGCATGCACCGCCGTTTGGACTTCGATATCATGGAGAGCATCTTCCAGTCCATCTTATCTTATCGAGAGTCCAGCCGACGCACAATCTACATGCCTTTTGGTCACGTCATCACCGACTGGCTCTTGTCAGTAGGTGTTGATGTTACCAAGGGTCGGACGATGCCCATGGTACGACAGGATTGCAGACTTGGCCGGCGAGCATTCGCCAAGTCCGGCATCATTGTTCGGGGGCCCGATCGGGTGTTGATTTGGAAAGATGGTAGGGTTCTTGGTGAGTTACCAAGGGGAGGTCCACAGGGTCAGGCGCCAGCCGCTGCTGCTGATGATGATGACTATGATGAGCCGGATCCGGATCTCCGATGGCAGATTTCAGAGCTCGACAGGACCCTGCAGGAGGACTTACATTTGAGGGAGACCTGGCGCGAGGAGGTTCGGTCGGACTTCCGTCTCTTTGATCGTCGATTGACCACGGTTGAGTCCGTAGTCACGGAGTCCTGCACCCTTCAGCGCACATGGTATGATGAGTGGCATCGCCACACCTTCCCAGGAGAGACACCGTCTGTCAGTGCTGCACCACGATCGAGGGATGCTGATGTTGCCACTATGGATGACTCTATGCAGCATGACCCTCCGGCTGATGTTTGATTGTCTTCTAGCTGATCTCTGTTATTTGACTATGTGCTCTGTTTGACTGTTGGGCTATGTATGCCCCTTGACTTGTTTAGTGTGGCCTTGTGCCACATGTCTCTGGATTTCGATGCCTGTGATTTGCATCGTGGTATTTTTTTTATGACCTGATCTTTATGACTTGATGCATGCTTTATCCCATAATGATATGCTTCTTGTTGATGCTATGCTATATTATCTGCATTTTTGATTCATAGCTATGTTCATGCTTATGATGTCATGTTCATATGATACATATGCCTGTTTTGTCATGCCTATATCTTTTTGCCATATGTGATCATATGCTTATCAATATTCAATCAAATCATTGTTGTTTGGGATACCCCTAGGGTTGAGGGGGAGTATGGTTGAACTTAACAGTCTGTCTAGACCCTTTTCGTGTTCGACAAAGGGGGAGAGTGTGGTTGGTTAAGTTTAGGATGATCATGTTGTAGGGGGAGGATCTGGATTCCCCTATGATTCTAAAGTTGAAAAATATTGATTGAGATCTCTAAACTTAAAATCGGATTGTCAAATAACAAAAAGGGGGAGATTGTTGATGCAGTCTTGCTCTGATTGTTGTTTTGGTGTTGACATCGATTTTAGTTTAGGTGGATGATCATTGATTATGATTAAGTCCTGATCGGGGATCAGGCATGACATGGATTATGATTAAGTCCTGATCGGGGATCGGGCATTGCATGGATTATGATTAAGTCCTGATCGGGGATCAGGCATTGTATGGAAAATCCTAGCTTGGAGGGCTAGGTGTTGAAAAATCCTAACCTGGAGGGTTAGGTGTGAAAAATCCTAGCTTGGAGGGCTAGGTGTTGGAAAAGTCCTAATTCGGAAGGGTTGGGTGAAAAGTCCTAGCTTGGAGGGCTAGGTGAAAAGTCCTAACTTGGAGGGCTAGGTGCAAATTCCCATCCTGGAGAATTAGGTGAAAAAGTCCTGGCTTGGAGGGTCAGGTGCCTAGCTTGGAGGGCTAGGTTGGATGATGTTCTTGTTGGTGCAGTGAGCACTAAAGTCATACCTATGTTTTGATAATGGCAACATAGTTCAAAAGTTAAGTCTTAATTGTTATCTAACAATGTTACTTGAGTGTGCAGGAAAAGTCCTAGCGAAGGGCTGCTAGGCACCTGGCGAAGGGCTGCCAGGATAAAAAGCCCTAGCAAAGGACTGCTAGGCACTTGGCGAAGGAATGCCAAGATAAAAAGACCTAGCGAAGGACTGCTAGGCGCCAGGCGAAGGACAGCTTGGAACTGAAGCCCTAGCGAAGGAATGCTAGGCACTGGGCGAAGGATAGCTCGGTATCCAAGACCTGGCAAAGGATCGCCAGGCAAAAGTCCAACCAAAGGAGCGGTTGGCATCAGGTATATTCTCCCGAGAGGAGTAGGTGAGGACGCGTTCCCCGTCGAGGGAACAGTAGGCGTTGGTTCGACCTAGGGCTCCATTTTGGAGATCCAAAGTCAGAACCAAGACAGCTAAGGTTGTATAAATAAATATTTTATTGTTTCATTGTGTTTTGGACTAACCCTGGATGCAGGACCGAAGGAACGTATGTCTGCCGCTCAGAGAGCCTCAAAGGAATGAGGCAACAGCTGACCAGGGCGCCCGAAGTGTCCCAGGCGCCCCCATGGTGAACACAAAACACAAGTTACAAAAACAGGCTTTGACAGTACAACTCCCGGGCGCCCCCGTGCTCCCGGGCGCCCCCTGCGTTGCGGGGGCCCCAGTGCCAGTTACCGAAGCATACCCTCGCGAAGCCAAGGGATAGAGTTTGACCCGGTCAACCCGGGCGCCCCCAGCACTCCGGGCGCCTCGGTCAAAGCGGATCCCGAAGATAAAGGGATCAGACGCTGACCGAGGAATTGGCGGATCGGGTGACACGTGAGGGGCGCCCCCGACGTCCCGGGCGCCCCCAGGCCCTATATAAAGGGCCCTCAACCCCAAGCATTAATATCAACTTCCAATCAACACTTCTACGCTCTTCTGCTCTCGCGCTTCGCCTCGGAATCCTTCCAACTCGAGCCGACGACGTCCCGCTGCTCCGAAAAAGTCGATCTACCCCGGACGTCGGTAAAAGAGTGATTTAAGTTTACTGTACTTAATTCTGTAATAATCTTTTGTAAACTACTTGCGCCTCATATAGAATTGCCCAAAATAAACGGTCAACGACCGTGGGCCTTGGAGTAGGAGTCGACCCAGGCTCCGAACCAAGTAAAATCGACCGTGTCTCTGTGTTGTTATTCTTAATTTCCGCTGCGTACTTGCTCTAAATTTTTCGAAAAATGATTTCCGATATTCACCTCCCCACTCTATCGATTTTCTCGATCCAACAAGTGGTATCAGAGCGGGGAAGTTCAAACCTGGTGCAACCACCAGTTTGAAATTTTTTTTCGGATTTTTATTCTCTATTTTTTTTTGTACGAATTTTCGTTAAATATTTCGTTCGAATTTTTTTTAAATCGAGGTTGGTGCAACACCCCTCGTTATTTCATTTTATTCATCTAACACTACTAATCCAAGACTTAGTCTTGGGAAATTTATTTCTTTTTGTTAGTTTCTTATTTTACAGATCAAATGGCCATGTAAGAGGGATTTAGCACTGCCAGACCTCCACTTTTCAGTGGAGAAGACTTTTCCTACTGGAAAAGCTGAATGGAGGTCCACCTAAAAACTCAGGTGGACATGTGGATTATCATCCAGTCCGGACTGGAGATTCCCACAAATGCTGAAGGCTTACCTCAAAGCTACTCAGAATGGGACACCACTCTCAAGCGTAAAATAGAAGTCGATGCAAAAGCAACACAAACCCTACAATGCGGCCTGACAAAAGAGGAGCTGAACCGAGTGGGGCCCTTCAACAGTGCCAAGGAGCTATGGGCAAAATTGATCGAGCTGCACGAAGGAACATCAGATACCAGGATCAGCAAGAGGGATCTGCTCCTGAACAAATTGTACACCATCAAGATGGCCGACAACGAATCAGCAACCCAACTCCACGCACGCATACAAGAATTGATGAACGGTCTTCACACTATAGGTCACAAGGTCGAAAACTGTGACCTAATAAGGTATTGTAGGGTTTTTCGGGCCGCGAAAACCGCTTTTTCGCGTCACGGAAACCCCGAAAGCCCCAATAGAAAGGATCCGAGCGAAGAAAACCATTTCAAAAATTTTACGAGTGCTCGTTTACATGCTTCAAAACCGATCTACGACCTAGATCTATTAGAGAAGAGAAAAACTACCTTTGATGCGTGCCCCGTAATTCTCGCTCGCTCCTCAGTTGGTGTCAAATCTCAAGGATGCAAAGTAGCAACCCTCTAGAAGTATCCACACAAGCAAGAGAGTGGAGAGGAGAGCCCAAAAGTGTGCTAGCACTTGATTGGGGTCTCGGCAAGATGAGAGGAGAGGGAGAGCAAAAACCAAAAACTCGTTGGGAGAAGAATCAATCACACCCAAGAAAAACTCATCTTGTGTGTATAAGTGGCAGTATTGGCCATTAAGTGGCCGGCCACCACCTTCCATAACCCCCTTATTTGAATTCAAAATTCAAATGGGGAGGTTACTTAGCCTTGATGATGATGCCAAGTCATCACTTGGTCAAGTCAAGGTGATGTGGCTTGAGTCAAGTCAAACTTGTCTCTTATGGACTTTCCATATTTAGCCAAAGTCAAACTTTGACTTCATTATTCTCCCATGATTAGATTCATCCAACACTTGGATCAAACTCGAGTCCAACTCAAGTTGTCTAATTTGAGTCAAGTCAAACTTGCCTTTTATGGACTTTCCATATTTAGCCAAAATCAAACTTTGACTGCATTATTCTCCCATGATTAGATTCATCCAACACTTGGATCAAACTCGAGTCCAACTCAAGTTGTCTAATTTGAGTCAAGTCAAACTTGCCTTTTATGGACTTTCCATATTTAGCCAAAGTCAAACTTTGACTTCATTATTCTCCCATGATTAGATTCATCCAACACTTGGATCAAACTCGAGTCCAACTCAAGTTGTCTAATTTGAGTCAAGTCAAACTTGCCTTTTATGGACTTTCCATATTTAGCCAAAGTCAAACTTTGACTTCATTATTCTCCCATGATTAGATTCATCCAACACTTGGATCAAACTCGAGTCCAACTCAAGTTGTCTAATTTGAGTCAAGTCAAACTTGCCTTTTATGGACTTTCCATATTTAGCCAAAGTCAAACTTTGACTTCATTATTCTCCCATGATTAGATTCATCCAACACTTGGATCAAACTCGAGTCCAACTCAAGTTGTCTAATTTGAGTCAAGTCAAACTTGCCTTTTATGGACTTTCCATATTTAGCCAAAGTCAAACTTTGACTTCATTATTCTCCCATGATTATATTCATCCAACACTTGGATCAAACTCGAGTCCAACTCAAGTTGTCTAATTTGAGTCAAGTCAAACTTGCCTTTTATGGACTTTCCATATTTAGCCAAAGTCAAACTTTGACTTCATTACTCTCGGTCCATCATATGGACTTATTCTCCATCTATTGCTCTATGTGTCTGACCCTATAGGTTCTTGTAACGTTGGCAATGCCCTTAAACCTATTTAAGGACATAAGCAATGAGAGGTATCTAGCAACACATCATTGCTACCCAAGTTACAAGAATGTCGAGATCCAACATCACCATAGTGACTAATAATTGTGACCATCACAATATGTGACAACGTCCTTCTATCCTCGATATCTAGATTGATCTTCTATGAAGCATAGACCGTGTCATCCTCCAATCAATCTATGTGTCTTGAACTCCAAGTAGACTCACTATAATCAAATAAGCTCAATATCTCATATTGCCTTATTTGGGCATGGCCATGCACTTAGTGATCTCACTCTATCAAGACTATGATATCTCTCCCGTCATATAGGAGGGATAGATCCCATCTACATCACTCACATCCCTCCGCATAATTTGTTACATACCCAGTAATCGCCTTTATAGTCCACCCAGTTACGGGTGACGTTTGACGAAACCAAAGTACATAACTCCTTATGTAGGGAACTATGGTGACTTCAGGTTTAAGGACTAATAGTCATACTAATAGTCACATGAGAAAGTATATGACACTCATATAACGATCCATGATACTTTCTCATGGCGGGCCATTCAGTATACATTCCCTAATGTATACCCATGTGTCAACTTGATATCTCATATCCATGACTTGTGAGATCAAGTCATCATGTTGACCTACATGCTAGTCTCTATGCATTAACATTGTCCTTGAATGTTAATACTTGACTAGGAATAATTAAAAGTAGTGTTCTCTATATCATCTCACTATCGATTCAACTAATCGATTGATATAGATAAGAACCTTCTACTCAAGGACGTTATTATACTAAGTTATTTGGCACCAATACACATAAGTACAATAACCATAAGAAATGCCTTTATATATAAAAAATATAAATACAAGAATATGATACAATGAGTCCAAAAAAGTAATCATCATATGATTGACTCTAGGGCTCTCACTAACAATCTCCCACTAGCACTAGTGTCAATCGCTGTAGTATCTAATACCCAATGACCTAGTGTGACCATCATGCTTCATCTGTGCCAAAGCCTTGGTCAAGGGATCTGCGACGTTAGCCTCTGTGGGTACTCTGCAAATCTTCACATCTCCTCGATCGATGATCTCTCGAATGAGATGGAATCGCCGTAGTATGTGTTTGGTCCGCTGGTGTGAGCGAGGTTCCTTAGCCTGCGCAATAGCTCCATTGTTGTCACAATAGAGCTCTACGGGATCAGATATGCTAGGAACCACCCCAAGCTCAGTGATGAACTTGCGGATCCAAACTGCCTCCTTTGCTGCCTCTGATGCAGCAATATACTCAGCTTCTGTTGTAGAATCTGCAACTGTGTCCTGCTTCGAACTCTTCCATCTCACAGCTCCGCCATTCAAGCAAAACACGAACCCTGACTACGATCTGTAATCATCCTGGTCGGTTTGGAAGCTGGCATCAGTGTAACCCTTTACAACTAGATGCTCATCGCCTCCAAATATCAAAAAATATTCCTTAGTCCTTCTCAAGTACTTAAGGATATTCTTGACCGCTATCCAGTGACGTTCACCTGGATCTGACTGGTACCTGCTCGTCATACTCAAAGCATACGAGACATTAGGATGAGTACATAACATGGCGTACATGATAGATCCTATGGCTGAGGCATAAGCGATCTTGCTCATGCTGTCTCTCTCCTCTCTAAAAGAGGGACCTTGAGTCTTCGAAAGACTCATGCCATGTGACATTGGCAGATTTCCCTTCTTGGAATTCTGCATGGCAAACCGTTGCAAAACGGTATCAATGTATGTACTCTGACTTAGGCCAAACAATCTCTTAGATCTATCTCTATAGATCTTTATGCCTAGAATGCAGGCTGCTTCACCTAAGTCCTTCATTGCGAAACAAGTCCCCAACCAAGTCTTCACAGACTGTAGCGAAGGGATGTTGTTCCCAATGAGTAGTATGTCATCCACATACAAGACTAGGAAGACTACTGTGCTCCCACTAACCATCTTGTAGACACAAGGTTCATCTTCGTTCTTGATGAAACCAAACTGTTTGATCGCATCATCGAATCGAAGATTCCAGCTCCGAGAAGCTTGCTTTAAACCATAAATGGCCCTATGTAGCTTGCATACTCTGCCAGTATGCTGTGGATCTACAAAACCCTCAGGTTGTGTCATGTACACTTCCTCGAGGAGGTTTCCATTCAGAAACGCAGTTTTGACGTCCATCTGCCAGATCTCATAATCGTGGTATGCTGCAATAGCAAGCAAGATCCTAATGGACTTGAACATCGCGACTGGAGAAAAAGTTTCATCATAGTCAATACCATGAATTTGCTTGAAACCTTTAGCTACTAGTCTACCCTTATAGGTATGTACAAGTCCATCCATGTCAGTCTTTCTCTTAAAGACCCACTTACACCCAATGGGTTTGACCCCTTCAGGTGGATCAACCAAAGTCCATACTTGGTTGGTGTACATGGAATCCATCTCGGATCTCATGGCCTCTAGCCATTTCTCAGAATCTGGGCTCATCACAGCTTCCTGATAGGTGGTAGGCTCATTCTTAATGATCATAACGTCATCATGGTCAGGCAAGAGAAATGAATATCTCTCAGGCTGACGACGTACCCTATCAGACCTGCGAAGAGGTAGGTCTACCTGAACAGGTTGTTGTTCCACAACTTCTTGTGTAACAATCTCATCCACAACTTCTTGTGGTTCCTGTTCAGTATCCATCAAGGGCTCAGTGCTATGGTCGTTGTCTTGAACTTCTTCAAGATCAAACGAACTCCCACTAGTCTTTCTAGAAACAAAGTCCCTTTCTAGAAAGACCCCAGTCTTAGCAACAAACACTTTGTGCTGACTGGGAATGTAGAAGTAATATCCCTTAGTTTCCTTGGGATATCCCACGAAATAGCACTTATCGGACTTGGGTCCCAGTTTGTCTGAGACTTGACGTCTAACGTAAGCCTCACAACCCCAAACTCTCATGAAAGACATCTTGGGACTCCTCCCAGTCCATATCGTATATGGTGTCTTCATGACCGCCTATGATGGAACACGGTTAAGTGTGAACGCTGCCGTGTCTAGAGCATATCCCCAAAAGGATATAGGAAGATCTGCGTGACTCATCATAGATCGTACCATATCTAATAAGGTACGATTTCTCCTTTCGGATACACCATTCCACTGTGGTGTCCCAGGAGGAGTGAGTTGAGATAGAATCCCACACTCAGCTAAATAGTCACGAAACTCATGGCTCAAGTATTCTCCACCTCGATCTGATCGAAGTATTTTAATACTCTTGCCGAGTTGGTTTTGTACTTCATTTCTGAATTCTTTGAACTTTTCAAAGGACTCGGACTTATGTGTCATCAAGTACACATAACCATATCTACTGAAATCATCAGTAAATGTGATGAAGTATCTATAACCACCTCGAGCAACAACATTGAAAGGGCCACATACATCAGAATGTATGAGTCCTAACAAATCTGTTGCCCTCTCGCTATGTCCACTAAAGGGAGTCTTAGTCATCTTGCCTAGAAGGCATGACTCGCATGTCTCATATGATTCAAAATCAAATGAATCCAGCAATCCATCCTTATGGAGCTGGGACAAGCGACTCTCATTTATGTGGCCTAAGCGACAGTGCCAGAGATAGGTTGGGTTCAACTCATTTGATCTCAACCTCTTGGTATTTACATTATAGATAGGGCGTTCTAAGTCTAGAATGTAGAGTCCGTTGATAAGATCTGCACTACAATAGAACATTTCATTTAAATAGACTGAACAACATTTGTTCTTAATTATAAATGAGAAGCCTTTCTTGTCTAGACAAGAAACAGAAATTATGTTCTTAGTAAGTGCAGGTACATAACAACAATCATCTAGTTCCAGTTCAAGCCAAGAGGGCAGAGATAGAAAATAAGTTCCTACAGCAACAGCAGCAACTCGTGCTCCATTGCCTACTCGTAGGTCCACCTCGCCCTTTGCCAATGCCCTGCTATTTCTTACCCCCTGCACATTGGTACAAATGTGAGAAGCACATCCAGTATCTAATACCCATGATGTAGAAATAGAAAGGTTGACTTCTATAACATATATACCTGAAGTAGAAGGCTCGCTTCTCTTCTTCTTAAGATCCTCCAGGTATACCTTGCAGTTCCGCTTCCAATGCCCTGCCATCCCTTGATATAATTGCTTGAGGTGGTCAATCATATCATAAGCATTCATGTTCTCGTGTTGCTTCTGAAGCTCAGAGGACATGCAACATAGCATTAGGCACGACACGTCTAACGCGTCGTCTTGATGCTTCTGATGAGCATCTCTAACGCTACGGATGGCTGAGGGTGGTGGTGCTTCAGGAACTGCTTGCTCTAGAACGTACAGCTTACGTTCCTGTTTGAGGACTATCCTCAAGTTCCTGTACCAGTCCAGGAAATTAGCTCCAGTGAGCTTGTCCTTCTCAAGGACAGATCGCAGAGAGAGAGTATTCGCGTTTGAAGACATGGCAATCTACAACAGATAAATGCAGAGAATAAATATCATATTCTAGTAATCATCTAATTAGGCCTTTAATTAAATGATGCTCCCACTAAATTATAGGAATTTTGGTGGAATCAAGTCATTGGAGTGGTCAAACCACACTACTAGATCCGTACCAATTTACTATAATTTATGTGGGACAAGATCCACATCATACTATGCCTTGAGTTAGCTTTGGCTAAATCGCCCAAGACTTAGTATGATCGGTAGATAACTAATTTATCAATTACATCTCTATGCAACTCTTGTTTATAGGATCAAGAATTAACATTTATGAATAATCTTGAGTTAGCTTTGGCTAAATCGCCCAAGACTATTGATAAATGTGATCTTGTCCTACCTTTCCAACTATTGGAATACGCCTATAGCTTTACTCAATCCAATTGAGATAACTAGTTACTCAATCTGATTGAGCTCGATCTAACCCGAGCCGTGATAGGCGGGACCAAGGTTGTCCCTCCGCATCCTACCAAGATTAAATGCTCTGCTTTGGCAGAATCGACAAGCGCATATGATCGATGTAGTGATGGGTATCAGGACCCGGTAGGCGTTTACGAGTCGATTCGACTTTAGATCTAATCTAATCGAGGATGTGCATCACATCTAGGCATTTATGAAATCTAATTTAATCATGCATCTCATACACTTAAGTTTATTTTTACTATTCTACATTATCATGCATCATATACATCACAAGCATAGCAATAATAAAATAAACTTAAGTGACTTGGTCATGGCCCTACTAAGACCCTCTCAAGCCAATGAGAGGATCCGATGGTCAACCTAGGTCTAGCGGCTTCTCCAAGCGCTTCCTCTTGACCGTCTTGGTGTTGTCGGCTAGTTCTCCCGAGTCCAAGTTCTCCGGAATTTCCGTCGTCTTCACTTTTGTACATTACAAATTTTTATACTCGAGTTACATTCGAGTCTAAATATGAAATACAACAGAAATAAAATATTAAAAGCCGACACGCAGGTCGCAAACACAATACAACACGCACATGTACAAAAACGGCGCGCAGGCCGTATTATGAATTACAACACAATTTTAATCTTATTAAAAATTGGGTTTTGGGCCATGACCATCACACTACTGTACATAATTCAAAATTATATAATTTTACAGATTTTATATAATTTTTCTACTGATTTTTAGAATTTTTCGAGTCACAACTCCGCGGCGGTCCCGGTAAGCGGGTTTCGGGCGTAATCGCGAGACAAGGCCCCTTGCGGGGTTAGGGGCAGTGCCCCTACTCGTGAAATAACCTTCACGAGTGTCTTCTTGCGATTATACAGTGCCTTTACCCGCTGTCCCAAAATCCATTTGGGCGAAACTTGCCATTTCGGAGAAGTTTTTCACGGTGGCAAAGTCTACAAGTGCTTCGCACTCGTCGCTTTGCCTCCACGAGGAAAAATACTCAAAAATCCTAAAATTTAGAAAAATTACAGAAGCATAAAATTATCTAAATTTTGTATCTAATACAAAAAAAATAAAAACCAAAACGAGCACAAGCTTCGCTCGTGGCTCTGATACCACTGTAGGGTTTTTCGGGCCGCGAAAACCGCTTTTTCGCGTCGCGGAAACCCCGAAAGCCCCAATAGAAAGGATCCGAGCGAAGAAAACCATTTCAAAAATTTTACGAGTGCTCGTTTACATGCTTCAAAACCGATCTACGACCTAGATCTATTAGAGAAGAGAAAAACTACCTTTGATGCGTGCCCCGCAATTCCCGCTCGCTCCTCAGTTGGTGTCGGATCTCAAGGATGCAAAGTAGCAACCCTCTAGAAGTATCCACACAAGCAAGAGAGTGGAGAGGAGAGCCCAAAAGTGTGCTAGCACTTGATTGGGGTCTCGGCAAGATGAGAGGAGAGGGAGAGCAAAAACCAAAAACTCGTTGGGAGAAGAATCAATCACACCCAAGAAAAAACTCATCTTGTGTGTATAAGTGGCAGTATTGGCCATTAAGTGGCCGGCCACCACCTTCCATAACCCCCTTATTTGAATTCAAAATTCAAATGGGGAGGTTACTTAGCCTTGATGATGATGCCAAGTCATCACTTGGTCAAGTCAAGGTGATGTGGCTTGAGTCAAGTCAAACTTGCCTCTTATGGACTTTCCATATTTAGCCAAAGTCAAACTTTGACTTCATTATTCTCCATGATTAGATTCATCCAACACTTGGATCAAACTCGAGTCCAACTCAAGTTGTCTAATTTGAGTCAAGTCAAACTTGCCTTTTATGGACTTTCCATATTTAGCCAAAGTCAAACTTTGACTTCATTATTCTCCCATGATTAGATTCATCCAACACTTGGATCAAACTCGAGTCCAACTCAAGTTGTCTAATTTGAGTCAAGTCAAACTTGCCTTTTATGGACTTTCCATATTTAGCCAAAGTCAAACTTTGACTTCATTATTCTCCCATGATTAGATTCATCCAACACTTGGATCAAAACTCGAGTCCAACTCAAGTTGTCTAATTTGAGTCAAGTCAAACTTGCCTTTTATGGACTTTCCATATTTAGCCAAAGTCAAACTTTGACTTCATTATTCTCCCATGATTATATTCATCCAACACTTGGATCAAACTCGAGTCCAACTCAAGTTGTCTAATTTGAGTCAAGTCAAACTTGCCTTTTATGGACTTTCCATATTTAGCCAAAGTCAAACTTTGACTTCATTACTCTCGGTCCATCATATGGACTTATTCTCCATCTATTGCTCTATGTGTGTGACCCTATAGGTTCTTGTACGTTGGCAATGCCCTTAAACCTATTTAAGGACATAAGCAATGAGAGGTATCTAGCAACACATCATTGCTACCCAAGTTACAAGAATGTCGAGATCCAACATCACCATTGTGACTAATAATTGTGACCATCACAATATGTGACAACGTCCTTCTATCCTCGATATCTAGATTGATCTTCTATGAAGCATAGACCGTGTCATCCTCCAATCAATCTATGTGTCTTGAACTCCAAGTAGACTCACTATAATCAAATAAGCTCAATATCTCATATTGCCTTATTTGGGCATGGCCATGCACTTAGTGATCTCACTCTATCAAGACTATGATATCTCTCCCGTCATATAGGAGGGATAGATCCCATCTACATCACTCACATCCCTCCGCATAATTTGTTACATACCCAGTAATCGCCTTTATAGTCCACCCAGTTACGGGTGACGTTTGACGAAACCAAAGTACATAACTCCTTATGTAGGGAACTATGGTGACTTCAGGTCTAAGGACTAATAGTCATACTAATAGTCACATGAGAAAGTATATGACACTCATATAACGATCCATGATACTTTCTCATGGCGGGCCATTCAGTATACATTCCTAATGTATACCCATGTGTCAACTTGATATCTCATATCCATGACTTGTGAGATCAAGTCATCATGTTGACCTACATGCTAGTCTCTATGCATTAACATTGTCCTTGAATGTTAATACTTGACTAGGAATAATTAAAAGTAGTGTTCTCTATATCATCTCACTATCGATTCAACTAATCGATTGATATAGATAAGAACCTTCTACT